>JAQPZY010001666.1:1785000-2380000 GCA_029931535.1 Margaritifera margaritifera | reverse complement strand
TAAATTCATTTTTTATTGGACCCTATATATCACCAATTCAAATATAGCATTTGTTTTGCTCCAAGAGCAATATTAAGAGACACTCGGCCCATCAAATTTTCTTGGTGGTCCCTTATATTTTCAAATGGCCCTTTGTTTTTCTTAATTTTGCATTGCCTTATATAAGACAGTAGACCAATGGACCATCACAAGTGCCCACTGATTTTCTGAGTAAGGAAGATCCCTGCACTTACTTGTATGTGGGATAGGTGTATATGTTTCATGCACTAATGATTCTGAATATGGTCACATGATTCTGCATTTGGTTTTGACCTTGGGTGGCAGGATTACATAGACACAATGTGGACAAGAGATATTATTGCATAAATTTATCAAAGCCAATTAAATTTTCCTATTCTCAATTGGACTAAGACAATGCTAAAACATTCTTATTTGACAGTATGATAAAAGATGTGTGACAATCTGCTCAGAGAGTTTTTGAATTATTCAGCATAATTCATCTTTACCCTTTACAGTTCCCATATCTTTTGCAGTCCACTGAAGAAGTCTGTGACAACATCTATGTCAATCATCAAAGCCCTAATACTTATATAATACACACAAGGTTTTTGTGTGAATCGTAATGTGTTGGTGGCATGTCAAGGATATCACAATGTTTGTGTCAGAAAGTTTAAGATATTTAAGAAGCCAAACAATGTTCAAAAGGTCATAATTATTGACTTTCCTATGGTTCTAGCAAAAGAAAACAATCAAAACATAAACAGGTTCATAATGACTGATATGCAACATTATACATTATCAGTTTGACCACATATATAGATATTTCAATATTATGCAGATTTTGTCCTCAAAGTTTATGAGATCTATGGAAGGATAATCTAATATGCTGAACTTCCTGAAGGACTGAAATTTAAATGTTAAACTAATATTTCTTTCAGAATCCTGCATCTTACGTCTATTGTTTTTTCTTCAAAACATCTCTGATGATTTACAATATTACAACCTGAAGGATAAATTGAAGAAAAAAATGTGACTTGTGTGTACCTTGATTACACACTTCTGTAGTCAACTAACTTCAAATCAGACTAGTTTTCAATATAATTAGAATAGCTATTTATAAGTTCTTCATCTAAGAGGAGATCACCTTTTAAAAACTGGAAAATAATAATAATAATAATAATAATAATATTCACAACAACTAGAATACCATGTTTGTAAAACTTGTATCCTGTGCTTCCTTGTTTTGACCTGTACACTCAAGTTGGAGCTTCCTCTAAAGAAGGTCTATGTGGACAAGGACTGTGTCATAGGGACAACTGCTGGTTGGGTATGCACATTTGTCTTTGAATGATTAGTGTCATTGAATTCCTCCTACACCAGTAAAGCGAGAGACATGAAACATGGGTTAATGATAGCCCTATGGATGTACATGTAAACACTTTTTAAATTTTGATCTTGCTCCTGTGGGTGGGGCTATGGGGTAGGGATGACATTACAGAAAATGTCAAATAATTCAAGTTACTAGTATTTGTTTGATATCTCTGAATATAGGCATGTGTGATCTTTTTTTCTTGATTTTTGCCTAAACTTCACATATTTTGTTCTAAACTTATCATGTGCTGACACTTTGTAACATAAACCATGTGGTGTGAGGGACTGATGTTATATCTGTAGTACAGACCATGGTTAATTAACAACTAATCTTTCATGAGGGCCTTGTGATGCATACATGCACTCAGGAGAAGTCAGAAAAGTGTTGGGGGGGGGGGGGGGGGGGTACTTAGCCCCCTCCTCCTCCACCACCATCCCACCCACCCCCTGCAAGCTGAAATGATGTTTCTGTATAAACTAAAGTTAGATGGTCTTTTTTCAAAGGGGAAAATTCATGTGAAATTTGTTTGAAAATAATTTTGTTTTATTTTGTATAAAATTCATATTGATAATTCATACCTAAGAGGATCTTTTTCTGATTATCTTATTGGTTCCATTGATACTGATACTGAACCACTGCAATATGTTCATAGTTCATTCAATGAAATGAATATCTCTTAATTACTCAGCTGATAATAAAAAAAATTATATAATAAAGGTGTTCAAAAAGAAGCACAGGAAAATGCGAGTTGCCAGGTAATAGAATATATAATGCTGTATGTGTGCTGTAAATGTTACAAATTAATAATCAATTACAAGCTTTTTTCTAAAAGAAATTAAGACAGCAGACTCACTTTCAACAAATGCTTAATATATGTCACAATACATGTATTTGTGTTGAATTCATGTTATATTTTATATACATCATGTGCTTTTATCTGTTGTATTTAGGTCAAACTGTAATCAAAATGTTTGACATGTCACTCATCACTGATATATCAGTAAGGGTCATCCAGCCTATCATATTATGTTTCTGTTTCATGCTGTCCCCTCCATACTGGGCAATTTATAGAACATTGTGATAATTTGTTAGAAACCACCTTTTCATTTCTTATTCAGTCAAAAACTAAGCATGTGTCTCACTTCATTACTATCACATGATCACCACTCCTGATCATGATCAATTGTGCATGAAAGGCAAGAGACTGAACATTTATGGTTCTGTTTGATGCTGAATGAAACATGTAATGCATGTGCTTTCAATTATGCCGAATCAGAAAAAGCAACAGTCTTCTAGGCTTAGACCAATCTGTATTGAAGTGATCTCTGCACGCCTTGCATTGAAGCACAATGTTTCAATCCAAGACATTATAGAAACCATTGGCTGGCATGCTGAGTCGATGATCTCGAGTTTTTATCACCAAGCTCTGGCATCACAGTGATGAGAACTGAATCTGGTGGATCCAGTGGAAGCAGTCCATATGACCACCAGACCCAGTTAATGTCAGCACAAACACCTCATGTAAGTTGGTTTAGCACTTTTGCTGAATTTGCCCCGATTTGTCTTGGTAAAAAAACGTCATTTGTTTCTCATTACCTGTGTATTGATGTCAGGGCCGTCATAAGGGTCAGCCGTTACGGGCGAATGCCCGGGGTGCCAAGCCATGGGGAGTGCCATTTTGCAGAGTTTGCTGTATTTTTTCTGAGGGGGGAGGGCGCTGATGGCGACGCTTGCCCGGGTGCCGTTTCGTCCAACGCAAACTTGCAACGGCCCTGATTGATGTCACATGTTACACGACCATTGGTTGTGCTGCCTTCTTGTTAGGGGATCGGTATCTTTCACATATAGGGCCTCCAGAGATATTTCACTCAAAGGATACCCAAGATATATGTCAGATGCTCAGCACTTCCTCCTCCTATTACCTAATCTCCTAACATTAATCATTATTGTGATACTGTATTTAGTGAAGAAAGCCAATTTTTGAGTAAATTATGTTTTTTGGAGCATAATTACCTGACCACATTACTATTAAACCTTCCCACACCTCCCCATAATGCAAGCATCCTCATTTATGTTTCACTCAAGCTTAAACTGGTAAACAGCTGGTATATGTATAGCCACCTAGCATTGGAAAGGGGAGGTAACAGTAGTTTGAAAGTGTTTCTTCACTTAGACTATGTGTAATATTGAATGGAAAGATGCAATTTTTGGTCTTACAGGAGGGCTGGTTTCAAGAGGTAGCAGAGATTATTTCCTAATGCTATTGTGATCAGGTAAGTATTCTCAGAGAAATATAATTTTCCTACAAATTCACTTTCTCCAAGAATACTGATCAAATTACTATAAAACCCTCCCACATCCCCACAAATGCAAGCATCCCCGTCAATGTATTGCTCAGCTTAAACTGGCAAAAATCAGGTTAATGGGTAGACACTTAGCAGAGGTACATGTATGGGGAATCGGTGAGTTTCTATCCTTTGTCTATATGGTATATAATAGGAAAGACAAACATTTTCATCTTTACAAGAGGGCTGGATTTGAGAAAAAGCTTAATGTGATCAGATAAGTATTATCAGAGAAACGTAATTTGCTAAATAAAAAGTTACTTTTTTATGAACTTATCTTAATTTATTACTTCAACTCTGTGATAATTCTTCTTGTATGAAGTTCATGTGTTTTATTGTACATACTGTGAATTATGACTGTACATTATATCTCAACACTGTGTGAGATAAGCCTTTGGCTCAATAGTCCCTTGCAAAAAAATAAAGTATACTTATTAGTATTTCTATTATTATTATGATTATTATTATTATAACAATATCACTTAGTAATGTTGACAACTTAAACTTCATCTATTTTGCAATAAAATTAATGCATTTCTTCCAATTGTGCAACATAAATGTAGGAATTATATATATATATATGAATGTATATTATGTCAACCTTCATGTCAAGCTTTGCAAGGACAAATATAATTCCTCTATCAACATTTAATCCAAAAACATCGAACAAACAGAGAGATGGTGGGAGGAAGGGACGTGGTGGGTACTTACAACAGTCTGATATATGGCTTGCCAAAAAGGGAGACAAAAAGACAAGGGAGAGAAGAAAAGGCATTTCAGTCACCAGCAACAATTTATGACCCTAAAATTGTTTGTTTTTTTTTTTCGTTCTATACAGTTGTATTAAATAAATTAAAACTTTAATTTTTATATTGTTGGTCTATTTCTTGAAAATAGCAGAAATACTCGTACAACTTTCGAGTCTCATAATCACCCTTTGTTTACACTGTATTGACCTGCTTACACTGTATTGACCTGCTTACACTGTATTGACCTGCATATTGTAATCTCCAGATAGATACACATGTAGATGAAGGGAAAAGTACATGTACTTTCAAACAGAGAAAATGAGGGAGTCTTTAGGCACCAGTAACATTTTATGGGTTTGTCAGTATGAAGGACTATTTTTTATTTCTGTGCAGTGGTACTAAAAAAGTTTTAAAAATATATTTAAATTGATTTTGTGAAATTTAATTAAAAAAATTTCAATGAAGTGCATATTTTCAGGAAAAATTCATACAGTGGCACAAGAAGGAGAAATATTCTTTTCCTGTAGCAAACCATTTCTTAGTAAATTCTTGGGCAAACTACAACTGTCGTTATGTCCATTTTCTAATCTTAACTTGAATTTGACAGCTTATGATATCAGATTAAATTGGCATGCTGGGACATTAGCTTAAAAATTATCATTAATAAAATATTGTTCAAGGTGTTAAATACAAGATCTTTGATATGATTAAATAGTATGCAACCATTTGAATAACATATTCTTGACCTATGTAGACTGTCTGTATGCTTAATCAATGTGTCATTTTTTTTAATTGTTTCATAAGAAGTTTCTGCATGATGTTATGTTGTCATCTGTGTAGTAATGAGGTGTTATTACATGTGTTACATATATAAAAATTATGACATGGGTATATTAACACAAATAACACAGTAGTCATAATAGCTCTTTTCCATGAAATAAAAACACAATTACCCTTGTATTGCCTCACTTTTTCCAAATATGACAACTTTAAATTTGGGAGTGCCTTTATATTAAGTAAATTTTTAAAGGTTACAGTTTGGAGTCAACAACTTCATATGATTTCAGTCTAAGATGTTGAAAAGGGTGTAAATGTCTAGGTGTAATAAACAAGAAATATAGATATTACTTTGTCCTTAACAGTATGAATCAATGTATTATTGATTACTAACACCTTATTTTGGTCTATTGGTAGCTGTTGTTATTATTATCATTATTATTGCAGTTGAAGCTTATCCATCAATTTAATGTTCCTTTTTGTAATTTTTGTGTTCATAAATGAAAACAAGGCATTGGGATCAGACAATCCTCTTGTTTTTCATTAATTGATTAAAGTGTCAAGTGTAGGATGTCAACATTGCTAGAGGGTGTTACCTTCTGTTCATAACAATGCACTCTGACAGAAAACACACATTTTCCAGTCAACCTAAATATAGCTTAACTACCGTATATACTCGTGTATAATCCAAGTCCAAATGCAAATAACACAGACCCTGATCTGCCATCACATAATGCGCCAGCAGTTTAGGGTCTATCTTGTTTGTTCTACTGATTAGTCCTTACAAACTGCATAGACCCAGATCTGCCAGTGCATATATATGGTAATCAACTGATACGTGAGTATATATGGTAATCAACTGATTCTCTATTTTAGGCCATCGGATACTAAAATCGGTATTAACTAAATCATTCAAAGATTCATGTCTAAGTGTCTTTATATTTAAGATCATGTAAAACAGACAAAATAAGTGTTTATTTCATGTATTGTTAATTTTATAAATAACTAATAAATTCTCAATGAACTGGTTTTTATTAGTCTGTGACCAGCATGTAACCAAAGCACTTTCATCATACTACTCACTGAGAGGAAGACCATGCTGAAACAAGTTTTCTGCCAAATAAATGACTAATTCATCAAATATTCAATTGATGGAAATATCTTCCCAGAATACATAATGTATTGTAAACAAATATCTATGAGGTATTTCAGAATTATCAATGTGATACTGATCAAAATTTGTTGGTACACCCAATTCTCGACAACTCTATCTTGGGTAACAAACATAAGCTTGTTGATCATAGCAATTGCCGAGATTGAAACATCTGTTTATAATCCTGAGAGAACTGACAGTGACAGAGGTTGTCTAGAAAGAAAGCACATACTGTATAAATATTTCACAGGATAAAAGCATGCCTTGCCAGGCATGCTCATGGTAAAGTGCACTTGCCTAGTATATTTTCCACTTGTCCCAGGCATCCGGACAATGGATTTATCTAGCGCTAGGCAGGTTTTATACTATACTCTTGAGTTGATCTCATGCACGTGTATTACAAAACTGGAAGCTGGCATATTGATCTTAAACTATTAATCACATGAAAGTCACACGACTTTCAAGGAATGATGAATACTTAACAGAATTTTTTTGATTTATGTTTTGTTATCTGCATATGCATTCATCACCATAAAGTAAATATAAAAGACACGTCACATGGCATGGTGTACATATTATGTCAGCACACATTTTGCTCATCTCTATACCACATCATGTTTTTGGTTGTGAATTCAACCTTTAACCCAGGGGTGTCCAACATTTTTGCGTGAGGGGCCACATTGCAACTTTTTTCTCACTCATGGGGCAGTTTATAAACTTGGCCTATGTTTTCCACTACAAGTTGGCACAAGTTATGAAAGTGTCACTGTCCTGATAGAAACATTTGGCAGGCCGGATTCTGGCCCATGGACCATGTGTTGCACAACCCAGCTTTAACCTGTGATGTGGATAATGCTGACAAGCATTTGACTAAGTCTGATTGTATAACAAGACTGGTTACACAGCCTTATAACAGAGACTTAATAAAAATACCACAGTAATAAAAAATAACCAGCTACAATACATGCAGCAAATGTCATCACCTTTTACATGTGACTGATGTACATGTACTAGGTATACTGTATATCAACAATTATTAACCACAACAAAAGTCACATGACTTTCTGAGAAAGATCAATACTTTATGAGCAAATAGTATTTTTAGGATTTAAGTTTCTTTGTCATGTTGCGTTGCATATTCTTAAAGTCTGTTTTTTTGTTTTTTTTTTTATTTATTTGGCAATGTAACTTTACATAGCCTATCGTGTACTGAAAAGGTGCATTAATTAAACACAGACATGGTCACCAGCTGCAGACATGTATAACGATATAAATATTGTTCCACTAATTTAACTTTATTGTTACTGGTTTTCAAACTTATTTTTCAACATGATTTTCTTGATATTGTGACTGTGTGAAGTACACATATGTAATGTTTTAAATATTAGCATGGTCACTATGGTCATTTAGAGCTATATCAAAACTTATTACTATTTACTGGATTTGTGCATTTTCTTTATACAATTTCACTTTGCAAAACTTCAGACATTTTAGTAAAATATTGATAAATACATAGCACTAATTTACTCCAAACATTTAAATATGTTTTTTAAGAAAACAATTAACTGATTAATTGAATTCCATGTTTTATTTTCTTTGTGAGCATGTGGATATTTTCAACACTTTCAAGGTGCAAAGATGTTAGTATCTTTAAAAACCTATTTCTTACATTTTCACTACTAAATTGCTTTTAAAAAATATTTGGAACAACAAAGTGGAATGAAATAAATCATAACACTAGCTCATAATGCAGCTGTGGAGAGTAAAACATTTGACAATTGTGAGACTAAATGTAAATTTACTCATGATGGCATTGTAGTACCTGCAGATCTTAGTAAAACAAACTTTTGAATATCAGTCTGTATTTCAACATAGTTTTTCAACAGATACTTGTTAAATTCAGTTAACAAATTATGTTATATTTGAAATGGACAAAGGCAATATTACTCTGGGGTCGCGCTACCAGGCGAAGTGGGCGACTAAGTCGGCCAAAAAATGTAAACTTCGCCTTCTTCTGTGAAGAAAGCGAAAACGACTTCGCCCTGTGATTTTTTTTTTAGCTGTTCACTAAGTGACAGTAGTTTATTACTTTTGAGATGCTCCCTCGATTTATAAACAGGCAGTTACAGTGTTGTGTTGTAGCTCACGGCGAAAATGTATTGCATGCAATACACAGCTGGTGTTGATATCAGTTGCGCCGACAAACTCTTGCACATTCACAGGCATGTGTTTGAATAGCTGACTGACCATTAACCCTTTACCGAGCAAGTTATCACTGCCCATTTTCGCAAGTTATAATTGATGATGAAAACATACCTACATAATTGTGTTTCGAAACTTGAACATCAATATGTAAATAGCGATTTGTTTTTCAAGTGTAATGCACTTCGAAATATTTTTTTTCTGCAAGATTTTAACTGCCGTGTTTGCGTTATTTTCATAATAAAATCAGTTTGAAACTTAAGTGAACCTGTCAAGGGGTAATAATGGCGGACATCGCGGTATCTAGGAAGTACCTCTTCATTAGATTGTCTGTTTTCTTAAATCATTGGGCAAATAAATTAAGGGAAATGTATAATTTGTCGAAAGCAAATTCTAAATAGTATGTGATAGACGAGTTAGCCCAAAAATAAATATATGTAGGTCAGAAATGACAATACTATGTTGTGGAATTCGCGAAGCGATGTAAAATTCTATAACATTACTCTAAATACGAAAACAGCAGTGAAGCAAGTAATATTTAACCAAAACACGACGTTATAACGAGTACGTAGACAAATATTAAAACCATAAATTTGCAATCCTATATATGGATTATTGTAATGAAGCGAGAAAGAGCGTGGTCATATTAAGAACATCCCTTTTTCTAAAAATAGATGCACATACATGGCATGCATGGAGCCATATTTGTCCTTGGTTGTATGCCGATTCATTTTGAAAGAAGGGTCTCGTTCATTTATATATCGACTTTAATGTCTCAGTTTGTTTTCAGTGAATTGTTACGGGAATGTTTTATTGGCAACAATGAAATTAAACGTTAAAGTTTTGATGTTATTATGTTCCCTTATCTCCATGTTGAGGCTGCGACATCGTAGCTACTTATAAACTATATAACAATTTAATTTGTCTATTTTCTAAATCTTCACCAAAAACCGAGAGTCCAAAAGATTAACATTTAATTCTGAATGAACACCTAAACATGTTGCAAAGTTCAGGTTACTCGTCCATAACATCAGTAACCCTTGCTTTGAAGGGACGAACACGATGGTGTGAAGAAACATGTTATAGGGGTTGTTTCAAAACCGTTTAAAAATGTTTTCGACTGCCATTTTCTCGAGAAGTTTTCGAAATTAACAAAAAATAAAATTTCTTATTTTAGTGGTAGTATTTTTACCAACCTGCAATTACAATACTGTAATCTTGGTACTCCTATCAGTTAAAATTAATTGCAATGTATAGTTTATGTTGTGCTTTTTTAAAGTCATATGGCCAGAATATATTGTGTATCTCTCCATTCAAATATACACTTTCAAGTATGAAGACACTCCATGTGAATATGATACATATGCATACTGAGAAATAGAGGATATAGGTAACATAAAAGAACCAAAGCACACACATACATATTATATATATATATATATATATATATATATATATATATATATATATATATATATATATATATATTGCTTTTTTCGCTTTGATCCCACTTCTTCCTGTTCAGCTCTCACTTCTCCCTATTCTGTCCAAAAGGAGAAGTCACTTCTCCCTAAAATTCAAGTCTAGCTTGACCCCTGATTACTGGTTTGATTTTCTTGACTTCAAGAAAGTTTTTGATACTGTCAACACTGTATACTTTTAAAGAAGTTAACAATCATTAGTCATGATTCTATGTCAGTTGAATGGTTTAAATCTTACCTGACCAACAGAGAGCAGCTGGTAGATGTTCATGGTACTTATATTCCTTCTGTGCTATTATTTCATGTGGGGTTTCCAAGAATCAATACTTATATTCCTCCTTTGCTAATATTTCATGTGGGGTTACCCAAGAATCAATACTCCTGTGCTAATATTTCATGTGGGGTTCCCCAAGAATCAATACTCCTGTGCTAATATTTCATGTGGGGTTCCCCAAGAATCAATACTCCTGTGCTAATATTTCATGTGGGCTTCCCAAAGAATCAATATTCCTGTGCTAATATTTCATGTGGGGTTCTCCAAGAATCAATACTTGATCATTTGCTCTTTCTCATACATATTAAGGTTATGACAGGAACTTTTAGCACTATGATGATGATTCTGATATTCTGTTTTTGGACAGAGATATTGATTCAACCGAATGACATCTAAGCATGGAACTGGGACTGGTGTGTCAATGGCTTATGAATAATAAATTATCCCTCCACTTTGGCAAAACTGAATATATCCTTCTTGGAACCAAGAGAAAAATGAGAAATCAAAATAGTTTCAATATTAAAATGAATGGTTCAGATATCACTATAAAAAAAACACAGAGATCAATATCTTGGTGCTGACATTGATAAATTTTTTCTGGAATTCAAGATACATGTAGGACCATTTCCTCTTTTTAACTGCTGAGTGTTGAAGCAATCTCTTATATTTTTTAGCAAAAGGTTTTCAAATTAGCTGTTGTAGTGACCATATTGGGTGTTAGATTTGCACTGTTTTCATTTAGGGCAAACCAGACATCATTAGAAGACTTTTGGTGAAAACCCCATGCCGATGTGACCATCCATTCAGGGGAAATTGTGACAAGATTTTCAAAATGGTCATTGTGGCAGTCATATTTGATATCAGATTGGCACCATTTGCATTTAGGACCAACTAGATATCATATAAAGTCTTTAGGTGTAAATCTTATGTTGCTATGATGATCAATTCTGGAGATGTAGTGATAACAAGATATTCAAAATGGCTGCCATTAAAGCTAGATGTCAGATCAGCATAATTTTCATTCAGGATCAACAAGACACCGTAAGGAATCTTTTGGTGAAAACATCACATCAATATGAGTATCCATTTAAGAGATGTAGTGGTAACCAAATTTTCAAGATGGCAAGATCG
Organism: Margaritifera margaritifera; assembly: GCA_029931535.1. Lineage (NCBI taxonomy): Eukaryota > Metazoa > Mollusca > Bivalvia > Unionida > Margaritiferidae > Margaritifera > Margaritifera margaritifera. The sequence continues at coordinate 2,368,516 of JAQPZY010001666.1, read as the reverse complement.
ACATCATTTTTATTGTAGGACCAACTAGATATCATAATTAGTCTTCTGGTGAAAACTCCATGTTGAAATAACTTTCTGTTTAGGAGTACAGCTGTAGCAATAAAAAGATTCACAAGCAATAAAAAGATTCACAAGCTGGCTGGCATGGCAGCCATACTGGATGTCAAATTGGTACCATTTTCATTTACGACCAACCAGACACTGCAGTATTGCGCCTAGGATCCCAAAGGCAGGGGGCACTGAGTCACCCACTATCCAAATTTGGGAGACACACAACATTTTAAAGGGACAAAGGAAAATTGTAGTGTATAATGCACTAGTAGTGCTAAAACAAATGAGATAATATTTGCTTCAACAGTTTTGCCACCTTAACTTTGTCATCTGTACTGTACAATCATATTATCCTGGGACACATATTATTGCAATGACATTTTATATGTGCTCAAGTAACTCGTGAAATCATTAACATGCTTGAATATCTGGCTAACCTGAAATGAGCTTCACCATGGTATTTTCCGTTCTGGATCTTGTTCTCACTTAACTTTAGTGTTCACTCATTGTTACCGGCATTTATTATAACAAATACCCATGTTTTTTATTTACTTTTCTTTTCAAATTATTAAATCATTAATGAAATGATAAATTGTGTATTTAACTAAATGTATTCTCTTTTGTCGTTAATTCAGTCTCAAAATAAATTAAACCTCATTTGCCGCAGGTGAGACTTTAAACTCGAAAATACGTAACATTTGCGGCCATTAAATATTTTACATTGCAACCCTTAAATGTTTTCATTGCCAGATACATTGTTTAAAAATGGACATTAATTGCCATCTGAGTTTTTATAACCTTTACCGACTGTGGCCATTGCCAGCTCCAATATAGACGTGAATGGACATCCACTAAAGAAAAGTTGCATAGACATGTTTTTCGATATTTTCCCGACGAAAAAGTGTGCCCTCTGGGGTGCACAGAGTTAAAATCTGGGGGACATAGAACAAAAAATTGCAGGAAACCCGTGATCCTGTGATCAAGGTACAACACATAAAATGGTTCCATTTCATTACAATTCACTTTGATGCCAGAACTGGCAATTTGTGGCAAATGTGAGTTGTTTTCATTAAAGATATATACAGGAAAAGTAAAGTATTCTTAATTAAGTCTGAAAATAAGTATTTTCCTTAATCATTCAGATTACTTGTCATGTTTACAAACAAAATACACAAAATATTTACCTGTTTACCTAAGCTTCACTCAGATATTTACCAATTAATAACTGCTACATGTATCTACTCACTTCAGCAAGGCAAGGTGTATTATGGAATACGAACTGACTCATTGCTTTAATGCTCTAATGATTCCATAAATTACATAAATGTTATCAAGATTAAAGCAAGAATCAAACTTACCCTTCCATATCCAACTGAGTTGAATCTGTCCTGGTACATATATTTCCTAAAACATCAGTTGTACAGACCATATATGTAGATAGAAAGTTACACAATCAGTATTCCTTAGACATCAGTTGTACATGCCATTTATGTAGAGCAAATGTTACACAATGAGCATTCCTTGACTACACTGCTTAAAAAATGTGAAGCCCACCACAATCTTACCTCAGAGAAATAATGCAGAAATGTAGGGGTGAAACGATACACCTCTGCCACGCATCGATACGATTCTCAATACACAGCCTACGATATGATACATTATCGATACACATATCAACTTGATGGTCTTTTCATCTTTAGAATGTCTGTCAATGGTAGGGTGGTGCCATTTTTTATGTGTTGACATATTGGGTGTATTTCCAGTATGCAGATTACAAACAAACATAGACTCATCATCTGTTCATATGCCATTCTCCTCCTTGACAAGATTTTTAAAAAAATTTAAAAAATACTTCTAAACAGACTAGCTGTTAGTGATTTTTATTCACCCTTTCATGCTTCTCCATTCGATCATATGCATGACTCATCCTGGTCACCACGCCCTTTGTTTTACATTGAATGAATGTTTTTAAAACATCTTATTACCAGTTTCATGTCTTCACTTAAATTTGAAGCGATTACGGTGTTATCTTCAAAACAGAAGAACCAGTGCAATTTCCTTGTGCAATGAAATTCTTATCTAGAACATGAACGCGGCCACAAACATTTGTTTCTGTCAGTGAAAAAGGAAATTATTGACAACACCCACTTCCTTTCTACAAATTGACGAGGTGGCTATAACTCATGCGATTTGTAATCTGCCCCCTTGCCGATTCTGTGCTATTTTTTTTTAATCCCATCTGCAGGTTCGGTTGCTGATTACATGTATCAACATAAAAGGAGATATTCTAAACTTATTCCCCATGTACGATTTAAGTACTTTACACATATCATTTAATAGTCACTTTTGTGTGAAGTTTCTATGTTGCTTTGTATCTATTTGGATAGAGTTTGGATGCCAATATTTCCGGTATGTCACGCAGTGAACACGCTACAGTTAATTATGATTGGTGGTTATTGTTTTACCCTGAACTTGAACAAACAATAACCACAAATCAGAATTGCATGTAACACTGCGTGGCACACAGGATGTGTAGCCTTCAATTCGATCCAAGTAGAAAAGATGCTATGCGACAGATAAATTTCACGTAAAAGTGGTTATTAAATGATCAGTAAAGTACTTAAATCATACATAGAGAAGAAATCTGCAATGTCTTCTTTCCATTGATATGTGTTATCAGAAGACGCAGACGAGATAAACTAATTATCATGGAATTAGGCGCGAGAAGGGGACAGATTTAGAACCACGCGAGTTAGTCACCTTGTGTTAATTTGTAGAAGGAGAGTGGGTGTTGTCAATTGCTTTTATTTTTTTACTGACAGAAATGAGTGCATGTACTTGCTACGGCTGTCTCAGATGAATTAAATAATCAAAAGGCAAATGACTAATAATTATTCACGACTGCTGAAGATTCAAGTAACTTGCATAGAGTAAGCATCATTTTGTATCGATTCTTCCCCTCTTGTATCGATATGGGTATCGATATAGAAAAAGTATCGATACATCGATATATCGATTAATCGTTTCACCCCTACAGAAATGTGGAAATTCAGTCACCTAGAACTTACAAGCAAACAATTACAGACAATTTCTTGATTTTCTCTGACAGTATTTATGAACCATTTGGATATATGGAAGTTAGTTATCATTAACACCTAAGCAAAACTTATTTTCACTAGTTTAGTCAGTGGCTCTCATACCAAGCAGTGTGGTCATCTCAAAAGTTACTCCTTAGTATAACGATCAATGAAAACAGACAATGATGCTGAGCTGATACTGCCATTATTCTCCTCCTTCAGGAAAACAGAAAATGTTGGAAAACTAATCGCTTTAAAATGTATTTATTGTTTAAACAGAAGGCAGCTTGGGTAAACGTTTACAGGGCAAACATGAAAGGATGTCATTTACATGTGTAAATGTGACAGCCTCATCAGACATGTTATTTCCGGTACTCCAGACAATCACAAAAACCTAAATATTAATTGCAAACTACTCAAAACAAAAATATCTGATTTGTTATGGGTTTAACCAAGATCACATATTAACACTGACTAGTTAATTCAATTCCAATGACTGCCAGTTGAAGATTGAGTGTATCAAATAAAACTTAAACATGTGACAGCCTTACATGTAAATATAATATCAGTGATCACTACTCAATATGATCAGAATAAATTACCACTATGGTGTCAAGGCATTTGTGCATGTGCTCTCTTGAATAATTTGTTCAGGTTGTTTTAAAAAATGTTGAAATGTTTGCATTTTGTCATTTTCTGATGAAGTTTTAGAAACTAACAAAATTTAATTTCTTTGTTCTAGTGGCAGTTTATATAATATTTTATGATGAACTTTAATTCCAAATGAGATCAAAAACACTACAATATTTGACCTAAGTAAAAACAGATTTTTTTTTATTGTGTAATAGGGTCGAAAAAGGGGAATATTTCTTGTTCTGATAGCTGTTTACAACATCAATTTCTGGCTTAAATGCCAGAAACACAAAGCACTAAACTGGTGTCAATATAGATTGTTCTGATTGTATTTTTTTGAATGCTGGCTGATTTGGACTATGGCTGATTATGACCAAATGCCAGGTTGATTCGGACCATGTGAAATATTGTAAGAAAAACAATGGAACACACATATCTGATTCATTTTAGTAATTATTACTGTTTTTGCAAACATCCTAAGAGAATGAAAAAAGGTTGATTTTCAGCTTTTAAATGTACATAAGACAATTCTTCGTAAACTTCTAGCCATAATCAGAACACAAATATTTAATTTAAAGTACATATTAAATCCATTCAATCTTGACTTCTGAATAGATATTTTATTATATCAACACACATTTAATATAATAACACTTCCATGTAAGCAAAGATCACAGAGTTATTTAAAATCAGCATTATATTTGTGTTCTAGAATGGTATTAAATTCTGTAAATTGGAAAATGAAAACAAAAGTGCTTTAATTATAGTGACATTGATCAAACAGGTTTTGCAAATTTATGGTCAGATGATCTCACTATTATTGTTTGCAATTAAATTAATTACGGGTGTATTGATCAAACAGAGAAATAAACATACTGTGTTAATATGATGTTTAATTACCGTGGCATCAATCAATTCAGTGTTAGTAATTTGCATAAAAATAAATGATACATAATGAATTCTGGGAATAAAATTAACATACTGTTCTTTAAACAAAGAGTAGAAAAATAAATTTCATCTTTCAACTGAGATAACACACCATTTTTGTTACATTATCGTTTTCTTAACTATAAATAATATGCGGTCAACAAGATTAGCAGGATACAGACGTATGATATTGACACATGATATTGTATTCAACTAAATTATATATCTGACTGGACCCCACTTTCATTTTTTAGTATATAAGTTTTATTTAGTACTATTAGTATATAGTACAAATTTTTTTTACTGCATTGGCCCTGTTTTCAAGATTTTTGTATTCGTTAGTAATTGTATTATTTCCCAATAAAATAAACTATTTTAATTTTGCACAAAGGTGAATGAACTGCTTTGAAAATATTTCACTATTAAAATGACAATGGAAGATAAACAGTCTTACATTATCTCACATAGAATTGAGGTTTAGTTTCCTTAAATGCAGTTTGAGCTGCTCAGCGTACCTCATAAATAATGAGAAATATCATATCTGAAACAAGTGCAAATGTCACATTAGAATCTAAGACGAAACTTAATAATATTTCAAATGGTCCGAAACAGCCTGTAATATGATCTGAAACAGCCTGGCCCGAATCAGCTTGCACCCATTTATATTGTATGCTGACATTTTGTTTATTTATCCAGAGATACCATTCGCTTAAGTGTGATATCATTATTAAACAGTTTGTTGAATTGCCTGTTAATGTATACAGCGCATGAATTAAAAATTAAAAATCTCGAAAATAGGAGATCTTCTGAAATATGTTACTATTGCGACAAGTCATGTGCCACGTTTTCTTCGCTAACTTTGTTACTCTTTTCTAACAAATATAAAGTGTACATAACATAGCTATTTCCATTTGGGACAAATAAGTAGTTGTACCAATATCATTAATGAGGCAGGAAGGACGTTAGTAATAATACAGTATTTAACACGAAGCAGGACAAAAAGAAACTTAAGTTCCCCTTTCCGTCTAAGAAAGTATTACCTTGCTTGTTCCTTCCATACGGAATAAAATCGTAGAAACTTCGATAGTTTCTTGAAAAGGTATTAACCGTTTACCATGCAACTTCTAACGATGTTTCATCACCGAATGATGTGATTATCTTGCGTAAAGTTATTATTTACTTCCGGATTTCTCCTTTATAACATACTTGCAATGGGACCATCCTCGGCATTTTTCGTGAAAAGAAACAACTCGAATGTGATACTCCTCACGCAATCGAAACATCCTTGACCTTTTTCATCGCATGCTAGGTAAAACCTCGGATGTAAATAATAGTCTTCCTCACAATGGGTTACCTCCCTTTGCAAGGATAATAATGGTCACAAAGATGTAAATTTGGTTCTTGGAGAATACAGTCAGCGTACTCATGTACTAATGCGCAAAGACATGTACCAAGATATACACGAGTTCAAAACAACCTTCAGGCAGCGATATATTCTGAAAGAGTATGAGCTGTGATGAGCGTGCTAAATAATGGTCATTTTAAACTGTCCTCAAGCCCATGCTTCTTATTACATCACAATAACTTTACTGACGTCACAATGACAAGATGACGTTTCATCGCTAGCCGCAACGTAACAAAAACAGTTTCAGGCTGTTGAAACCGAATGATTTCTTCTTCATTTTTATTTGTTTATCTTTTATTACAAAGTTGCACGAATAACAACAAAATATAAAAGAGCCGGTATTTGATTGATTGTTGAAACACGGTCTAGTGTTACTTTCAGCACCCATCATTTCATACGAATCTGTTCTTGCACATCTAGCTTGATGTTCGTTCTCCAGAAACTTATCAATTTGGGAAGTATTACTACGATTTGCTACTTCGAGATAAATCCTACGGATCATACCTCGAATGTATGCCGGCTATTTACGGAAGAAGGATTGACCGAGAAGTTACGAATGCATCGATATTTTTTTTCATTCGTAACTTCTTGGTCATTCATACAATCATTCGGAACTATATCTGCTATTTCTGCGAGACTAAAATATGCATAACATGTATATCGGCGCAATAATTTACAGAAAAATCATATCTCTTGTTCACCGGAAATATCTCCGCAAAAAGAAACCTTAATCTATTCGGACTACTTAGCTATTTCTGCCATTGGGTTTTTACTGTAACATTGACCGAAATGTTACGAATGAAAAAATAGTTCGATCATTCGTAGCTTCTTGGTCAATCGTTGTGTCGTAAATAGCCAAAGTCGTCCGAATGGGAACTATCGACATACATGCGAGGTATGATCAGTAGAATTGACCTCGAAGTTGCGAATGTCTTACAGTCTATCACTATCATATAAATAGCCGAGATGGTCCGAATAGATTGCGGTTTCTTTTTTAGCGGAGAAATTTCCGGCGAACAAAATGTATGATGTTTCTGTAAATGACTGTGCCAACAAACATCCAAGGTATATTTTTGAATCGCAGAAATAGATGAGGCGGTAAGAATGTGCGATTACCTTCGAGTCTCGATCGGAACATCGCTCGGCCATTTCCGTCAAACTGGAGAAATAACATCAGAATTAGTTGTAGGAATACACATCAATTTGATGGATTTGGTGATTCGCCTCCAGCGGAGTGCACCACATATGTTGAGACAGAAAAGGCCGATGAGATCCGATTGTGAGTTTGTCTCCTTCTGCTGCCATAATGTGCCATGTGAACAAAAGTTGTTCCGAATATAGTTTTAAGATGCGGCGAATTACATCTGAGATTTCTCTCTCGACTTGGGAATATATGTATGGTTCAAAACAGCCTTATGAAAGCGATATATTTATGAATATGGCCGCCACAGTGGCCATCTCTAGTATCTTGTTATTGCTACTACTCGTATCGATATGAGGTTTTCAACAAAAGACTTCTTATGATGTCTTGCTGGTTATAAACGAAAACGGTGCCGATCTGGCATCTAATATGACCGCTACAGCAGCCATCTAGAAAATTTTGTTATCGACATGGGGATTTTCACCAGAAGACATCTTATGAAGTCTAGTTAATCCTACATGAAAACAATGCTGAACTGATCGCCAACATGACCGTCGTGGCGGCCATCTTGAATATCTTATTATCACTACTTCTCCTGAAAAGATGGGCTTATTAACATGGGGTTTTCACCAAACGACCTCTTGTGATATCTAGTTGATCGTAAATGAAATTGTTGCAGATCTTACAGTCAATATGGCCAACATTGCAGCCATCTCGAAAAAACTTATCACTTCTTCTCCTAAATGAAAAGTCATTCTCCTAAACGGAAAGTCATATCTACATGGGATTTCATCAAAAGACTTCTTATGGTATCTAGTTGGTCATAGATGACAATGGTGCCGATCTGACATCCAATATGGCCACATCGATGGCCATCTTGAAAACCTTTCTATCGTTGCTCCTCCTGAATGGATGGTCATATCGACAGAGGGTTTTCACCAGAGGACTTTTTATAATGTCTAGTTTGGTCCTAAATGAAAATAGTGCCTATCTTATCCAATATGACCGCCATGGTGACCATCTTGAAATCTTGCCATTGTTCAAGAATAACAAATATGGTTTAAACACTCAGCAGTTAAAAGAAGAAACGATCTTATTTTAGATTCCTGGAAATTCTTTACGGTCAGTAGAGCATCAGTCCCTTCGGTGAACTCTTGTTTAAAATTCCAATAATATAAAGGACCAAAATGAAGGCACAAAGATTTTACAGATTTTATTTTGATACATACATGGACATACATGGAAGTATTATTTTTCAATCTTTCAACAACAAAAATCTTTAATTAATGATAGTGTTGAATCAGAAACTTAATTCATTTTCATTTGTTGTGGAAAATTATACAGAAATTATTTTCTAAGCAAAATCTATTACCCCGCTTCAGTATGGGCATCTTCTAGGGACCGACCATATAAGTTTCGTGCGGGTGGGGGAGGCTAATATTTTCCTTTTCATTTACCTAAAGAAATTTTTTTTTTCTTTTTCTCCAGCGAATATAATGGATATAATTAGTACCTTTTTGTCTAAAAATCATAGCAAGAATATTTTTGTTTTCAAGAAATTTAGCGGCTGCATTGTTTTCGTTTTCAAAAAAATCACATGCTCTCCTCTACCCCCTCCCCCGCCTCCATCCCCACCTTCGAAAATGAAATGGTCTGTCTCCCAGGTCCATTGTAACTATTCATGCCTCTTTGTAGTAGTTTGTGGTCCCTTGTGGGAATTAGCATGACTGGCTGAGAATCAAATTAGGTTGGAATGACTTGGAAGCATCAGTTCATCCAGAATAACATAAACAACTCTACCAACTGTTCAAGAATGATATAACATTTTAGCAACTTTTATATTTGGTGCAAGAAAATACAATTTCCACTTACAGTAAAAACACATTTAAAACAATTCTATTGACGCCAGTTTAGTGCTTGTTTTTTTTTTTTTTTAAATTTCAGTTTAATGCGTTATCTTCCTGGCATTTAAACAGGAATTGTACACTATAAATAGTTATCAAAGCAAGAAAAATCCAAAATAAACAGACCAACATAATCTGTTTTGATTTAGGCCAAATATTGTAAAGTGTTTGATCCCATTTTGAATTATCATAGAATTGGGTCAACCAACTTTAGGAAGGCACAGTCATTGTGGACTAATATGTTTAATTTGGAGTGTATCTGCAAGGTGTGACTTGCCCAAAATGATCCTTTTAGATCTCAATTTGTAACTAAACATTTTCCAAACACTTTACTTTGAGTATGTGTAAACAGAACACAGATATGAAAATGCATTCTTCAACCATGGCATCCACAAGCAGAAAAGTAGCTAGACTGGTTATCTGACACTGTTTGTAGCCTAACTATGTGCAACTATTAGTTTGGTACCCAGACCAAACAACAGAAAAAAAACATCCTATATAAAAAAGCTATGAATGATGTCTTAGTAACTGTTGTTCTAATCACATCTACTATACGTGTATTTCATGCATTTTAAAAATTACCATGAAGAAAAAGAAATGGGCTTTAGATAGCTGTATCAAAAAAATGAGTAAGAAGACTATGAAAATATTCAACAATTATTGCCAGTTGAAAACCAACTATTGTGCAGTGGCTGGGTCCTGTGTCATTAATTTATAAAGCCAAAATTGTGTTCATTGATTAAATAATACACATCCAATCGATTTAATAAAGACATAACAAATTAAGTTAGAAAATGACAAGGTAATTAAAAAAGCTAAAGTTGAATTTTGTTTATTTATGTATTTACCTAAAATTTATTAATTCATTAATTTATTTATCTTGTATTTATTTATCTGTTATATACTTTAAATTAAATTATTGCTGAAAATTGTTCCTGATAAAATTAGTAAGATTTATTGATTTTAAAAAGTTCTTTATCAAAATATTATTAATTTTATGATCTTTTTTTAATTATTTACCGATACATAAAAGAGGATTTTCCTATTAATAATAGAAAGCATTATTGACATACATGTATATAAATGTTTCATAGCAACATTTATAATTTTGTGGTTTAAGTAAGAGTAAGTATAAAAAGGAAACTGTAAAATTAAGTGACACAGAGGCAGTGAAATAAACTAATGTTTCTTTTATAGTTGGAGAAAATACATAAATAAAGAAATATATATTTATAATTACTATAAAAATGAAAATATGCAACAGACTTTGTAACTTCTGTTATGAAAAATGACAGTCCAGAATTTTCATAAATTTCCACATTGAAAAGAAATTAAGTCCTATTTTCCATATTTAGATTTGGTCAGAAATTTTCTAAGTCATAATTTTCGATTATTTTCGTTTATTTGTGTAGCTGAAAATTTACAAGTTTGAATTTTCCGCAAAACTCTATATACGGTGCGGATAAATCTTCGCAGAAATGTGCTGAATGATTTTCGCAAGGCCACCCGCTGATACAGAAGTGTGTGGAATATTGCACGAGGTCCACAAAGACTCATGCATTTTCTGCAGATTTTTGTGGAAAACATTTCCGCATCTATGGAAAACTCAGATGTGGGTTGCCTGAACAAGGCCAGCTCTAGGAAATACATACGGTTTTCGGGTTACTGATGTTGCGTGGCATTTTGCACAGGTTACTTTAACGGAGTTGTGATTGCCTGCATAAGGCAGAGATCACCATAGCTCTGGAATACACCCCATTAAGCTTAGGTGTGCGTGTGTTTGCGAAGTGACACAATGGCCCATCAGCAAGCATCATAAGAGAAAGTGGAGATTCATGGATCCTGCAGACTCCCAAATAGCTTCCAAAAATATTCTTGCTCTGATTTGTTAAAAACAAAAATATAATTTGGTTCGAAAGAAAATCCGGCTAATCCCGGAAAAACCAGGTATGAAAGTGAAGACAGATGCCGTCTTTGGGAGACCTGTTCTGGGATTTCTCCCAAACACCAAGAACACGTTCTAGTTGGTTCCCAATTGTGCTCGCTCTAACAACTGTCGCGGCTAGGCATGTTCCACCATCTTTGTTCATGTCTGCTCCCACCTCAGAGGTGGTATGGGTTCTCAACCCGGGAACAACGTTCTTTATGCTTTTCGAGCAAGGTTCTTGACGTTAGGGCGAGAAGAACCACAAGAGAATTGTATTCGGGTTAGGAACCTTGTTCTCGTGTATCGCCCAAGGAAACCCATTTAGTCTTACCGTGCAGGCATGTTAGAATAGCATGCCAAGAATAACCCATGTGTACTTCTTATCTTCACTTGTTTTGGGCAGTAGTTACCAAATCTATTTCGGCCATGATGTCAGTGTCAGATCCATCTTATATATAGGCTGGCTTTTCGTGACATAGCAGCAATTGTTTGTTGTCTCCCTGGCAACGACCGTCTTATTCGATGCGGTGAGTGTATCGATATTTAGCTAGTCTAAGCGTACCACAATTTTGATATAAAATGTATGTCACTATACCTAAATAATTTCCATAACTGTGTATGTAATTATTTCAAGAGAAGACCGTTATAAAATATTAGGAACATTGCTTAATCACATAATATGGTACTTACTTAAAAATTATCCTTTTATATGCAACATTAACATGCTCACCAGACACGTAATTCGAATCTGACCCTGGACTGCAGGGTTAATATAGACTCCATGTGGATTATGGGGGCGCTCTACAGATAGTACGTGCGTTTGAGAGAGTGACAGTTGTAAAATGAAATTGTTTGCATTTGCAACATGCACAATGGAGAGAATGTTGGCATACCTCTATGCTACTTTCGTGTACTGTGGCTGAAATGTCTTTACATATTGTACTTGTGGAAATTGGACATGATCTAAGCACACAGCAGACAGAAATGGCCGCTCCAAAGTGCTCGAAAAATCAGCCTGAATTAGTCATAAGTGCACTATTTTCAGCTGTTATTAAAATAGGGAAACGAATTTTGCCAGAGTAAGCAATATCAGTCTCTGAAAGCACAATGAATGAATTTCAAAATATATAAAAAGTAAAAAAGAAAAGTTATCGGCTCTTTATTTATTTATTTACCTTTGAAGTCCAGGAAGTGAAAATGACCAAGCTGAGCTAGCAGTTTTTTGAGAGGTGCACATCTTAAGTAAGACCAAGCTGTATACTCTATAACACCAAAATAAAGGGAATTAAAAGTTCTTTTAACAATACCTAAGATAAACAAGGTCTTTTTTAAATAGCCAGGACAACCTGTGAGGAAAACCTAAGTAATTCTTTTTCTTTAAAAATTTAACCATATGCAAAATACGAAACTGAAGTGCGCCACCTTGAGAGTTATCATTACTTAAATTTGTCTTATGACATTTTCTGATTTACAAATAACTTGGAATAATGCTAAAAACATTCTAATTTTGACACCATGATAAATTTATGTGAAAGATTGCTCAGTTTTTTAATAATTGTTCTTCATTTATCATTTCACTTCACAGTTCCAATGTGTTTTGCCACCACCATACCTGCCAGAACACGACGTGTCACACGAAAAACACGATTTTGGATTCCCAAATCCCCTGAGACGGTTGTGGTTATAAAAACACGATTTCCGGTAAATCTTATGGAAAAAAAGATACCTTTGCTGACACCACGATATATAATCGTGACATGTGTTCGCAGTAAATAGTTGCGCCTAATGTCCATGGGAAACTATCACGATGGGTCAGTTTATAAAGCTAATCGTCGCAGAGGCGATAAAAGGTGGACAGAGATAAAAAAAACTACCCTTCCACACCTTAGTTAATTTGACAACAGGCCTTTGAAACTTATCACAGTAGTAAGAAAATGTCAGCATATCTGAGAAAGAAAAAAAAAAACGAAAAATCATTTTTTTTTTTTTTTGTCGTTTGTTGTATATGATTTTTTTTCTTTTTTCAGTATAGGATGTTTTATTTTGTCGTTTTTTTTTTTTTCTTCTCCTCAGATCATCTTACATTTTCTGACTACTTGATAGAGTTTCAAAGGCCTGTGATTTGACTGACAATATCTGAGTGATTTTGTGTCGAAAGTCCTCTCAGAATTGTCAGGAAGTGGAACAACCCAATTTAATTGAAGTTTGGTAAATCAAAGAGATGCGTGTTGAAGAAACAAACGTTATTACACTTCGTTGCCTTGAATGAGAATGTTTAAGCCATCTTTATTAAAGATTATTGGCCAGTTCGTGATCAGCGGCAACGTTTGTTTGAAGTCTTATTTTATTCCATATATAAAAAAGCGTGATTATTTCTGTAATAGTGTGGAAGTGTGATTCATTTTTGAAAGAAAATGTCGAAACTCATCTGTGATTCAGGGTAGGATGAGTCATCTGCGAAGCGAACGAAAGCCCAGCAAAACAAAATTTCAGAACTCCTGGTTGACGGAGTTTGACTTTGTGGAGTGCAATAGCAAGGGAGAGCATTTTATTCTTTGCACATGCTGTAAACAATATATCGACCTGAGCAACTGTCATCCACCTTCAGGAAAACCAAGATTTGACATTCTAACTAGTGTGGCCATTGCACATTTGACACTCCCTCACGGCAAGGCAGATACAGAAAGCCGAGACAAATTCGTAACGTTTTTCAGGGAAGTTTGAATTACAGCACCATCCAGTCTCTAATGAGTGCAAAGATGAACACTAATGACATTTGCATCACCTTCAAACTCTCCTCTGAATAAGTGAGTGCAGCAAGGCCTGCATCTAGATAAGACTATACACGGTCCAATGGATTTTAAAGACAGAAACTTTGATGTATTTTTTTATTTAATGTTTATATGATTGTGTGCACATGTGTGTGTGTGTGTGTGTGTGTGTGTGTGTGTGTGTGTGTGTGTGTGTGTGTGTGGTGATACCAAATGACAATGCTAAGTATACCAACTATTTTTTTAAAGAGTATTTAATGCTGCAAAGAAAACATAGTTTGTTTTCGTTTATTCAGTTTGAATTTCAGGTCATTTTCTATAGGCTTATATGAGTAGATAATTTATTCTCAGTTGTGTGTCGTCGCTTTTTGGGGTAGCGAACTGATCCTCTTAGGACCGCAAAACACACGTTTTGAGTCTCAACCCACCCCCAACACCAAAAACAACACCACCCACCCCCAACACCAAAAACAACACCACCCACCCCCAACACCAAAAACAACACCACCCACCCCCAACACCAAAAACAACACCACCCACCCCCAACACCAAAAACAACACCACCCACCCCCAACACCAAAAACAACACCACCCACCCCCAACACCAAAAACAACACTGTCTGGAAGGTTGACAGGTATGCACCCACTGCAGTAGCGCTGTCACTGTAACGTTATCTAGGTCAGTGAAAGCCCTAATAAGGTCTTAAAATTGAATGAACGATAAAGATCGAATCTTCACGTCACATGCAGAAATGATCACCTCAAACTACTCGCATGAAAGAAAAAAAAATCCATTGTTCCTGCTTTTCAGGTGCTGACGATCTTTTTAAATAAATTTCGATATTGCACAATCTGCATGGACGAAATAACAAGCCACCACTCCAATCTGCATAACATGACTACTTACGTAACATGTAAATAAATGAGCAATATCATTGGAAGAACCAGGTGTTGATGTTACACAGCAGTGTATCTTGGACTACACACCGCTTGATTGGTAGTCTGGCGGACTCTAGAGGCATGCATATGCTTGTTATGATCACAACTTTGTATATGAATATGACGTAGACTTCATAAACCTGTACAAAAAGTCTTTCTTTTATGTTTACCCCAAAAATGATACGTACATAGCTTAATATACATGTCATTTGATTTATGTATGCACATGCGCAGTCATTTTCAGAACTACGCGCACATCATTTTTTAAAATGTGAATTACGTACTGAAGTATGTGTCAGAAATGCTGAATTTTGTGGAAAGTTTTTTGGGGTGGGTGGGTTGGGGGAGTTGTTTAATTTTGTGAAAAATACTGTTAGAAATGGAGGCCATATTTGATGGTGGACTGGCAACATTTGTTTAAAATTGAAAGCGCTTTGAGATAGAACATTTTCTGTTAAATTCTGCTGAAAGGTTTCTAAGAATGAAGTCGTTTAAAGGTTTTTCCATCTTTAGTAATGGCAGCCATATTTGATGCCTGATCAGCATCATTTGTACAAAAACTGAAAGCCCTTAATGCCAGAATGCAAAGTTCTCTGATAATTTTGGAGAGGTTATTTAAAAGCTTTTTCTGCTTGTAGTGATGATGGCCGTAGTTGATGGCAGAACGGCATCATCTGGTTATTTAAAAGCTTTTTCTACTTGTAATGATGATGGGCGTAGTTAATGGCAGAACGGCATCATCTGGTTATTTAAAAGCTTTTTCTGCTTGTAGTAGTGATGGCCGTAGTTGATGGCAGAACGGCATCATCTGGTTATTTAAAAGCTTTTTCTGCTTGTAGTGATGATGGGCGTAGTTGATGGCAGAACGGCATCATCTGGTTATTTAAAAGCTTTTTCTACTTGTAGTGATGATGGCCTTAGTTGATGGCAGAACGGCATCATCTGGTTAAACTTATTTGAGTGGTTTTAAGAATTAAGTAGTTGTTTTACAAAATTAAGTTTTTCGTAACATTGGTCATATTTGATGGCAGATCAGCAACACTTATACAAAAATTTAAAGTCCTTCATGCCATAATGCTTTATGTCAAATTAATTTTGGTCAAATTCTGTTCAAGATATTTTAGAAGGAGTTGTTTAACGGTTTTTGTATTTGGAGCAACGTAGGGAATCTTTGATGGCGGATCTGTACTATTTGTACAAATATGGCGATTGGCAACACTCGATGGACGCATGGCCATATCGTAAATTCAGTTGGTCTTATGGCGAGTTGGGCTAAAGACACTGAAAAACACCAGCTGCACAGAAGAAACCCACCCACCTCTGCAACCCAGTTTGGAAAAGATCATGGGTATGTGGTGATCACCACCCGTCCAAAGTTGGTTGTTTCTTCAAAGTAATATTTCTGGTTTACTCCACCATCTTATGTACACATCACACCAATCGCTTTCATTAGTCAGTTATCTCCCGATTTGATTGCATCAGAGGAAAAGCTGGTCGAAATCCTGCCCCAAATGTTATTTAGATGTGCCAAAAATACGCATAAACAGGGATCAGTTTTTTAATAGGAAGGTGAGTGTATTTTTTTTTTTAATGTGCTAGTCCCTAAGACCCTCCTTGCCTCACACAAATTAAACTGGCGCGGGAAACCAGACCAACAAACAATGTATACTGCATTATCAGACTGTACATATCGTTCAAGGTAATTCCCGTTAACAGCATGAAACAGCACACGCTGAACATGTCCTCATTGGATACCAGGAAAAACGTCATCGGTAATTAATCATTTTGAACTAATGAACTTTGTTCAAAATTACACAATTGCCTACATCCTTAAACAAATAAGGACAAAGACATAAATTTAGTTAATAATTGTAGTTTTTTTAGCAGTATGTATTAGTATGTTAGAATATATATATATATATATATATATATATAAATATATATATATATATATATATATATATATATATATATATATATATATACATTCATACAAGAACATAGGTATGTACATCATAATTCTAACGTTTACGCTTGTATTGAAATCCCATCTATTTTTCCACCCGCCAATCCGTAAGCCCTCTAAGATAAGCAAATAAATTGTAAAGAACCAAATTAAGATATATGAATACATATATGTAAATACATATATGGCATAAACTCCAAGGAAATACCTGTACCATCAAGAAACACTTGTATCAGTATAGCACAAGTACATGAGCAGTGCAAAAACATGGAAACTATATATGTCTAAACATATATCTATATGTATACATATTAATAAAACACCCTATATAAAAATATGTAACCTTGAAAGTATTCGGCCGTTAAAAGAGATACATGCACAAATCAACATGATAACCAAACTTGTGTTAAATTTATGCATATCGAAATACATACCTCTATCAATTCAACCGGTAAAGGTTTTGCATAATAATTTGTATCAGCTGTTTTGGCGCCCCAATACCTCTGGCGCCCCAACAGCCCCGTCCTCCCCCCCCCCCTTCCCCTCGTTAGTATGCTACAGATCTGAATACCCTGGATTAAGAGTACACATTTTACTGTAAGCCGAGACATGACAATCTTTAACCTGGTATGGCTATGAGAGCGAGTTTTAAAATACGTTCACCAACCTGAATAGCTTTTGCCCATTAAAAAATAATAATAATACAATCCTCATTTGATATTATGTCTTTGCGAACAAATTGCTTTGTATGATCAAATCTTTTTGCACTAACAAGACAAAATTAGATTTTCTGGCCATTAAAAGAAAGCAAAAAGAAACAAACACCAATATGTAGCATCTTCACATTTGCTAAAACCTAGATAATCTGAGTAGTGATTGGAGGGGCGGGCCTCTTTAATGTAATGGGGATTCTGTCTAGATATTCCTTTTAATGCAATGGGGATTCAGTCTAGATATTCCTTTTAATGCTAAATTGACTTCGTACATATTAGCATATCAAGATTCAAGCCAATCAGCATATGAATTGTTTTCCATCCATTAACATAGTTTTTGATAGAATTTTGACTTTGGAAAGATCTACTCAAAAACTGTACATATAAAAAAATTACATCATTGAAAGCAAGAAAAGGTATGAAATCAAAATATGTGCAAAATAATAAATAACATCTAGTTTTCTCTTGTTCCTTCAGCAAAGGCTGATGTGAAGGAGTCTCTGACATTATTCTGAAGCTGATCTATTTATACATCTCGAGTGCAATGCAAATAAATTGCTGGGCATTAGAAAATGAAAATATGGCATTGTCAACCTGAACTTCTTCCAATCTAAAATGACTGCAGGCTGATAACCGGAAAAACTCATTTTGAAATTGCTGGTCCAGGTGCCACCTGGATAACAAATAAGCTAATCTGTTTTTAGAGCCCTAAGTATGTCTGGCTTTGATTTCAAATGCATGGATTGCAACCTAGAAGCACACCTCTCTGAGGCTAGTTTGCATAATCGTGTTCCTGCTTCTACCGGAATTTAAAACCGAAACAGTAGAGATGTTGTCAACAGGACAAGAAATCGTTTTCCTCTAAAGTGCTGGCCCCATAATTTGACACAAACCAAAAAGGGACAGCAGTTCAAGAATATTAATACTCCAGCTTGTCTGAACAAATTCTGGTGGGAACTTTTTATGACAAAATATACCACCACAACCGGATATACATGCGTCTGAGGAAAAGATTTGTCTGATGTAGACCATTCCTTTAAAATTGCACCATGGAAACTACATTATACAAGGGTAGGAACTTTTCCCATCAAATCAAATATTTTCTATTCTGATCATGAATTGGAAATTTGTCGGTGACCTTGAAAGTATATATTTCTCGTAACCAGTTCAAAAGTCTTGATTCGAAAATTCAACCAGGCCTCACGCAAGCTGCCACGAAGTCTTGATACGAAAATTCAACCAGGCGTTACGCAAGCTGCCACGAAGTCTTGATACGAAAATTCAACCAGGCCTCACGCAAGCTGCCACGAAGTCTTGATACGAAAATTCAACCAGGCCTCACGCAAGCTGCCACGAAGTCTTGATACGAAAATTCAACCAGGTCTCACGCAAGCTGCCACGAAGTAAAGTTTCCCTCAAGGGACTTAATCTCTTTCAAATTGGCGTCTGTTTTTATTTGCTAAGAAAAGCATAAAGTAATGAGCTCTTCTAATCTCCTTTGTGAATCTCCAGGGTTAGCTTGATTGTATCAAACAATATCCCTATAAACCCCATTCTTATTGAAGAGAGACCAACGTATCCAGAGTTTCCTCAATACCACAAAATTACACAATTAAGGTCAATATTTGAGCAAAGCAAATATTCAGAGTAGAGCTGATTTTTGTTGCCATCAATAATATATTTCTTTTTTTAATTTTACATTCATCAATAATATATTTCTTATTTTAATTTTACATTCCCCTTAGCAATTCTTACAAAGAGTTATGGACCTTCCTATATGGGGATTAGACCAGCAAGACGTGAGTGACATCGCTCGCACCCAAAGTGGGAAATCATAGTGTATAATGTGATACAAAAGAGTTCAAAACAGTTATTGGAAACATGTGTAACATATGAAACCGTCCGATAAGTCTGTGAAGTGAGATCTTGTAGATTTTGACAGTTTCCTCCAATCTAAACAAGTAGCTTCGTTACTGAACTCACATGTGAGAGCAAATCGCGCTTTCGTGGGAGTACACCCAGTTTGTATGTCCCACTATTATTTCAAATCGCGCTTTCGTGGGAGTACACCCAGTTTGTATGTCCCACTGTTATTTCAAATCGCGCTTTCGTGGGAGTACACCCAGTTTGTATGTCCCACTATTATTTTAAACCTAGCGACCTCCTTGCATCCTAGTTTTTATCTAGCTTGTTTACATTCTTCGACCGATATAAACTTTGAAAATAATGTCCAGGAGTAATAAAGGGAAAACAGGTTAGTTCAGGCCAAACTGATCTTGAAGTGATACAGGAGGGGATAAATGAAATTAAATAAACACTCTACTCCGTGGGAAAGGCAGATGATCTGGAAAATATTGTCATATGCATGATCCAAAGGAATGTGGCACAATTAGAGGCAGAAATGAAGCAACAGATTTATGCTGAAATGAAAAACGACATAAAATCTACAACTGAACTAAGTAATCAAAATTAACAGTACAGCAGAAAATATAACAATGACATTTTGGGAATCAAGGAATAAAGAGGTGAAGACACGCTGTCACAAGTAAAAACCATAGTACATGATGCTTCCCAAATAGAGATGTAGCCATATGAAATTCAGGCTGTAGACCGCATCCCCTCTAGACATAAGGACGTACCCAGACCAGTGACCATCACGTTATACATGGAGACTCTAATTGAAACAACGCGACCGCATTTAAGAATTTTCAAAAATAGCTTGTGCACATGAATAACTCTTGTCAAAGATACCACATATCGGTTTGATAAACAGGTAAGTGTATGGGGAGGCAAAAAATTGAATAAGGGCATTAAATGCGAGATATACGACTCCGTAGAAGAAAGAATAGCAAAAGCTGTTAAATGATCGAGCCACAACTGCTAGTCTGTTAATTTTCTTTTTGATATCGAAGGACTATTTTTACATTATATTTTTAGTGAATTGACGATTGTGTTATGATCAAGCTAACTCTCAGAAAATAAACTATAAATATAATACAGCGTATTATATGCCATTAAGTATTTACCTTTTATTGTTACTTACCAATATATAGACTACATAACTGTATCAAGGGTGTGCGTCTATTTTATGTGGTAAATACTCATTTCAAGTGTACGTTTAACTATATTTTACAGATATATAAATAAATATATCAATACAAAGATTCGCATGCTTTAAAGTAAGTAGTATACATTGGATATGAAGTACGAACAAAAATTGAAGTATAATTTGCTGAATAGATTCAATGACTGGACAATACGCACGTGACTCGACTTAAAGAAGTGTTGAAGAACTGGTGAATTTATTTATTTCTCCCTTATTTTCCTTTATCATTCAGCAATCTGTTCTTTATTACTGGGTTCTCCCCTTAGCACCATTAGAATTCAATTTTGTTATAGAGTATCTCACTTCTATATCTTGCTTTCTCGATAAAAGAGAGAGCGTTTTTTTATATTTATTTATTTATTAATTTTTTTGGTAAATTTTTGAACATGCACATTGTGATTTTTGTAGCTATGATCAAAACTGGAAGTCATGCAGAACTATGATAATGACTTATCAAGGGTTAAGGGATCACGAAAAAAGAAAAGATGTTTGCAATCCTTTGAAATAGACATAGACAAAAACAAATTTTATTTAGAGTCAGAATTACATTTACATAATAAGAAACGCTGGCTCGTTGGAGCTATTTTACCGACTATACACAATAATAGAACAATTACCCTAAACAATTAGGCCTTCATATGTATTGATTTATTTTATTACCTAGTTATTTACTAGAGAGACTTCTGTTTTTTACGAAACACTAAAAGAAGATATTGACAATTTAGGAAATGAAATTGTAATCATATGCGAAGCTTCTAATTTAGGTTTAGATCCCAAGAAGGATACAAACAAATATGTGAGAATAAACAATCCAAACACTAGTGAAGTAGTAATTAATAAGCGTACATAGTTCTAATTTGGTAGATGTATGGCCTGATTTTAATGTTGATAAATCGGAGTTTACATGGAAATAATCACATTTGTTTCAGCAAGTTAGACTAGACTCTTATCTGGTATCGGAAAGTTTAATCCAAAACAAAGATTCAGCCAATATTGAAATAGGCTACAAAACTGAGCACTCAGTTGTTAAGTATGACATTGTAAATCCAAAAATACAGGAAGGCAAGTCCTGCTGGAAATGTATAAATTCCCTTTTCAAAGACCCAAACTACAAACGGGTTATTGAACAGTACTCTTTTGCATTGATATTATTCTTTGAAACTCTCTAATGGAGTTAAGAGGAAAAACTATCCCCAATTGTTCCTATAAAAAAAATATAAAAATATATGAGCATTGAAACAGAAAATTCTGATAAAAAAAACCCCAAAATACAAGAAAATTTTGATATAAGTAAAACTAAGTTATTAAACCCAAGAGAACTATTGGAAATCAGAAATGTGAAAATAGAAGGAATTCTGTTAGATCACGTGCGAGATGAGTAGAAGAAGTTGAGAAAGTCAGTTGTTACCTCTGTAATCTGGAAAAGAGACATTACATGAGTAAAATGATGCCCAAATTAGTTAAGGATGATGGCTTGATAGTTTCACAACTACAAGACATACTAAATGGAACCCAAATATACATGTATTATGAAAATTTTTACGAATTTCGAGACATAGAAAACGTTGAGTTATGCAATATTCTCTCATTTTCTGATATTCCTAAACCTAATAATGGTGAAAGAGAAACATTAAAAGGACTGATTACTGTTTCTGGCGTTTTTAGTACCAACAGAATTTGAGAAACCGTTTGAATCCCTAGCCTGGCCATTTATTTACAAAGTTCTAGATTTTTTGTCTTCATTTTTGGCGACTCATTTGTCAGATGGTTTACTGTTTTGTATAAGAATATAACATTCTGTGTCCGTGTAAACGGTCACATTTCAACCTGGTTTAATACGAGTTGCGGCTGAGGTGAAGGTGATGCCCTTTCCCATTACATCTTCTTTCTGTGTGTCGTAATATTAGCTCATATTCTAAGGATAAATCGGGATATAAAAGATATAAATATAAACAGCGTGGATTATATGATGTTCCAGTATGCGGATGATATGTCTCTTATGCTTGAGGCCACAGAAAAATTATTAAAAACTACCCAAATTTTAATCACATACTTTTGCTAAATTTTTTAGTTTAAAAATGAACATTGAAAACACAAGAGTGATTTGGATAGGTAGCATGACAGGTATTAATCTTGGACTTTGTGACGAAATAAATCTCAAGGATAATTCACAGTGATGAGTTTCATGTTTTTCACCAGCCTCTATGAAATGATTGAGCTAAACTATGGTCCTAAAAGTTAGAAATATAAGAAACACAAAGGTCAAACAGAAATTTAACCCCTTTCTGCAAAATTACGGTTTTAAAAACACTAGCAATGTCTGATGTCAACCATTTGCTGCTATTGGTACCAAACCCGTTACAACGTTTCCAGTGATAGAATCGAAATAGTTACTACGGATTAGATCTATGGGGGACTCCAAATGATAGATATAAGATCATTTGTTGATGCTCTGAGAATCATCTGGATACGATGATTTCTAAGATCAAATAATTCAATCTTTTTTTAAAAAAATCGGTTATTGCTCAATGGAATGATTATTATAAATTAAATTGTTTTGGGTCGGATTACATTGAAAATAATTTATACAGCTCGAATCCTTTTTGGTATGGTGTTTTTAAAGCTTTGTCGGTTTTATGAAAAAGGGCTTAATATACATTACGGCAACAAATGATTTCCTTTGTCAACCACTTTAGTTCAACTATACAAATAAAGCTGGTTGTAAAAGTATCTTTTTATCGAAAAGTATGCTAGTGGTTAGTTATCATGATTTTTAGACGAAAATAAAAGGATCTTCTCATGTGAAATTTGTATAGAAAAATGTAATATACAAATTAACAGATTCATCAATACAACACTATGTCAACGGCATAATATCAATTTACAATTAGAGGCATCCTATATTCCACGTGCTTTACAATTACTTAAATCAGTTTAATAGTTTGAATCATATCTAGGAAATAGACAAGAAATTGTCACTGTTAACAATACCGAATCCAGACCTTTGACAATATCGTGTGGTGTACCTCAGGGTAGTATTTTAGGACCTCTTCTTTCTTTATGTTATGCGAATGATATGGTAACTACCATAGTCTCTGATTGTAAGCTTTTATTACATGCAAATGACAGTGTTATCATGTTTTCACATCAGAATCCTGATTACATTTGAAAAAAGCTTGGGAAACAACTGGAATCCTGCAAACTTTGACTCGTTGACGACAAATCATCAATAAATTTGGGTAAGACGGACAGCACCAATTTTGCCTCCAAGCAAAAGGTTTAGAAAATCAGAGAATTCAAAATAACCTGTAATAGCCACATAATCAATGCTCAGACATGTATTAGATATTCAGGTCTCAATATAGATAACTTACTTTTGGGAGAATACATAGTCAATAGTATACTAAGAAATGTAAATGTCAGCTAATGATGATCTTAAGACAAGGTCAATTTTTATCACGGAAAACTAGAAAAACTTTTATTTTTTATGCTGTAATAAAGTGTAATTTTGACTATTCCTGTTCTTCATGGTATACCAGAATTGTCAAGTCTCAAAAACAAACTCCAAATAGCACATAATAAAACTGTACGATTTATAAGTAACTTTGAATCCAGATCAAGTATCAGGAAATATGACATTGAAAGTGTAGGAATATTTTTTAAAAAGTCGATTATAGAGTGAAACAATGAGGAGAAAATCATGCTTCTAATTTTAATTTTTTTTTAATGAAAAATGTTTGTAATACATGAGCAAAAGATTCGTGAAAATTAGTAATCATCACCATGTTGTCACTAGGAGCAGTACATTTAATATTGTTACACCATTTGTTTGTAGCATGTCTTCAACAACTTTCTTTCATAACACCATAAATTATTGGAACGTATTAGCCAGTTTTATCAAGAACATTTCAAATTGGCTGTTAAGTCATACCTTTTAAAGCAAAGCAGATCAAGAGATCAGAGTTCCATGTTATTTTACCCGAATGAACTGGTTTGTAGTGATGTTTTTATTTCTGAAATCAGTTTTTAAGTTTTTAATACGTAATAGTAATTTCTTAGCTTAGACAAATATATAATTTTAATTTGCAAAATGCACCTTACCCCAAAATCTTGATTCCTCTGGACCACACTGGAAATAAGTTTATATAAAATTGTATGGGTCATCCTTGGTGGATCATATATTTTTATCTTTGTTATTACAGCTGTTTTATGCATGTGTGTGTATATATATATATATATATATATATATATATTTATATATATATATATATATATATATATATATATATACTATATATATATATATATATATATATATATATATATATATATATATGTATGTATGTATGCATTTATGTATGTACTGTTTAAATGTTATGTCACTTATTTAAATTTGTTGTATGTATTACTATTTCTATCATTTGCTGTTCCTATCTAAATAACTATTATTATTATTATTGATAGTACTGTGCCTGGTTCTGATAAAGCTGAAGGACCCAATGACAGATACAAAAGAGACAATCTTTCTTTTCATTTTTCTTGTGGTAGATTTGTGGTAATGCTCTTTTGTCAGGCTGGCTATTGTAAACCCCAGCAAACTGGGGCAACATTTGTTGGCATATTGCATCATTTTATCACAGTTGAAATCAAGGATGGATAGCAGTCTATCATCTTTTCATTTGTGAAGTACTTTTACAAACCTGCAGATCTCTTTTTTCACTATGTCATGGGTGACATACATATCACCATTCTTGGCAATTTTGCAACCTTCAAAGAGTTGCCATAGACCATTTCTGTATTTTGAATGTGCCAAAAGTTGTATACTGTCCTCCCATTGATTGTATTTTTCACAGCAAACGTTACCTACATTTAAAACAAGATTACTGTGAACGATACCTTACATGCCCATCCCATGTTTAATAGTTCTCTATGTTGGCATAGTTTACTTTTGGGAATATTTTCCTGGAATGGGTCTCAATGACCTTGACCTTTGGGCAATTTATGTGGTCTTGAACTAACTGTTGAGAAACCATCTATTTTCTTACGATTTGGGCCTTGAAGATAGGCCCCCAGATGTTATACTCCACACACATTCTTATTATGATGTACAAGCATACTAGGTTTTATTCCTTAACCGACAACATCTTTAAAATTATATAATGGAAACTAAAGTATGACGAACAGAGAGATGGACAGGAATCCGAACAATATTGTCCCCCACTTCTGCAAAGGTCACCATTACCGATGTTAATGTATTTTATTATGGTGCTTAGATTCTACTGACATTAGGGCCCTAAGGTACAATGGAAGACTCGAAATGATGATGATGATGATGCCTTGTTTTCACATACTTTTACTTGTATATTTTCTAACTAACAAAATTAATGTTTATACATAATTTTATCATTTTGTTTAGTTTTCTGAAACTATATTTCTGAATGTTGTAAATAATCAGCTTCCTCTAGAAAATACGTAACACTCTCTGTCTGTTACTATCTGTGAGTCTGTTTTCAAATTACATTTTGTGTCAGAGTTGATAGTGGTAGCAGTTGAGGGAGATTTCATTGTTGTTATGTTATTGCAACGACAACAAAAACAAGAATGGTGAGCAATTAGCTCATGCAAATATATTCCTGCTTCTCCTTCTTTCTACTCCCACCCCCATAATGAAGACAAGTCTATGGTCAAAAAAGCCCATAGCGTTTCAGAATACAGTACAATGATTGGTCAACATGCATATCTGATGATGATGACCATAGTATGTATTCAATTTTACAGCAATTCACTAAAACCTGCAAGAGAAGTTGTATTCAAAATTTCTTGTCATATACTGAATCCAGCATCGACTATAAAGGGCAATAACTGTTACAAAAATTGCAACAGCACAAAGATTTGTTAATATTTGCATCTTCAGATGATGCCTATTATAAGTACCAGTTTTCACAATGATCCATAAATAATTTGCAAGACAAGTTACATTCACTAGATTGTCTTAAATTGCTTTGACACAGCTGGACAAACAGGGCAATAGCTCAAAATTAAAAAAAAAAAAAAACGAGAGCACAGTGATTTATTTATATGTACATCTTCAGATCACAACCATAACAAGTACAAAATTTCATGACAATTCTTTGAAAACTGAGACAAATTGTGTTCACAAAATTTTGTCATGTATCAGAACTACCTTCTGGTTCCAAGTCAAAAAGAGCAATAAATCAACAACAACAAATTGCAAGAGCACATTGATTTGACAAAATGTTCATGTTCAAATGACAACCATAATATGTTTCACACTAATCCATCAAAAACTTGAAGACTAGCTGCATCCACTAGATTCCATCATACACTCCATTCAGCTGCAAGACGAAAATGGTAATAACTAACAAAATGATCAGCTAGCCCCATTTTTATTTATGACCAGCTAGACATCATAAGAAATCTTTTAGTGAAAACCCAATTTTGATATGACCAATCCATTCTTCTGGAGTATTGATAACAAGATTTTCAAGATGGCCACTCTGGTGGCTACATTGGACATCAGATCAGCACCATTTTCATTTAGGACCAACTAGAAATCATAAGAAGTCTTCTGGTGAAAACCCCATGTCAAATATGACTTTCCATTCTTGAGTAGCGATAGCAAGATTTTCAAGATGACTGCTATGGGACCCATATTAAACATCATATCAGTCCCATTTTTATTTATGACCAACTAGACATCATAAGAAGTCTTTTAGTGAAACTCCCATGTTGATATGACCATCGATTCAGAAGGAGTAGTGATAACAAGATTTTCAAGATGGCTTCTGTGCCGGCCATATTGGATAACAGATTGGCACCATTTTCAAATAGGACCAACTAGAAATCATAAGAAGTATTCTGGTGAAAACCCCATGTCAATATGAATTTCTGTTCAGCAGTAGTGATAAGATTTTCAAGATACACCTGTGGAGGCCATATTGGACATCAGATTGGCCCCATTTTCATTTTGGGCCCAGCTAGACATTATAAGAAATCGTTTAATCAAAAAACCCCATGCTGATATGACCATCAATTAAGGTGATGTAGTGATAAGATTTTCAAGATGGCAACTGTGGTGGCCATATTGGAAGTCTGAGCAGGATCATTTTCATTTAGAATCAACTAGACCATGGGATGAATGTGTGTGAAAAGTTTGATGGCAATCCTCCAAGTAGTTTAGGAGGAGTAGTGATAACAAACTTGTGCTAATGGACAGATGGACAACAGACCATCCCATAAGCTCTTCTGGTCTATAACCAGTAGAGCTAAAAATATGCATGACTAGTTGCATTTTCCAGATTATGACAGATAGATGTATGGACAGAAAAACAAATGGACAGATGGATATGAGGATTCCTACTTATCCCAGCACCTATTGAGGCAGAAGTATAATAACAACAACTACATGTACTACTACTGCTGCACATACAGTAGTATACATACATACATACATACATACATACATACATACATACAATCATAAATGCATACATACATACATACATACATATACATGCATGTCTTGATTCATACACACATACATACAGACATATGCCCAATTAACATGATAGGCCTTTATAAGGATATAAAGTAGGTAAATCTAATATGGCGAGACCTGGTTGCCTATGCTATTGTGCATAAATCGTTTTCTTCCTTCAGTCACAGTGACCTTGCCCTTTGACCTCTTGACCCTAACAAACACTGACAGGGTTCTTCCATATCAGAAGTGCAAGCCATCATTAAACTTTGGTTGAGGCATGTCATCTAGAACTAATGCTATTATGCAGAAACCATTTTTATTCTTTCAGAAACCATTTTTATTCTTTCAGTCACAGTAACAGTAACCTTTGCCCTTTTGACTTCAAAATCAAGATCAAATTTCCTTACCACAAGTGCAAGCAATCCACAAAGTTTGGTAACCATAGATGATAAAGAATTGGACTTATTGTGCAGAAAACATTTTTCTTCTTTTAGTAACTTATCTTGATCTTTGACCTTTGGAGTCCAAAATCAATAGGAGTTCTTCCTTACCCCAAGTGCAAGCCATCCACAAAGTTTGGTAACTGTAGATGGTAGACAACTTGAGTTATTGTATGGAAACAAAATTGGCAACATATATATGGACATAAGATAACATGCTCTGCCTTAAGACAGGTGTATAAAAAATTCAAGGTATTATTATGAACTAGCATCATTTGTCAACCCCTTGGGTTGCTGAGAAATTCAGAAACCTTACTGCAGCTACACCTTGTGGGAAAGTTTGAACTCTTAACATGACTTGTAAAAAAAATAGTTTGTATTTAAAAGAAATGTGAAGGACACCTGGACAATGAGAATAAATATAGTACCTGCTTTTTCAAAAGTGGTGTATATAATATATGAATGTCAAAATCTCATTTTGAGAAAGAAAATTTGAGATATTCTGTGAAACTGAAGCCTAGCCAGTGCATATTTCTTATGAAATTAATGACAAGATTTAAGTACTTCAGAGTTTCACACTTGAAACTGTGCCCCATTCAGAAAACTTAATTGAAAACTAAAACAAGATTTTAAAATGACCTTGACCTGCCTCAAATACGAAAGGAGGATAAGAGTGTGTACATGGAGATAAAAGGGATTATACAGTTAAATTATTGCAGCAATCCCTCCAAACATTTTAAAGATTTGACTACAGAGAAAGAATTTAACCAAAACTCAACAAAAGTTTCAAATGACCTTGACTTGACTTTGCTTTAGGAATAGTCAGGATGAGGTGCATGGAGATGAAATGACATTGCTTACTGATACAATCTAAATTTGAAATATATTGGTACATAACTGTACTATATGGCAGTATATGTATGTTTTGTACATCATAAGCCATTGAAAGTATCCATGTTGTAAATATGATTTATGTTTGCAACTTTTGTCCATTCTCTGGAACAAATTTTTTGGCAAGGCTTTTAACTGGTAGATATTTTTACTGAATAAAAATTATACAAATAACCAAATTTAATAAACTATTTGAATTTCTGAAATGTGCAGGCATTGTGTTTCTTGGACTGAGAGTAATTAAAACAGCTGACTTTATGTAACCTTTCAGTGTTTCACTGAAAAGGATTGAGATACACAAACGGAATTAGGAATCTGTACATGTGTCATCTCTTATGTCATGTTATCAAGCTAGAAACTAATAAAAAATAAAGCAATAATTATGCAGTTCCAATATGATTTATTATGTTTTGTTTTAGGTGGTATGCGTGCATATGGGTGCACTTGCAATATGACATATCTGGATGGCATTGTTGTAAACACCAATTAGTACAAACCAATGCATGTTTCTTACCAGTGATTACAATTGAAATTAGGAGACAAATATTCTGTTCCAAATATCAAATACATTATAGTGGTCCCCTTGCTGAATGACCCCGCCCCCCCCCCCCCCTCCCTCCCGACCAGCACCATCAACTTTATACAGCCAGAATCCCTTGGCACCGATGAGATTTTGTTCAATAGTACCCTTCGGGATGGGGTGTAGATATCCACCCCTCTAAAGCAGTCTGCAGATGGCATATTAGTGTCACCAATGGTCACATAATAGATTTTACTAACAGAAATCTCACAAAAATTCAACACACTGACATTGGTTCCAACATGCCGATAAAGTACCTAACATTAATCCCAACAAAGAGGTAAGTAATCCAATTATCCTTACTGCTGTGTGTTCCTTAGATGTTAGGTTTTGTCACTTTGATAATTTCTGACTATTATTGCCACCAATAATTATGAAGATGAGAAATGCTAATTGCTGAGAAGCACAGGATTGTTCAGCAAGCCATTGTGGCTTCTCTATCATATATTATGAAATCTGAAAGGGTACCAGACTGAAACCAGTTGATCACGTGACAAGCGTAGTAACTACAAACTGTCAAAGAAGGTACAAGTTGTTGCCCAAAGTGCAAAATGCCATCAGACAGTCTCAGCTTTAAAGGAAAAGTAAAAGCAATTAGATAAAATGAAAACAGGAAGGGTCCTTTAATCACTGCGAAGAAATTTGATGTCAGAAAGATTCAAATAAACATGATCAGTTACACATTCTACAACAGCAGTGGGAAACTGCAATGGACGGACAATAATAGTTAATGGCAATATTGTCAAGCCATCCCCATCCTCATATAATGCAGCATGAAATCAAAATCAGTTGATTCCATGATCATTTTAGAGTTTCATTTATACTTTTATGGGCTGAAAATTGTAAATGAAAAATAAAATCCTGATTATGGAATCAAATTACTCAGATTTCCAGACTGCATTATATGGGGTTGGGGACAGCTTCATGATATTGCCATTATTTTAAATAACATTAAAACAAGTTTTATCACATTGATTCTATAACATACCTGTGAGTTTAAAATTAAAATACTATATTATTTCAAAAATTAGTTATGCCTTTCATATTTTATATGTAATAATTACTCACATCTGCACGATCCCCTCAAGAAAGGCCACCCCTCTTATAAGGCTACTTTCCTGCTGCAGAATTGAGGGGGGGGGGGGAACTTATAAGAGGGGGACAACTGTATTTTGTACATTCCCACCTATTCCCATTAATTTGGTGAAAATAAATTCTTCATAAAAGAAACCAACCATAACAATAATGCTGACCGCAAATCCAAACTAGAAGAGATCTGATTTTTTGGGGGCTAGCAAAAAACATGTTCCTCTACCCACCACCCCAACAAATAATATCATTTTGTGACACTGTACTTGACAGAAGAAAAGGAAAAAAGCAAAAGAATAAAATGGACTTTGGTTAGGAGTGTGAACTGATTTTTATGGTTCAGAATTTAGTCTTAAGAGATGAAGATCAAAATAGTTCAATCAATTTAAGTAGCATAAAGAAAGCTTCAGATTTTACAGATTTTAAAAAATTAGGACAAGTTAGCCATGTGACCATAGGAGGAGCCAGGTAGCAGAAATCTTTGTGTTTTGGAAAATACTGCAAATAAAAAAGGTCAAAGTCTAAAAACCCAAAAAATACTGATAACTTTTTTAAATTCCTATAATGGCATGAAAACCAAATCAGCTATATATGCCTAACAAGATGCAAGAAAAAGTTCATTGGTCTAACTCAAATGTTTTTTCGATAATTCATGCTAACAAGATTTATGTCAAAGAAGTCCATTACAAACAATTCAAAAATGTGTAAAAAGAAAAGAAATGGATGTAATGGCCTGACAATCTATTCAGGATATATGAATATGAATATAAATGTGTTTATCAAATTTCATATGTCTACCTTATGTGGATTTTGCTTAATTTTTAAAAAAAAGAAAGGCCAAGGTCAAAAGGTTCAATGAAGTGTAAATGAATGGAACATCTAATCAGCTATTCTACTTATTAATACAAATAAGTATGCCAAATATCATTAATACAAATAAGTATGCCAAATATCATTAATACAAATAAGTATGCCAAATATCATTGGTCTACCTTAAGTGATTTTCGCTTTATTATGCTTACAAGGTTTTCGTCCCGCAAAAAGTCAAAATAATTTTTTTTTTACAATTACAAATCTGCAAAAAAAAAAGAAAGGATAAATTGCTAAAATGGCCTTGGAATTTAATCAAATCATCTATGTATTAATACCAATTAGCCTACCAAATTTAATTACTCTACTTCAAGCGATATTTGTTTAACTGTATTGACAATATGTTTGTCAAAAGTGTCCAAGTCCAAAAGAATTTTTAAAATCTGTAACAATGTGAAAAACTTATAATGGCCTGAAAATCTAATAATACAAATAAGCATGCCAAATTTCTTTTGTCTATATTCCTGTTTTTAAACATGCTTACAAGTTTTTTATCCTCAAAAACATGAAGTTTAAATTTTTTTTTAAAATTGAAGCAAAATATTGAAAAAATTAGGCCAAAGACACCATAACGTAATCACATCTTAGGACATATTCAAGGAATTTAAATATAAAATTTGATCTGATTTGGCTGAATAGTTTCTGAGCTAACCTATTTACAAGAAAGCATGACAGGTGGACAGACGGATCACATGAAACCAATATGTCTTCTTCCCCTAGGCATGGGGGGGGGGGGGAGTACTTAATCAATTGCATAAATTTTATGCTTTCTCAAGCAATAAAAACAATTATATAAATGGCGAACTATCACAGATAACACTAAAAATGTACATCAAAATACCAGATACAATCATTGCATATGGCACAAGATGTGTAAAGGCTCACTGTAAAATACATATTTGTCCAAGAATACACTTTATGAAAATCACAGACATATCAAACTGCTGCATATATGGTACAAAGTATATGAGTGCTGATCAACTGTATACTATAAAAGTCTGTAAAACATTTGATACATAAGTAAACTGACAGTATAAAATTAACTCACATAATGATAAAGTCCTTTGTAAGAACATCACATATTTAAAATATACCACAGTCAAGTTGCTAGTTAAAGCGGTATATATTAAATAGAAAACAGTACTAAAATTCATGGATCACAGCTAGAGCCTTGCCATCATTAAAGAATACAATTTAGGAAAATCACAGACACATCAAACTGTTGCATAATATAAGGTATAAGGTATACGAATGCTGATCAAATATATACTTTAAAAAAAGTCTGTACAACATTTGCTACTATAGTAAAATGAGAAAATAAAATTAACTAAAAAGAATACAATGATAAAGAACTTTGTAAGGATAGCACATATTTAAAATATACCAAGGTTATTTTGTTAGTAAAAGGGGTATATATTAAAGGCAAGACAGTACGAAACTCTGACAATAATACTAGCCAAGAAAGAGTACATTATACCTCTGCCATGTGGTAAATAGTAATATTATTATACTTCTTTTATGTAAAATCCTCTTTCATTTGTTGTATTCCACAATCAACAGGTGTCTTCCTCATCTTAAATATAAGCCATCCACAAAATTGGATCAACGTAAAAAGCACTGAACTAAAGTTATTTTTGTGTTAAAAAAAATTGTCAGTCTGTGACTTGGTTTTTGACCTAACTGACCTTTCTTGTCACAAATGCAAGCCCTTCAAAAATTTTGGTCATGGTTTGTGGCACAGGGCATCAGATCTTGTGGGGTCAGGAAACAGTTTTTCTTCTTTGAGTCCATCTGTCCTTGACTTTTGACCTTTTAAACCCCAATCTTTAGGTGTCTTCCTTATCTCAATGCAAGCCATCTACAAAGTTTAGTCAAGTCACGTGGTACAGAACTTAAGTAGTTTTGTGGAAATAGTTTTTTCCTTCTATCAGAACATGTAATCACTGCCTTTGACCTCTTGATCCCAAAACTGATAGACTTCTTCCTTGTACCAAATAAAAGATACTGACAATGGTATAATGGTAGATGATAGAGAACAGGAGTTATTATTGCAGCAACAAAACAGTGAAGATATGGAAGAATTGATGAGCAGATGGACAATAACACGATACATTCCGCCTTATGGTGGTTATATCAAAACTGAACTACTAGTATAAGCCTATCAGAATCAATTAATCTGACAACTTGACCAATAATTCACTCAAAAAGGGTCAATACATAAAAGGTTCAATAACAGCCAACATGAAATTCTACAAACAACTGGATAATCGTGGCTCTACTGTAAATGGTAAAGGTTAAATTTCTTAAAAATGAAAATTCTGATCACATTGTTTTTCAAGCTGTAGTGCATATTTCCTTCTTGATGAAATAGAATAAGATATCTCTCAAATCTGAAAAAAGCAGACAAGTTTTCACACAGAAAAATACAAATCTCACACAGGTGATGATTATATATACATTGCACCAATCAATCAACACAATATAATTCTAGTAAGTTGTACCTGAGGAACTAAAACAATGAAAGGTAAGCAGAGGTATGAGTCATTAAATTTGGTACAGAATTATGTCACAATCATATTGTGTTGGTCCCCAATGTAACAAAATAGTCTCTTTTTTTGGGAGAACACTTAAAAATGCATCAAACTTGTGACAGCCCTGTGTATATATATATAAACTTTCCCATGCCATGTAATCCTCTGTGTTTCACAAATTAATTCAAACAGCATATTTAAAATATTTAAAGAGCTACAAAACTGTTGTGCATGAATATTTCAGTTACTTTCCAGTGTTCAAGTGAATTTTCCAATCGTGTTTGATCAGGCGAGTGCTGATTCTGATCTGACAAGTGTTCCTCTTGAATGAAAAGACTGTTCTGTCAAGCAATCTTTGTTCAATGAAAATCCATACTTTCTTCTAGAAGTTAGTTGTCCATTTATATTAATCAAGCTCATACAAACACAGATCCATCTCAATTTGTAATTACTTACAACTGGTATTAAAAAGAATCACAGAATAAGTGCTAGAAAATATCCTTTCACACGATCAAATTTAGGTCCTCAACTTAGCTAACATTCATATTTTTATAATAGCTGGTTCATTACAGTCTCTTCTGGGTGAGTAAATATTTCTAGAACTTCAGAAATTTTTCAACCCCTGGCTTTCTGGTTTAAGCACATAGCCAAAATATGTCTTTGGCTCAATATTCACAAAATAAATATTCATGCCAGAGTTCCTTATTTTGACAGTATTATGAATTAATTTTATTTCTAGGGTAATAATTTTTTTGGAATTTATGACTGCTACACACCACAAAATGTTAAGATCACCTGTACAAATAAGATACAATGATCCACCTGTGATGAAAAATAACCATTTTTTAATCAAAAGTATTTACATGAATATAAAAATAAGCAAAATGATTTTTATCAAATCCAAACTAAATGATACCCACAAAATAAATGAATGCATAGTATATACTGCAGTGATCTATCGCACCACCAGGTGCTCAAGTGCATTACTCAGTTTCATGATATCCTCCAAACTGTCCAGGCCTAGCTTGTTCTCCAGGCAACGGAAGAAGAACTCTGGGGCCTGTAAGTACAAAACAGATATGTTCTACCTTTTGCAAGAGGGATATGGGTACGTCAGGTGAACATGGAAAAATATGGATGCAATGCATACACAGTAAATAAAGCACAGACTTGCAGATGAGAAGCTTTTAAAATTGTGTCATGTAGAATGGACTGTATTAAAGTCCATAAATATTATGTAATGGTAATCACACAGTGAACTAGTCTACAATCTCTCTAATACACCTACACATTACATGGTTCATTCTGATGGTTTCTATAAATGTTAGTTTTGTTTTAGCTTGTTTTAGCTTTAACAATTCCCGATCATTGATAAGAAAAACTGGTATATATATTCACATGCTTGGCCATACCTGTACATACAAATCAAAGAGTACAATTAAGGTGAGTTTCACAATTTCTAAATTATTAGGAACACAGGATATGAATGTTTTATCCATACACACCACATTCTGGAATAGCAACTGTTTGTTCTCTACATGAAACAATCATTTCACAGACAGAGAAAAAAAAACATTCACACCCACACAGGAACTCTGATGGCATAAAAATTCACCTTGGTTGACACTTTCTTCAGGAAAACCAGCTGTTCAGCAGTCAAGCTCTCTAGTTTCTTCTGCTTGGTTCTGTAAAATAAAATAGTTCAAACAAGCTTTCATATATGTGTACATGTGCTGAAGTAAATTTTCTATACATGTTTAATCTGAGATTGTATTTTGTACCTGTGTGCTTTTCAATATACATGAGCACTGACACTAGAACAAATCTAAGAGAACTGAATGAGATGCTATAAAATATGGAAATCAATTACCATAATGATAGTAAGTTTGGGACAGGAAAAAATAATAATTATTTTTTGTGTCCCAAGACTTGTTATGCACGTAAAAAATATAACATTTTCGGTGTCACAACATTTAGAGACACAAAAATGTCAAGATGAAATTGGCAAGATCGTCATGTCACACAGCAGTGACCAGCTCTTGTCCAATTACCATCTCAACAAACTGTTATAAACTACTATGATTGTTTTAATTATTTATTTTACATGTGCATATTTTCTGATTTCTCCAACATGAAATAAACTAAAGGCAAATAAAGACTTCATAATTCACTAGCCGCTTAGAGTTTGTAGGGAGACCTGTACTATAGTGTACAGTATTTACTGAGTACATAGCTTTGCATCACTTATATCCTTGTTTATTCCTAAAAATATCAGATGCAGATTTATGCTTTTTCTGTCATCTTCACCAAATCTCGTTCTTCCAGATCACATTTTAGCTATATGTCCATTGCTGTTTTATTTACTTTGTTTTACACACTCAAGATTTCCTTTTTCAGTGATATAACCGATCCTACAAAGTGATGTAATCTATATAAAAAGAAACACGTTTAATGAATGTTCATAAACATATTAGGCACATAACCAGCATATATTCACATAAGTGTCATATATAAAGAATTACCATAATATAGATTAAAATTCTGAATATTGATCGACTAGATCGTCATTGATATATTTTAGTTTTGTGTTTCGGCTTAACACAAAATCATATTTTTTCACACATTATTCATTCCACTTTTGATTTTGGCAAGCTGGTTGTTTTTGGCATCTCCTTTTGATTATAATTGGTGGATTTGTCTATCGCTTTCTGACAGAAATCCAGGTCAGTTCAGTATTTAAAATCATGAAATCGGCTTAGGTTCATTTTGTCCGATGGCAATGCTGGTACCTCTTTGTTCAACAACATTAATCCTTTTATTGCCTTTTACTGCATAATATTAGCACGATTACTGTAGCTGAGTAAACATGTAGTTATTATTGCAATTATTTTCAAAGCATTATTTCTGAGACTTCTTTATCACATTTTAGAGACATTATTGAAGTTTAGTGCAGTGGTGCCTATAATTTGAAACCAACTGATGTATTTCATTTAACACAACTTAAAATCTTCAATGTACGTGTGGTGAGGCCATGATGTAAATAAGGTCACTATAAATGGGAGAATAAACCAAACACTGTTTTCATTGTTTTAATACTGGCACCACATTTTAACTTGTTAGGGATTTAAATTTTCAAGGCAGGAAATGTAATTACTGATGACTTTTGAAAATTTGTATGCAATAATACATAAACTGACAATAGTAAACTAGGGCAAAAATGCAAGAAGTTTCTGTTATTATGGTTACACTGTGCTAATGCACAATGCTTGTCATTGTCCGATGAAATTATATATATTTGAAATAGGTAGAAATTATAAGAAAACAGAGGAAAATTAAATATATTTATCGATTTTTCAAACAAATTATATTAGTTTGTAACATTTCCTTCTAATAATTTAAACTGATTGTCTCTTAACAACCAAGAAGTCTTTTTGTTTTTTTAAATAACATTACGATCGATATAATATGCTGAGCAGTCAGTAGAAAAAAAATGTCTATGGTGTCCCAAGACTTAGAGTACATAAAAAAATTGCTGTAATTTCAAGTCCTAACTTTTATAGGCCATACAAAAATTATTTATGAATATAATTAAGGATGTCCAAAGACTTGTAGTGTCCCAAGACTTACTGTCATTATCATAAGATGCCTCAAACTCAATAACTTAAAACAGATTTCATTATGCAAGAATACTGCATGTAACTAAACTCCTTTGCAGGTGTTATATTTTTGGAAAAGAATTAATATTAGCAGCATACAAATTTTGTTATCAGAGCAAGTTAATGATTGCATTATTTTAGTCTGAGCTTGAGAGATACTTAAAATACATACAAATTCACTGCAACATTCACTTTTCATTCAGTTACATAAGTAAACAATTTTTTTTTTTTGAACATGAAGTTGGTAAAAAACTTATTCACTGAAAAGAAGCCAGCTTAAGATATATGAACAAATGTTCCATAACCTGTATAAATACTGTCTGATCCTGAAGTTTCTGATTTTTAACATTTTTCTTGCGAGTAATATATGTGTCAACAAATGTCCTTGAAGGGACATGCTCTACTGGGTGAAAAGCAATTCAGAAATTCAAGATAAGACCACTGCTTCCTTTCAAATGTTGAGCGTGTAAAGTTTTGTGGTGATCATCCAAGTAGTTTAGGAGGATAACAAACTTGTGCCAACAGACAATGGACTGACAACAGACCATCCCATAAGCTCTTCAGGTCTATGACCCGTAGAGTTAAAAAAATTTTAAAAATAACAAGTGTAGAAACTGTACTGACGGATCAAGTCCACTATTCCTCAGCCACCGATTCACTTGATCTCCGGTCCACTTAACAAAATCAGGTATTTTGAATTCATCTGTCTCTGGCACAATGTGTAGACTTGGCGAAGTTAGTTTCCGTGAAGGCCCTGGATGTCGAATTTGTGCAGGAACATCCACAGTTATATATTTAGGCTTTAAAAAAGGGAAGATTATTTATAAGTAAATAATATGAAAAATGTTAATAATGCAAATCTGTTTTGCTAACCATCTGCTGATAAGGAAACTTCAAATCCTAAAACATTCTTAAATGTATTGTCTTGTGTGTGACAAGTGTTGCTTAAGTCTTGGTTACTTCGCAACTGAAAAATGTCATGGCATATGCAGAATTTACATTGAATATGGTCATTTTGAATGCCATCAAGCCTCAAAATTTGGACACAGCGAAACAGCAATGCATAACTTGTTAAGCTGCATCAACATAAAACATTTTAGTAATAATTTATGTCAGTGATAATGTCAATAGATCAATACTAGGTCACCGTGAGCCATTTTTGGAAAGGTAGCATTACAGTTCTGCAGAAGATAGTCAGAAAATTCATTTTCACTGTCATACGCAAGCATGGAACTCTAACAGTGGCAATTATTTGCACTGGTGTATAGTGCTTGTCAAGATGAATCTATCTATAAAGCTTGATTAATGTAGGGCCTTAAGCAACAAATATATAGGGTCAAACAGTTAATTAAACAGAAAATGTTGTAAAAGTGGCCTAATTGTGATAATCTAGAGTAGTACTGATGAAGAGTTTAACAAATGTAGACATAATAGGGTCTAATATATGATTGGTGCAATGAACAAATGAGTAAATGAGTAAATGAACAAATTAATAAATGAACAAATGAAAAATGAATAAATGAACAAATAAACAAATGAATAAATGAACCAACGAATAAATGAACAAATGAACAAATGAATAAATGAACAAATGGATAAACAAAGCTGCAAAACAACCAATCAACTTGCAACTCTAAATCTGCAGATGAGGGGATAACTATTTTGCATAGACAATCTAATGACAATAGCTTATAGAAACTGAAGAAATGCCCTAAAAATAAAAAAAATTATTAAAAGAAAAGAACAAGAGGCCAATGTGGGGCTGAGATAACTCACCGGTGCAGTTCAGTTCTATGATGTGAATGATGCTTATCAAGCAAATGCAACAGTAGTTGGCCAAGAAATCTGAGTAAGTAGGATATCTCTGGAAAAATGTCTTCTTCTATGCTATCGACTGCATATGTTATGAAAATAATTGTTTCAAGGTTTCTCTGTATTATGTATGATAATTTCTATGTAATGGCACATCAGCATCATTTGTTCAGTACTTAAAGACATTCATTTGAGGACCCTTTCTATCAAAATGAGTCAAATCACATTAAGTGGTTTTTGAAAAGTCAGTTGCATATTTTCTATTTTTTTGTAACAGTAGCCGTATTTGACAGTTGATCAGCATCATTTATATAATCCTGAAAGTCTGGATGCTTTCTGTCAGATTTGGTCAAATTCTGCTAAGCAGTTTTTGAGAAGAAGTCATTGAAATGTTTTTCTACTTTTGTTCAATAGAGGCCACATTTGATGGCAGATTGGCATCATCTGTATAAACTTTAAAGTCCATTTTGCCTGATGCTTTCCATCGCATGTGGTCAAATTTTGTTGATCAGTCATTTAGAAGCCGATCAAAGATTATTCTATCTTTGTTTAAGGTGGCCATATCTGGTGGTATATCAGTATCATTTGCACAAATTTAAAAGCCCAATTTGCTATGATGCTTTTTGTCAAATTTGGTTGATCTTTCTATTGAGCCATTTTTGTTAACTTACATCATTTAAAGGTTGTTATATTTTTAGAACAGATGCAATATTTGATGGTGGATCAGCATAATTTTGTGCAACTTTTACAGTATTTTATGACTCGGTGATTCTGTAAAAGTCTTATTTTGTTGGGAGGTTCTTGAGAACTTATTTGTAGGTTTTTCTGTTTTAGTAATGGTACCCATATTTGATGGTGGATCTGCAATATTTGTATAAACTTTAAGCCCTTCACGCCAGTTTGCTTTCTGTCAAAATTGTGTCAAATTCTGTGAGGTTTTTGAGAATGTAAGTCATTTAATGGTTTTTCTAATTTTAGTAATAATGGCCAGATTTGATGGCAAATCAGCATCATTTACATAAAAATGAAAGATCTCATACCAGGATGCATTCTCTCGAATTTGGTCAAAATTGGTCCAGTGGTTTCTGAGAAGTTTAAAATGGCAAATGTTAATGTATTAAGCATGGCAGACACTGGGCTATGCCATAAGCTCCGAAGGCCTTACCACTAGGTAAGCTAAAAACCAACCCGACCAATACAGGAACAAATGGAAGAATGGATGGACAAAATGACTCTTATATCTCACATTTTCAAACAGGAAAGACAAAAATCTGATGACAATATCTCCATGAAAACAGATGATAAATCTATTTCTTAAACTTTTAATGATTTATCCAAAACCTAGTCTGAATAATTAACCCTTCAACCTTTAGTCTTTAGACTCATCATCTCCAAGGACAATCCACATACAAGGTCTTTTGTAGAACTGAAAATTCAAGGTCGAAATTCCCCCCCTTCCACTTGAAAAAAGTGGGACTTTTCTGAATATAGTTGGAATTTAATAAAGAAATCAGCATGAATCCTGCAATCACACATTCTAGAATAGACCCTGCATATTCACAGTGACCCTTTGTGCTGAGTCTGATGATAACTCATCAATCAAAAATGATAATATCCCTGTCCAAAAACTTTCATCAATAGACCACTGTGTCCTTGAACTTTTATCCTTTTGATTTATAAATTTCAAGTGATAGTCCATCTCAGAGGGTAAACTTCTGGACCATGTCTAATGATAATTCATTCTTGAAAACAGGACAAATATCCAGATACAAAAGTTCCATCCACTGCAGGGTTCTAAAAATCAACTTGTCCTCTCTAGTGGTAGGTGGGTAAGGATTATCAACTTTTTATATATATATATATATATATAGTATTATCACAGTAACGCGATCTTGATTGCTAGATCACATTGAGTTGTCAGCATTAGAAAATCCGGATCATGACGAGACGCGAAGCGTCGAGTCATGATCCGGATTTTTATGCTGACAACTAGACGTGATCTAGCAATCAAAATCGCATTACTGTGATAATTATATTTTTGTTATATACCTTTCAATTTTCAGATAATTTAATAAAATCACTATATGTAGTTGAAAAACACAAGAAATTGCTAAAAATTTCAACCTCTTTAATACAAACTTCATCTTAAAGCATAAACCGAATTACTTTTTGAAAGGCTGACATGCACATGAATATTAGTTTTATGAATGAAGTTTGTGAAACAACGCTCGCTCAGTTTGACTACCATCACTGTTAATAACACGAATTCTTCGACGCTTGAGGACAGACTACTCATATATGTGATTTACAGTTATTGTGCAGTTCTGAAATTTTGCATCACGGAAGTTTTCACCAGCTGAATGACTGGAAGTTTCTTTCAGAGGCCAGATTGAATGCGGTTGAACTGTTTCAGGCGGGACATTGTGAAAGGCTCCCATGGGAACTTGACACGGGAATGACAACATTATTTTTACATTTATTTACAACAGGACTGGAGAAATTGTTGGAACTTGATGGTACAGATTTGTTGCAGAGAATATTACTCATTTATAATTTAAAATTCATCCATTATGCGTGAAACTCACTAACGTTATCATTTATGAATTTAAGTAAATGGGTTGTATTGTATAACCGTAATGTTTTGGTACGCGATTTCCGAATATGATCTTGTTTCAGACAAACATTTTGGCAATATTTTACTACTTCAAAAAAAAGGGAAAATGTTTTTTATTGTTGTTGTGACAAAAACATGGTTTAGACCTTTCAGATATTTTACATATAACGCAAGATTTCTTAACTAACGTCGTGTGAGAGCTTTGTTTACTGCTAGTGTTGGCATTCCATCGCTAGGGGCACTGCTATTGTCACCAGGAAACCTCGAGGATAAAGTAGTCTCAGCCTCGTTTGAGAGTATGGTGAAACGGGTTTGGAAAACGATAGTATCGTTTTCCTGCTTGTAGGAAATGACGGTAAAATTCTGGCTCTTTCTTGGGTAGAAAATTGGTAGGTGTATAATAAATATATATATATATATATATATATATATATATATATATATATATATATATATATATATATATATATATATATATATATATATATATAAAACATTTCAGTCATAAATTATAATAGTTATAATTTT
Organism: Margaritifera margaritifera; assembly: GCA_029931535.1. NCBI lineage: Eukaryota > Metazoa > Mollusca > Bivalvia > Unionida > Margaritiferidae > Margaritifera > Margaritifera margaritifera. The sequence goes on along the minus strand of JAQPZY010001666.1, from coordinate 2,325,444 downwards.
TTAAGATCTGCACTGATTCCAATTTAAACAAACTGCCCATAGCCTTGACCTTTGTCCTTGAAAGCTTTTATCTCTGAAGATCATTCCCCCCCCCCCCCCCCTTCAACCTTCTAACAACTTGGCATCCAAACTTCAAAGAAACACTTACATTGTTTGGGAGTTTATCTATGGCTTTCAACATTTCCTTGACTTTTTCTTCAAAACTGAATTTTTCTGTGAATTCGAAGAATAGTTTTGGTCCAAGAAGAATTCCAAGCCAGCCATCTGGATTGTATCCATTCTGCATCTTCAATGGAATAATCTCCTTCTGCTTATGAAATGCATACTCTGCCTCTGTAACAAGATAAATGAGTACAAATGTTGTCAGGATTCAAACTGACAGACATTTATGGCAGTATAGCTTTACAAATCTCAGGTATAAGTGAAAATATACAAACATTTTTATATGAGCATACAGTTATGTTGAATCAAAAGAAACATCACTATACTCTATCATTTAGGGAGTTTAATTTCAAGAAAATACATATTACGCCAAAACAGCTGTAAATCACTTAAATTTCATGAGATTTATTCTCTTTCAATATGAAAGTTCTTCACCATCTTATGATCGCAAAATGTAAGTGATTTACAGAAACAATTAAAAGTAAGTCAACATGATCGCCAATGCTAGAAAGAATACCTGATATCAGCTATGATAAATTGCTCTACAACTGACATAAAACAAAAGTCTATCAATAGAAAGGAAAACTTACATAAAACAATGGTCTATCAATAGAAAGGAAAACTTACATAAAACAATGGTCTATCAATAGAAAGGAAAACTTACATAAAACAATGGTCTATCAATAGAAAGGAAAAGAAAAAAATAGTGTTCTATTGAACCTGGTGTCTCACTTGCATCCATTCTATATTTGTCCTATATCTGACTTGCAAAAACTTCAAGACAAAACTTAAACACAAAACTGTGATGTGGACAATGCTACAGACACCGCCTGAATAAGTGATACCTATGTCTCACTGTGCTTAACCAGGTGAGACAATAATAATTATAAGAAATCGATTATAGTGTCTGTACTATTGGATATTGTGGACCAGACTGAAGAAGAAAGGGGCAAGCTTGCACGCCCCATGTACCTACGATGAGACCACAGTATACAACAATACAAACACTATCATTTATTTATTGCACACCTCTACTTGGACAATGATAAGGTGTATTTATACTGATTTCACAAATAAAATGAATAGGATAATTTTTGGAAGGAGATCTTGTTTTCATTAATTTTATGAGTGAATTGCACATACAGTAAGACCTGTCTTGAAAGTCCACTGCTATAAGAGAACACCTGTCTTGCAAGACCAGGTTCTCATTGCACTGATTTATTGATTATATAGTTTTATGACCTGCCACGAGACACCTCTGTTCACGCGAGTTGAAGTCTCAGCTTCACCAATTTGGGTATGTGAGAAAGCTTGCCAGTAGCTTCCGTGGGTCGGTGGTTCTCTCCAGGGTATTCCCGGGTTCTTCCTCCACCAAATATACTGGCCGCCATGCATAGCCTATCATGTACTGAAAAAGTGTGTTAATTAACCCTTTATTGCGCATCAGTCTGGAGGTTGAACTGCCTGATTTGCATAGGATTAATCCATTAATTCAATAATTTGGCATCCCTTTTGAGTTTACTTCTTGTGCAATAATAATGACATGGGCAATGGAAATAATCTCCTTAAAGCTGGCTTATTTAAAACTGAACACTCAAGTCATATACAAATAAAATTATATGAAAATCAAATTTCAGGAGGGGTATTCAAGATGGGCACACTTTTGGGCAAAGGGATAATTTTTTTAATATAATAAAAAGGGCATACTTGTATAAGTATTTTTCAACCCAAGAACACACTTTTTGTCACAATATTTAGTATGTCCTTTTAAAAAAATGAACAAAAAAGCTTCCGCTCATAGAAGTATTCTATATTAAATAAAACATAATAATATATGAAATTATTTGAAGATAGCACAGTTTTAAGTAGGTTTCTTTTAGTGATTTGGACAATGTAGGATGGATGCTCGAAGGGGCAGAAGGGAGGGCAATAGAGAAAAATATAGTAGGAGTATCACTTTCTTTATATCTTGTTTGAGTACTGTATCACTTTCTTTATATCTTGTATGAGTACTGTATCACTTTCTTTATATTTTGTTTGAGTACTGTATCACTTTCTTTATATCTTGTTTGAGTACTGAGTGCTAAGATGTCATATCTTGATCTCAAATTAAAAATATTGAACTGCTGTATACAAATTTAATTTTAGAAAATGTCTTCATAAACCATGAAATATTCCCAAAGATCAATGTCTGAATCACACTCCTCAGAAGTAATGAAAGAAACAAAGAAGGTACATTCATCTTTCATTTCATGATGTCATGTTGTGGATTAAAAAGAAAATTAAGACATGTGGTTATCAAATGATTAATCTACCATAGTAGATGTTTTGCTTATTGGGAATCATTAAACATTATATTATGAGAAAATAATAAAGAGGATGAATATTATCATTACTGACACATGGAATAAACTTCATTAAATAATTTTTGATCAAAATTGACATTAAGAGGAAAAATATCTTAACTGGAGACAGTCAATGGTAGTGGGAATGTATGTCTCGGAAATCATGACAGCCAAAAAATGTGTGGAATATAATTGAATATTATAATAGCCATATGAAATGCATTCAGTAACTGTATCACTATTTTTGTTAACTTATCACATCATTGAAAAGAATGACAAAAAACATATAATTTGGTGTCTTTAAACAAGTATTTAATTAAATCTAAAATACTGTACAAAAGAATTATATTTCACAGTCTACTGGCTTGCATAGGGAAAAATTATTGGATATTCTGTAAAGTAAAGCTTGAATAAATACGACATAATAATGATACATGTAAGTATGATGTTAGCTTAGTTTTATACTTCTGTGAATTTTCTATGCCGAAAAAGATTGTCAAATTTTCAAAATCATAAAACCCACCATCCTACCCTCTCATTATCCATGCAGAAGCAAATTGAAATGTGCTCTTGTGAGCAGTAATGAAATTACTACTGATTAAAAACAAAGGTTCTAGCAGATCATTAAAAAAACCGGGGGGGGGGGGGGGGTAGGCAATTGAGAATTAAATCAGTATTGATGTGAAGCATTTAGTATATATAGCAATTTTAATACTTTTTGAAATGTAAAGTGCTTGATTCACTCATTGAGGTACTCGCTATCATGCATCAACTTTTTAGTGAAATTCAATAAATTATGAGTTATAATGATTTTAAAATGATCTTTGACATTAATTAATAATTTAAAAGTATCGAAACACGTTTCTCTAAGGGCAAATCCTAAATTTTACCACATTAAACATGCACTATCAATTAGTGGAGTTAAGCAGAATTTGCCATGCCACGTGACTAATGGTTTTTCCTTGTTTCTAAAAATAGATGAATATTTGAGGACTTCATTTGTATATTTTTTGTGCTGATTATTATTACAATTAGCAGGTAAATGTCTTTTAAATATCAAAAATCGATATTTTTGAGAAATTGGTTATTCTTGGTCATATCTTTTTGCTGAAATGATGGATATGAACTTAAGAAGTAACATGCAACAGTAACTTATTTTCAGCGTATAGCCTTGTTCCAAAGTTTGAAGTTTGCTCTAATATTCCTCTTTTTTGGTGAAACCTTGATAATAATAAACTGGACTAGTTCAAAGAATGGCATATTCCTGTGTATATTAAAAATCTTTCTTATGTACTATTCAAATGACTTCTTGACGCAACTGTGAGATGCAGAGCACATGTTTACAAATGGCAGATACACTATTACATACAATGTATGAGTGTAGATTGAACTGCGCAGTGGCTTTAATCCTGCAAATAAACTAATGGTTTGCTTCATATTTATTTTCTAGATTTATTCTCTCATCCGTTTAAGTGATAGTTATAGGTGTAAAGACTTAATTTCAGTAGTATTGGGTATCTTAATCGGATTTGATCAAAGGCGTCAAAAGGTGTCATTATGCAGTAAAGGGGTTGGTGTCAATAGGCATCATTATGCAGTAAAGGGTTAAGCTACACAAAACCAAACCTAGTGTGACATGACATGATTTTATGTACTGCTGCATCATGATTGACCTGCTATGACTTCATGTTACATAGCAACAAACTTATTGTGTCATACTTGTGCTTAATAGCACCAATTAACTGATTGACAATATCCATAAAGAGGAAAATGTTCTGGATCATCCCATGCCATGCATTTGCATAGGCAGTCATGTGAGGAGTACTTTATATGGTAACAAATGTTTAATGACACACAATGTCTCACCTGTATATAGTAACAAACGTTCTGGAGAACATGGTGTCTTACCTGTATATAGTAACAAGTGTGAAATGGAACACGGTGTTTCGCCTATGAATGGCATTATGATTCTGCTTACAAAGCCAAAATAGGAACTCCTAGCATATCAGATTACAAACTTGAGACATCTGTAGTACTCTGCTGAACTTACAGTTAAATTTGGCCATGGATATAGAAGATATACAACTTTCAAAAGCTTTTACAAAGCACTTCATTCTTGACATCACTTCTGGTGCTGGTGCTGGCAAGAAATAAATACTTATGTCTCAGTATTCACAGGTGAGACAACAATTTCTCACATTCCCATATGTGTATGATCATGTTTTCCAGTGTAGAACACAGGTGCAGGATAGCTCTATCCAACCTCACACATGATCTTTATCCTGGCTCGGGTACTATTTTGACCGTTTACTGCGAGCTTAATGAACACAAAGTAGCAAAAACTTCCTGATAGCGCATCATTGACTCTGGAGATTATTGACCAATTAGTCTTAATGACCTGGACCACTGGTCAAGGTATGTTGTCTTAAACTAAACTTACTGTGCAAAAGCCATTATTTTTTATTGGACTTTCTACGACTGTGACCTTGGACCTTTAGACCTCAAAATCTGTACGTTTTTTTATAACTCTTAAGTGCAAGCCATCCACAAAGTTTGGTCAATGAACTTACTCTAAAACAAAAGATATTCTGCAAAACCCATTTTTATTTTAGCCACAATGAACTTGACATTTGACCTTTGGCTCCAAAATAAATAGGTTTCATCCACAAGGGCAAGACAACCCCAAATATTGGTAAAGGTAAGTGGTCTAAAACAAAAGTTACTGTACAAAATCAATCTTTCTTCTTTCAGTCAGTGATCTTGACCTTTGACCTTTTGAACCCAAAATCATTAGGCTTCTTTCTTACCCAACATACAATTCATCAACAAATTTTGGTGAAGTTACACTTCTGAGAATATAAATTTCTGTGCAGAAACCAGAGTGATCTTGATCTATGATCTTCTGGCACAAAAATTAAAGGCTTCTTCCTTTCCCCAAGATCAAGCCATCCACTAAGTTTTATCCAGGTCAGTGATGCCTGATGACTTTTTGACCCAAAAACTGATAGGCTTTTTTCTTTTGTAAAGAAGAACTTAATTGATGCAAATGTATATTTTGGCAATGGTAGGTGCTGTAGAACTCAAGTTATTATGTGAAAAATGAAATGTAATGGACATATTGGCTGAGAGACAGAGTCATAACATAATATGTTCCACCAAAAAGTAGGGCTATTATGAATAAGTACTGTTGGCAGTTTGGACCTAAGATGAAAATGTTAGAATTGGAACCCGACATGGGATACATTTCAGCCCTCATCCAAGGTATTTAACTTTGACTACTCCCTTCAACCCCAACTTTGGGGAGGGGGATGGAGTGAGATTGACCAGAATGAGACTTGCATCTTAAACAGGGAGTGTAATATTATCTAACTCAGCTACATTAAGCTTTGATATAGCAAACCCAGCCCTGGCTACGTAGGCCTGAATTTTCTGACTTCAGAAAACTTGAATCTTAAATAACAATGGAGACTGTTTCAGAATTATGATTAGCCAATCTTTGACCAAAGCTTTACAAGAAAGACCTTGGAGCCATATCTGATCCCGGGTTGCAAAACCTGTAATTCATTCAGGTTCATGCAGATATTTGAATCCAATATCATATTAGAAGTTTATCCAGTTATGTCACAGAAAACTGGTATGCAACGAGAGGAAAATTACGAAATCTATGCTACTATATTTTCATCCATTTGATGGAATGTCCCAACCCCACATCTCCACTGATGTTAGATCCTATTATGGCTCACCTGCTCTACAGTTCTGACTGAACTTGTATTTTTCTGAGAAGCACACAAGGACAACAAATGCATTCTCAACTGCTTGCGCCATGGCATCCAGCATGTAGGTGTGCATATGTTCCAAGTCCAACCACACATTGTACTGCTCATCCACCAGACGATCTTTGATCTAAAAATAACAGATATGCATACAAAATTAATTACATGTACATGTACTATTAACACTTTGCAGAAAAAAAATATACCAGTATTGCAATGACTTGCCACTGTAAATACCCTTGTTTTCCACTGCATATTTCAACTAACACCCATGGTACTCACCAACACCCCTGTGACAGTGACCCAGAGTCATAATGAAAATTCCTTTACATACAGCGCTATGTGTCTTCCTGATATGACTGAATATATAAAATTTGGTTACTAAATATCTGAAAATGTTATTATAATTGCATTTTTTGTATATTTGACTTCTGACACCCCTCCCAGGGGCAGCCGCTGAGAGACACCCATCTTACAGATGGTCACCATAAGAGTAAACATAACTAAAAAGTTTTGTGATGTTCCAACCATTAGTTTAAAACCAGATATTGATCAAATCACTTTTCCTTTACGGGTAAGGCAAAATGAATGTGTCCTTAAATGCAATGAAATCCCCGTGCCCTTACTTTCCCATGTGGAAAAGATGCTTTATTTGTTAAAATAAGTCATGCAACAGAGGCAGTCAAACTATACATGCCACTTTTGCACAAAATTTAGATATACTAGTAAACTTTGTAGAGGGGGATAATTACACTGACTTTAGGGAATTTCTTTGAGAACATGTAGAACATTGCATCATCCAACATAGTATGCTGTAAAACAGTACAGTATAGACTTTTTATTATCTTGAAGATGAGTAAAAAGAACTATTACAATTTCAATGACTTACCACTGCTAAATCTCCATGATTATTACTGCATGTTTGGACCCCCCCCCCTTTCCTGTACTCACAAATAATCTCCTGTCAGTAACCCTTAAGTCATAAAGCAAAAGCCCTCACAAATATGATGTGTCTTCCAGCTATAACTGCATGTATAAAGTTTGGTTACAAAGTATGTGAAAATGTCATTGTAATGGCAATTTTGTATATTTGACCTATGACCCCTCCCATACTGGAACCTCAGGGGCATGAGACAACAATGCCCCCAACCTTCACTCTAACAGCTAGTTACCACAGGTGGAATATAACTAAATGCTTCATGAAATCCACTCCAGAGAATCAGGAGAATATGGACAGAAAGGAATGCGAAACATGGAGAGTATATCCCCAATGTTTTTTACATTGGAGTCCCCAAAAGAGACTGACGCTCTACTGTCCCAAAAAACTTTCCAGGAATTCAAGATACGACTATTTCTTCTTTTTAAGTGCCAAGTGTTGAAACCATCTCTGATATTTTTGAGTGATATTTGATTTTAAAGTCAGCCATTGTTGTGGTCATATTAGATGTAAGCACCATTTTCATTTAGGGTAAACTAGACATCATTAGAAGACTTTTGGTGAAAACCCCGTACCAATATGACCATCCATTTCTGAAGGAGTAGTGATAAGATTTTCATGATGGCTGTCATCGAAGACATATTTGATATAAGACTGGTACCATTTGCATTTAATATATAAGCTGCAAAGTTTCAATACAATCCTCCAAATGGTGGGGAGAAGAAATGATGACAAGCTTCATCACAGACAAATGTATGGGCAGACAGTCAGACCACTGCAGCTGAGACCTAACATGAAAAGCATACAGTCCACTCATCTAATTCCTATACTCATTCACTTCTACAATACACAACTAATCTGTTTTGGGTAACCTCTCACAGTAAACAATGTATCGTTATTAATACTGTTACGACTCTATGGTCTAAGAAAAATGTAACAGAAAGAAAGTGAAACCAACAAATCAAGTAAAAATCAACAAGCAATTTATTACTAGATAATTAAAATGAAAAATCAAAAAAGTCACTTACAGTAATGTGTTTTGAAATCCTAATAATCCAATAAGAATGATTGTTCTAATCACAAGTCCTAAATATAGAATGTTCCGAATTCACGGCTGTGTCCTTGAATGTTATGATGTGCTAATGGTCTCCAAAGTCCTGATGTACTAGAAATCTTGATGTGCTGATGTCAAAATGAAGAATTCCAAAATCTCTGAATAAGTTCACATAAATTCCAAAATCATTAATTAAAAATCCAAAATCCAAAAGTTTATGAGCACTGTTATAATCCAATGAATTTTTAAAATAATTCCTCTCTTAGAATTTGGAATGAATTTTCACAACTGTAATAGCTCTTTACAAGACTGATGGTAATGTCAAAACTGAATAAATGTCCACCAAACATGGCATATATAAAGATTGGTCACATGACAGAATGTTCTAGAACATGAGTCATCTTAATGGAATTTTTACTTGTAAACAAAAATCAACCTTGACCTTCAAATTGAGAAAACATATTGATCAAAACAACCTAATTCAGGGACACTAGTTAAACGTGTTTTTCCTGATAAACATTAAGATTTAAGCAATTATTAAAGTGAAGAAACATTTATAATTTCCCAAAATATTTATAATATTATATAAACATCATACATAACAATACTGAAAGTCTACCATTAAATAAACATATTTATTCCTACTTACACTGGTCAGAGAGGGGCCTTTGTGAAGGTTAGGATGTATATAGCATGGAGAAATCTATTAGTCATGTACATAATCGCCCAAACAGCGTTGAATCTTTGGGAACCAAAACTAAGTTTCAAGTTATATGAACAAACTGGGGGCACTGAAGTAGAATTAAAAGCAACAATAATCCATAGGTAAATGCCTGAAAATATCTATGTACACAGCACTGAAGTAGAATTAAAAGCAATAATAATCCAAGGGTAAATGCCTGAAAATATCCACAGAAAAAAAAGTTGGGGCCAGTTAGTAAGTGCTGATGGGGAAAAAGAGCAGTTAATTTCTCATGCTATCATCATCTTTTGAAATTGAACAAAAATGCAAACTTCTGCAAACTTGGTTGTGAAATGAGTAGCTGCAGTGTATATGATTGTATTTACTGTACAATAAACAGCCTCAAGATTTTGCATGTTGGTTTAGTTTAAGATTCATATAAGTGGAATTTCTTCATATTCATAGTTTTCTTTTTTTTGTTTAACTTGTACTGTATTATGCATAAGCTGAACATATTATATTTATCAGTAGTGCCTCATTACATTTCTCAGTCCATATAACAAATCCAAAATTAATTTTTCACAAACTAGTATCTTATTAGTTTTATAACATCTGATATTGTGACAACAAGAAACATTTCAATTCAAATGGTAATTTTTCTTTAAAACATCGGTGCTAAAAATAACATCGAAGCTTGACACCTTGCTGACTGATCATTGCTAACAAGCATAGCGACTAACTTCAAAGTAAGACTGTCACTCCTTGGCTGGTGCTAGATGATAGATTCACAAAAAAAGTGATGAACAAAGTAACCTTTTTCTTAAAAATCACTTCATTAATGACATGAACAGCCACTGACAGAGCACAGCCTTCAATACAGGGTAGACAAATTCCACGCATTTTAAAATTTTCACTCTCAAATAATCAACATATTTTTCTAAGTCTACGAATAAAGCTATAGATGAACATTTTCCAGCATTGCTCGCATATCTTTTTTTTGGTATTATGTCCATATATAATGCCACATTATTCTTAGCAAATAAACTTGAGAAAGAATTATAACATGCACGTCATTACATCCCTTGTACTTCATTGTGCATGTATGCTATAAATAGTACATTGTTCGTTTGTAATCGCTATTGGTTTTAATTATTAGTCCTAGAGTTTATCTTAATTTTCAAAAAATACTATTGCCACATGTGTCTCCAACATTTATTCAATTTGATAAATTTAATTTGGTTGTTCACCTGATATAAACTTGTTTGAAATCTTTTCTAAAGGACAAATGCAATAAATAACTACTGTATCTTACATGAATGTAAGTTATGTGTTTTTTATGTGTTTGTTTATGCGCCTGTGATAAGATGGAGCTTTTCACTTTTTACTTGTATACTGCTTTCAATAATTTGTTCATAGTGGGTCTTGGAAATGGTATGGAAATTAAACGGAAGCTATGACAAATTAATAACCAGTACAACAAGCACTTTAAAGAAATAGCATTTATTGAGAAAGAACTTTGAAGATACCACCTAATGCAGAATAGGATGTCCATTTCTGCAAATGTACATGTAATCAACAGGAATGTATGTTGTAACTAGGCACTTCATCTGATGTATGCTCTTCTATGGGACATGGGTGAAGAAATATGCAAGAAATTTAAAATGTGGTATTTCGTCTACCTTATGCACATTGGTCTGTGCATATGCCCAGCTAGGCCACTGCTAAATACCATAAACAATGTTACTACTATACAGTTTGTACAAGTAAAGGTATGAAATTGATACCTACTGAGGATTATGGCATAGAGGTTTCTCCCATCTGTTTGTTTAGTGTGTCGACTTGTGGAGCGAAAACAAAAGAATCAGCTAAGGATGCCATAAAACCCGCCAATAAAATCCATGATGGACTTCCACTAGATTTAGTGGATTTCCACTAGACTTGGGGCAAATCCACTACTGATAGTGGGCACTTAATCCCCTACCCCTCTGTCCATGTCCACTGGATCGAGTGGCCAATCTGTAATCCACGATGCGAGTACTGTATCATGCATTTTCAACGTCTTTAATCCTGATTTTGCGATGAAGCTGATATTTTGGCAAGCATTTTAATTATGCTGCTATTAACTCTTACAGAGCTCTAAAGTGCAATGATGCTCAAGTCATATAGGGTGCCAAGAACAGTCATATATTTCTTTGCAGAAGCTAAGTTGTTATTACAATTATAATTGTCACTGCCCGTACAACTCGATTTGATCTTTGGTCTAAATTAAATAAACTACAAATCTTTAATAACCTCTTTCTGTCCCTCTGTTTCTTTTTCTTTACATTCTGATCTCCTGCCATTTGTAGCTAGAAAGCCACTTTTAATAACTAAAAATAGAAAATCCTCAAAACTCTGGATGACTACTTTCAGCACCTTATTTACTGCTTTTGGATTTTTACACAACAGAGGTTTGTGCTACATCTGCTAATTTTTCTATTTAAATTGCAGCATATCAGAAGCAATTGAATTTCAGTGAAAACTGTTTTTTTCCCAAAATATATAAATGCTAACATGACAACTAATGATATTACTTAGCACAATAAGATTCAAATTGGAAACTTATCATCATGTAGGATTTTAGTGCATAAGGTATCATTTTGAATCTAGGGCTGATAACAAGAGATTTAAATAGTTGCAATCATCTATAAACAGATACATTTTTTTAAAATTCTCATTTGCTTCAGTGTTAGTATGAATACCTATGGCAGAAATGCTGATTCCTAATGTTTGGGGAGTTTAAAGTGTAATGTATGGACATTTCAAATCAAACTTTGTCAAAGTGTTCTCAATAATAGCCGCAAATTAAAAATCATTGGAGTGATGATAATTTGCAATCCCTAGGGTACAGTGCACTTATCTGAACAAAAGAGATGTCCTTTGATGAATATGAAAAGTTTTGCAAACTGAAGCAAATTTACCATCATAGGTCAGAGACTTACGGTGCTTGTGATGTAGAAATGATAAAGGTTTGTTACTCTAAAGCGTGCCCAAATAACCATTGCTGTGCACTGTTGGGAATCTAGTATGCTCAAAAAGTAGCAGAAAGATATACACTCCAAAAACATACTAGTTTAACTTGTCAAATTTATTTCACTTGCACTCAACTTGCGATAGGCAAATTTCATTATGCAGTAAAGTCACTATGATACTGAAAGTAATTACAACTCATGTACAATCATCACTGGGGGTTATTCACTTACTACCTGCTGTTTGATATTCATTGTGTGCTGTATAATCAATGAATATGATCAATATAACATGCTGTACATGTCATAATAGTTTACAATAAATGGATTAATACTTTGGACAAAGGGGAAAGGAAAAGATTAAAGCACTTGGAGTATTAGTAAATAAAAAAAACCAAGTTTACTTCACTCAAATATGGTGGCTCGTACATTCATCAGCATTTCATAATGGAAGTGATTCATTTTGAAAGACAAGGTAAAAATCCTGACATTTGCATTCTTTCAGGGTATTACCACATAATGTGAATTCATACATTTTCCTCTGTATTAATTTTTGTGTTTTTGGAAAAAAATCTGTCAGTACTTAAATTTGTGGATTGGAGAGGGTCAATCTATTGTTCCCATAGAAGGAAGATGGTTCATTCATCAGGGCTTGAATCCCCATGACTCAAATTTCTCCCTAGAGGTTTAGAACAATTGGGATTTGACTTATATTTCAAAACGACACTAAATCTTTACCAGTTTTGTTGGATTTGTTCGGTAAAGTTGTATGTCAATGACTGTAAATCAGACTTGTGTACATGTCAAACTGCCACTGTAATCAAAATTCCTATTATGATTAACCATAGGGATTAGCAATCATGGAGAAACGTATTCTGTTCAAAGGTTCATATTGTTTGTGTATCAGTTGTGAAAACCTGCACAATGTCGATACAATCATTATGAGATCTTCTCACCCTGCTTTCACTGCTGCATGATGGGTACTGCCTCAGATTGTTTGTATGTGGAGTTCTCATACATAATGACCAGGGTGAATGAGGTCTTTATCTTTTTCTCTTGTTATCTCTTGTTAAGTTATTTGTTTTTTCTGGATGACTAAGCTCAAAACAAATGTTTACCCAGTCATTTTTTATTACAGGTAATTTTTGGATAATTATTGTTGTTCTTGTGACCTTGTAGTGAATATTATTTTCAAGAAGCTTTAGGGTGATTTTCTAAAGCGAGATTTATACTTCTGGATTATAAATCAATGTGATATTTAAGAAATAAAAGTGTTGTTAATCTAGACACGTGTCTGACATTGTTTTGTGGCAAGGACTAGTTAAGATTCAGCAGGACTACAAAATTTCTCAATCTACCATCTATAGTCAATGAAAGCATCTCATTGCCCAATTGGAAAAGTCACTTAATAAGTGCTTGTTTATGGCAGCTGATCTAGAAGTCAAGTGCTTACATGATCAGAATAACCTTCTTAATATTAATGAATGTTACAGGTTTCGTTGCCCTAACTGCAGATCCACTGTGCATGATTTCTGTATGCTTGCAGATTTTATGGCAGGGGGGAATTAAGGAGATTCACCCAATCACGCTTTCTGATGAAAACACTGCAAGTAATCACTAAAATGTAATAAACAGGTCACCATGACCTACTTTTGCCTGTGATGAACAGTATCATTCAAGATAAACACATAAACACACCAATCAAGTTCCATCTATACATCAAACTGTGTCAGAGCTAAAGGCGGAAACATAATGTTGAGACTTATGCCAACAATGACAATGATGACAACGCCATCGAAAAAGTGATACCTATGTCTCACACAAGATTCACTGTTAAGATAAAACTATTGGATTTTGTAATACCAATTAAATATTCAACATTCATCAACTTTATGTATTATTTGTAATTGAGGTTATAATAAAGATTCACTTACTTTTAAAATTTCTTTCTGGTTGTCCCAATTGTAACTAATCATGATATGTTGACCAACCCATGGAAGTTGACCACGTGAATGGCGTCTTGGAGCACGTGTAATACCCGGATGGTCATCAGTTCCAGTTTTTGGTGTTTCCTCATCAGGAATAGGTGGAAGACCACTACGAGGACCTACTGTGGATTAATTTTTTTATTAGAACTACAATACATACTCATTTACTTATTGCTTCATTATACTGCCATAATCTATCTTACCCATATCCATCTCATACATCGATCAATCTTATTTCTTATTCCATTCTATATGTCTGTCTGACTTATAGTTTGTTTCTGCTCCATATGTAAATAAAAACATCACAACCTCCAACATATATCAGTGAAAAATCAAAAATACATTTAATTTTGTAAAGATACAGAACACATTTCTAAAGACAGATCATTATAGAAAATACTTTATTGTAATTTAAAGTAAATGGCATGACTATATATTTATAAAGAAATCAGAGGAATATTTAAAAAGATATTGAAAAAATTGTCATGTCATCAATGAAAAAATATGTTACTGTGAAGTAAAAAAAATACAGAAATGAATACTCACTGTGAATATAAAAGACCTTACTGTGATAAAAGTGGTTTTTCAAAAGCATGGAAAACTTGTTGTAACCACACTTACTTTTTTATTATAGGTTTGAAATACTGTAAGTAAACCTTTTCCAAAAATTCTTCAGGTGGATTCTGAGAAAGAGCCATTAAATGTTTTCTATTTTTAGTAATGGAACTTGTCAGCCAAATGAGCATTGTAAAATGCATTACTCAGTAGGAATATGCTTTCTTATCAACTTTTTGCTAATAAAAATGCTATTTATTATAATAGTTGAAATTAACTTATAATCTACAAGCTTTCTACTCAGAATTCACATGTGAATCTATAAGGAATGCATGAAATTCTATGCTGTTAAAGGCTAAAAAACAAGCATAACATATCTCCATGGAGGAGGTTTTGAGGTAAATACTATGAAAATCAACAACATGACCACCATAAGTCACCTATTGTCAAGTCACCTACTTTTAAGACTATCATATAAATACAAGACCAAAAATTAAACTCCAATTGTGCACAGAAAAAAAAGTTAGTTTTAAGGCTCTGTTCATTATCTATTTTATCAAGTCAGGCATCCACAGTATTCAATATTTTCATATTCTACATGAGAAATGATTGTACATCTCAAACTGTATCTACTAATCTCTCGATGAATAGATCCCAATTTTATTCAAAATATAATTTATGGTTTTATGATTTAAAATATGTCAGACACATCTGTTAATAAACTATCAACATACATGTTGTTATGACATATGACTTCTTATGCATATATATATATATATATATATATATATATATATATATATATATATATATCTATATATATATATATATATATATATATATATTGGGAGCCGCAGTGGCTCAGTTTTTAGTGTGCCAGACTCACGACCGAAAGGGTGAGGGTTCGAATCCTACCATCAGAGCAGCCTGGGTCAGCTACCATGATGTGTCCTTTGTCAAGGCACTTTACTACAATTGCCTTGGCACTAAATAACCTAATTTGTACTGCTGTGCCATAAAGGACCAGACCAAACCAAATTATATATATATATATATATATATATATATATATATATATATATATATATATATATATATATATATATACACACACAGAGTCAAATCTGTTAATAGCGGCCACTCATGGGAAAAGGCAAAACTGGCTGTTGCACACAGGTGACTGCTGTACACAGGTTCACCTTTTAAAATTGATTTTTGAACAAATGCCATGCACCGAATATCATTGTTATTATTATTAGTATTATTACAGTATCAAGATTGTTTTATGTGCACTGTACAACAAAATCATAATTACAGGTATACGTTATTCTCCCCCAAATTTATGTTCCACACAAGATTATTGTATCCTGCTCACTTTCATCCATCCTAGAAATGAAATCACAGAAAATCAAAAGAAGCCATATATGACTATTCATTGTGACCCATGAAATGAAACTTCACCTGTCTTTAGAGACAAGTTTTGAATATTGAATTACTCTTGACCCTAATGAAAAGGGGTGTAACTTGTATCTCTTCTCAAAGACGAACATTTTTGCTTCAGAGATAGCTTTAATTCACAGGCAAACAGATGAAGATATCTAACTATACCTGTCACACTGGCACAAAAGGTGACTTCAGTTTCTGCTGCAATAACACAACTACTTTTCACACTATCCAGCAAATGAATTGCTTCAACCCTCCACCCTAATAATAAAAACTGCCTCGCTTTCAAAATTCATATATTGACACCTTTGAGTTACACTGTAAACATGACTGGAGTTATGAGTACAAGCGAGATAAGAAATGTTTGCACATCGATTTCCTTTACCTAAACAATGCCTTCCTCGTGAATCAAAAATTTAGTTTGCCAAGACTGAGCGTTCAC
The DNA here is from genome assembly GCA_029931535.1 of Margaritifera margaritifera. Lineage (NCBI taxonomy): Eukaryota > Metazoa > Mollusca > Bivalvia > Unionida > Margaritiferidae > Margaritifera > Margaritifera margaritifera. The sequence goes on along the minus strand of JAQPZY010001666.1, from coordinate 2,309,055 downwards.
TGTAGATATGCACGAGTGACCTGCTTAATGCAGGGAAAAACCATTGTTAGGTTGAGAAACACCTGGTCGTTGACTGCGGAAGGCAGGTGACTATTACATACAGAACATTTAAATAGGAAATTTGCCAGGGGGAAATTAAAATGGCCATCGTGAACAGGTAACTGCTGAGTAAAGGTGGCCATTAGGACAGGTTTGACTGTATATATATATATATATATATATATATATATATATATATATATATATATATATATATATATATATATATATATATATATATATATATATATATATATATGTGTGTGTGTGTGTGTGTGAAGCATCCAGTATGCATAACATGGTGATTAAACATCAATAATCTGGATAACATAAAGTGATACAAGGACTTAACCTGGAGGTTTGCTATCTTCAAGTTCCAGCTGGAAAACTGCGCCCCTAGCACTTATTCTGATATCTTCATTTCCATGTTTTTGAAGCTCAGTTAACTTCCCACACAGTTCTTTTTCTTCCTGTTAGAAAATATCAACAGAGGTAGTATTAACTACAGCTATTAGTAGGTACATCACAAAGGCCCCCACTCACTAAAATTTGCTTGGTGGGGCCTTAAACAGAGGAACTTATGTTGGGAAACTTATGTTAGGTGACGAGCATTTTAGGGGTTATAATTCCTCTAATTGATGAATCGGAATGCTGTAAAGTGACTCATACAAGGCCTCATTAATATTAAGGTGATTGATTAATCTGGATGAAATCCACCATTCCTTAGTAATGCAGAGTCAGGGACAGTAACTATTTTAAATGAATGCTGGAAATTAAACTCTTGAAGATATCATCAATGTAAAACTGAATGCCAAAAATTTGATTGAAATTTAACAATTCTTGGTAAAGTAATGTCACAGAAACCTAAGTCAAGTGATAGGCAATCAGGGGCTATAACTCATGTAAATAACATTGTGGTGTAATAAAAATAAAACTCATTCAAGGTCTTACAAACATAAAGGTGCAAACTTAATTTTGCTGAAAGCCAAGAACCCTTTTGAAAGTTACTGCAAAAACCAAAGTTATCAGAATGGGAAATCAGGGTTTATAACTCCTGTAAATGATGATGTGGAATGCTCAAAATCATGTTCATTCAAGGTCTCATCAATATACAGCTGCAATGCAGTCTGGGTGAAATCCAACAAACCTTGGTCAAGTTAAGCTGTGAAAACTAAAATTTGGAGTACAGACAACATGTAAATGAGGTCATGGAATGACAGAAATCAAACTTGTTCAAGGCCCACTCAAGATTTTATTAAACTTCTGCTGTATAGAGCAATGTCAGGGGTACAGAGACTCAGGGGGCATAACTCATGTGAATGATCTTAAGGAACACTGGAAATCTAACTCATTCAAGGTCTCATGAACACAAAGCTACATGCCAAATCTGGTTGAAATCAAATAATTTTAATAAAGTTATGCTGTGAAAACCAAAGTTAGGATGTTAGAAAATTATGGGCCATAACTTTTTTATATCATATAACAGAAGGCTTGAAATTGAACTCTTCAAAGGTCTCATCAATACAGAATTGCATACAAAATTTAGTTAAAATCCAACAGTAATTAAAAGTTATTAACATACTACTGACAGATACACAAATAGATTGAGAGAAAGACATGTTTACTCTTAGGACTCTGCCAAGTTTGTTGATCAGGATCCTAATTATTATCATTATATTTGCAAGAATGACATTTTTAGATAATCATCTAGTTGTTTTACTTGCCTGTATCATGTAAATATCAATTTATCCTTCTTACTCGTGACATTTACATCAAAATTTTGCATGGTCACCATGAAAAATTGGCATTTCAAATTATCAAAAGATAACATCTCTACTTTTTAAAATGCAAAGAAAGGGACAGAAAGAATGTGAATTCATTTACTTTCCTGGCATTAAGTTATGTGGTTTTAGGAAAATTGACATTTTGGTCAGTTCTTCAATTCATGGATTGGGGAAATGGTTCAACTGTTTCCATGGAAGGGACATGGTTTGCTGGTTTTTTTAATTCATTGCTTGTGGCAACTATGAAATCCAGAAGATCTGGTACCACCATGAGAAATGGTGAATTCACACTAACATGGAAATACATACCTTGATTTTTCCAATATTGCTCTGATTGAATGCCAGCTCTCTAACTATACAACACACAGATACCAACTCCTTCTCATGCTTATCCTCAAGAACTTTACGAAATATACCCAGTGGTTTGGTATCCATTATAAGTGTCTTGTTCTTCTCAGCTTTGGCAAGTCCTAACAGGCCATCGATCAGCTCACTCACACAGAATCCTTCTTTACGACGATCTTTTGCCTTACGTGCTTCTTTTATCATATCTCTCAGAAACTTAAATACATTCTCACTCCCATGGATCTTATCACACTCGTTGTCATCAATCATGTCAGCCAAGGCCAAAAGAGTTACCATCTGGATTTCTGAAAAATGCATTCCATTTTATACACTTCAGTTTCCAAATTTCTGTTTGATATCAACAAATATTTCAAATTTTAATACTTGACAGCTGGATTTCTGGATGAGTGGTCACAAAAAGTGGGGGAGGGAGAGGTCTCGTCAAGCAAAAGACCTCCTTCACACACATGGTCTGGATAAACATTTAAGTTGTTCAGTAATTCGTTAATGAAAACGTATATATATCTCTGTTATTATGGAGTTTTTATTAGAAGATCTTTGTTGTCCTTTTGCATATTTGCTTATCGTTATGTAACAAATGACAATCACTATATCTATAAGAGTCACTCAGAACATAACATCTTAATCATTTTGAAATATGACAGGTCAAATACTAGTTGTTTGAACCTTCTAGGGGAACATCTGAATCTCTGGGATTTACATAATTAGCTCATAGAATTTAGACATCGCCCGATGATTCAGATTTTCGAAAATTACCTATGATAGTGTAAATAACTGCTGACTGGCAACAACTGAAACTTTATTAGCTACCAGACTATTAACATTATGAAAACTACTAGTCTGACCAAAAATTTACTAGTCTTGAGCTAGCAGACTACTGCTGACTTCGAGCCTGATACTATAAAAAACAATAAATTTTGGTTAGCATTTTATCTAATTTGGATTTCTATTTTATTACGTATACTGGTCTATCAATATTTAAGCTAATAAACACAGACTATTTGAACCAGGTCAACTTGAGTCACCCGGAGTAAAATCCTGGCAAGTTCCGAACTGGTTTTTTTTTGACAAGTAGGAATATTATACTCACTGGGTTGCTTTGACTCTAGAAATGGTAGAAGACTGTCAACAGCTTTAACATCACGGTAGATAGTTCTCTCTGTGTCCCAATTGTGGGCACAGTTATGAAAAATCTCTACAGCAGAAATAAATGCAAAGGGATCTGAATCTGCCTGCAAATTGAAAAAATTGTCTGTCAATGTTTCTAAGTATGATCTAGAAATTACTTCAAAATACAATATTATGTCATGACAGCTACTAATAGAAAGACAGAAGTTATGGAGGAACAACTGTTTGTGTAAATTGTCCTAGTGACATTTTCATATACACTATGAATTAGATCAAGAAACATTGTATCAACTAATTTTCTGTTAGATATCCATTTAAGGAAGCTTAGTGTTAGTGTTAGTTAAAGACACCAAATATCACCTTATAACAAGGGATAGCTGTACAGGTTTCTTGACACTTTCCATGTACAGGTACAATAAGAAATCTATAATGTACTGTACAGTTCACTGTATAATGGACTTGTCATGTACAGGTGTGCTGTACAGTTCACTGTATAATGGACTTGTCATGTACAGGTATAATAAGAAATCTGTAATGTGCTGTACAGTTCACTGTATAATGGACTTGTCATGTACAGGTACAATAAGAAATCTGTAATGTACTGTACAGTTCACTGTATAATGGACTTGTCATGTACAGGTACAATAAGAAATCTGTAATGTGCTGTACAGTTCACTGTATAATGGACTTGTCATGTACAGGTACAATAAGAAATCTGTAATGTACTGTACAGTTCACTGTATAATGGACTTGTCATGTACAGGTACAATAAGAAATCTGTAATGTGCTGTACAGTTCACTGTATAATGGACTTGTCATGTACAGGTACAATAAGAAATCTGTAATGTGCTGTACAGTTCACTGTATAATGGACTTGACATGTACAGGTACAATGAGAAATTTGCAATGTACAGTACAGTTCACTGTATACTTGTTATTTCAGGTTAATATTGCTGAAGCTATTAGTTAAGAACTTCCTTAGTGACCTACCCTTAAATTTATGTGGCTGGAGTGAAATTGTCTCCACCAATAAAATTTTTACCCTAACAACACAAGTCCTGTATGAGCAAGGTCATAAGGGGACTACATACAATTTTACTGCACTCATACCCAACACTTTCTTAATATACAGTCTTCATCAAAAGTAGAAGAATCAAGAGTGTATCTCCAAAACTATCTTTGGCAGATGTTTCAAAATCCATTTCTAACAGATCTATGACTGTAATGTTATCAAAATTTGCAGCAGCACGATCCACTTTTCAAAACCTTGACATCACTGCAGTGATGACGTGACTTTTCCCGTGGCAAGGACAATTACATCTTTGGCATTTCTGACTTTATTGCCCAAAGGGCATTTCTGACTTTATTGCCCAAAGGGACATAGAATCAGAGATGCTGCCAGGATTTTATCTAAAGTGGGGTTCTCCCCCCTTGTCACTAAAATAAGAAGGGGGAGTAAGCAAAAGGGAGCAAGGAAACGGCCATAGTTCAATATTTACCTAACACTTTAATATCCATCTATCTTTCTTCAGGCTCCACTCAGTTAGGGCTCTATTGAAATCAAAATCCTCAAAAGATGTCCCCTCTAGGTGTACAAGCATTAATCTGTTGATTATTTCTGAGCTTAATCTGCTCCTTATCTCTGTATGGATAGTGTTCTGTGATGAGAACCCCCTTTCATAGTCTGCTGTCTGAAGAGGCATATGCATAGCTAGCTTTAATTAGCCAGCCTAAATGTGTTGTTCTTTATCATTGTTATGTACAATTTTCTACAGTTATAGGTATTGTCTCCTGGATATCTCTGCTCCAAAATATGATTTTTCATTGGCATGAACTCTGCCCAAGTTTCACTTCCTTGAATCAGTGCTTTGCTGACTACTATGCCAGATTCCTTATCTGTTTCATAATGCTATATTAGGGTTTTATGTCCATCTATGCCATAGTCTGCTTGTTCAGACATGTTTTTTGATCAAGTACATATCCTTACTTTTCAAATTTCCTTTTAGATTCTTATTTATTAAATTTATCTTAACAGTTAAATAAAATCTGTATACTGTGCAGAGTACATATTTGTATGTGTGTCTTTGAACTAATTTGTGGGAGTTCTCATGCATCACTGCTTTCCAAGTGCACAAATTTGTACAGATTTTGCGTCCTTTGCATGCTCGCACACCCTGGCAGCATCTCTGTAAAATGGAGTTAACAGTCTTGTGTTTGCAAAGTTGAAAACATTTATGATGGTGCAAATGATACAAAATATATGTTTCAGTAAAAGTACTATGATATATTCAAAATCTTTAAACACATAAGGTTGTTATCCACTAAATCTTCATACTGTTTCTATACGGTAGTTCATAAATGATTTTTGTACCCTGTTTTGATCATGCTCTCTTCATGTACACATTTGGTAAAGGCATAGTCCTACAACCACTGGAATTTCCAAAACAGACTCCCTGAACAAGGCCTAAATGAAATTAGTGATTAATTGGAGAAAACTTCCATGGATTGGAATGGCCAATACCCATACGGTGTATTACATATATCACCAACTCCACCCCATTTCTTCTGGAACATGCAGTGATCTCCCCAGAAATTTTTGATAACATCAGAGTAAGCGTGTTAGGGTCATAAAATGTTTCAAAAAGCACGCATTAACGTCATAAAAGTGAAACAATCAATGAAATAAAAAAGAAGTGCATATATTTACATAGAATCCTTTATTTACCTAGGTTATAACAAGGCTTAATGTATATCCCATTTGTTTCTTAATTTAAATAGATGATGTACGTCTTTTCTTCTTTTTGCCATATATACTGACTGCGACATCAAAATTAAAGTCTTTTAAGGATTTTCCTTCAGTACTGATTGTCATCAATTAGTTCAGTACCCTCTGTGACAACCTGTTCCTTAAAACACTCTTAATTCTATTCATTTAGGAGAATGACCTTTCACAATCTGAAAAAAAAATGGAACATAAAATTTATTAATGGATGTACAAAAAGAGACAAAACTACCTGGATCCTAATTAAGTGAATTACCAATGACAAATTCTTCAAGAGTCAAGACAGTGATGTGTTTTCAAATAATCATCACAGAATAAGATAATACATATTCCTTTCCATTAAGAACAATATATCAAAGTGTTTGCTATTTTTAATTTCTTCACTGAATCCATGTCAGAGAGCTTAAATATTGTTCAAAAGTTTAAACTGTTTTATTTACCTGCAGTTGATACAGTTAGCACTAGGGCAGCCTGGGCGTAGTCTGCGAGAAGTGGGTATAGCTCCTCAAGGGAGGCAATTTTTTCCAGTGCCTGTCTAAAGGACATGGACTCCTTGGTATGCACCAAGAGCTGCCTTAAATTGTGCCACTTCACCTTCACATCATCGAGCTTTTCACTCTCCTGAAAGTGGTCAGTCACAATCTGAAAGGAAAAAAAATGAACCCTGTTAAATTTTGTTATTTTTTTTTAAATCAGAGAAGCCATATGATAACTGGAAACCTTATTGTATGCAGAAGATGATAGATTTCATTTTAATATTACCTCTAACTTGTCATTCTGGACCCATTCTTGGTCAGTGAGATCATCCTTATTCAAGTTCTGTAAGTCAAAAACTGACAGGCCTTCCATGACCCTGTTGTCTGGAAATCTGTCTGTCGAGTTCTGGGGCACATTTCTGATGTACTTCTCATAGATCTGCAATAGTAAAGGTCGATGTATTACTTAAAAGCAAAATCCATGATTGTCATTCTTATTCTTTTTTATTATTATTATTATTATTATTATTATTATAGTGGTTCATACTGAGTCCTATATTTGTATTTTCCATTTATTATTTTTATTGTAGCAAATCATCATCAGGGAACAATATATACAGAGTACCAGAAAGTAAAATATAAAACTTTCATACCTTTTTGTCAGGTGTCAGGTATCTAGCCATAGCAGACAGTTGTTTCATCACAGCTATGTCTGTTGTTTCATCTAGCATCTGTGAAAAATATCTGCTTTTTCTCATGTCTTCTAGAATCGGCTCAGAAATACTGTCTGAAAGACACTCTAGAATTTCCTGCATTGTTCTCTGACTTTCATAATTGATATTCTCTCCTTTCCTCACAAATTAAGGTAATCGCATCCAAGTGATTTTGCAAGCTCAAGGAGGGAAGGGTAATGTGTAGTATGTGCGATCTCTTCCTTTGCTAACCAGTACATGCACTTGAATGCCCCAATTAATGCGGTCTTTTCCAAGGTGGTATGTTGTGCCAATGCGGACAGGATTCCTTGGCCTTCAGATGAGAGAATGAACTGTGCCTTTAGATCCTCAGCTTCTTGGTGAATAGTGCTCATTTGGTGTCTATCGAGGCTGTGTTTTTCTACTGTTCAGCACGAAGTCTTCAAAATATATATGTAATTACATAGTCTTATTTACCCGAATTTGATATAGACCAGGTGGAACAAACTTTTGAGGTCATGACTTTACTGAATAATTAGTAAGCATTTGGATGAAACTATTTGTTATATTTTTGAAGGAATACTTTTTTTAAATATCTTTTCAAAAGAGGTAAAACTGGAAGATAAAGATTGTTCCATTTATTACTTGGATAGACAGAAAAGAGAAATGAGAAATTAATAGGGCAGCACCCACTTAAATTAAGTTTTACTGACCAAACTATATTTCTCTTGCTCAGAGTAAACTATGTAAACATAATAACAAATCATGAATAAAATGCAACTTTCATTCCTCGTCACAACTTAATAAGAACGACTACAATTGTAACTACAACTACTGGTTACTACTATAAAAAAAAAATATTACAACACCCCACCCTCACTCCAGTAGATCTGAACCAAAATTTAGCAATATGGAAAACTTACCATCCGATCCATCGATTTACACTCAAGGGTATAACGTCTTTCATTCATTGTAAATTCCCGTTCTTTGTTTGTTGATATTCTTCTTTTTGGAAATCATGCTGACGCTATCGGAATCAGAATCACTGACACTATTGGTGATGCCAATTTCTGATTTTCGTAACCAGGTCAACATGGGACTAGCTGGGCCCTGGGTAATTTTACATTTTTTGGAAGGTGGAATGTTCATTTTTCACAAGAATTTTTAATGTAACATGTGTAACTGCTTTGGCTGGTAGTGAAAATGACTGAAATATATATAATACACTATCAGCAGACTCCATCATTGCTGGCCAATCATGTGACTATGTGCAGACGAAACCCACACCAAAGGTCGCGCACCGGCAGTCGCGCAAGCCAGGTACAAAAGATAATGGTTAAGTGAGTGAGTAATTATCTTGGATTATCTTAATAAAATACCCCAGATGAGGTAAGAACAGGTGTCATTTGAGTAATAGGGCTTTGAATTAGATGACAGGATGTTTGTTTAACAGATTAATTTTATAAGGGTAGTGGGAAACATCAAAGCGTAGCGGCACAAGAGCATAGCGTAGCGGCAGGTTTTAAAGCATCGGGGGTTATTGGAGTCTGAAACAATTGCGTAGTGGGCCCGCAACGGCAAAAGGGCCTGGGGAGAACACTGCCATGTACCATGGGTTGTAGCCCAACAATATGTCTACCTGCTATCATTGCATGTATAAAGTTTGGTTACAGACAAAACAAAAATCAAACATATTTCTGTACTTGCAATTTGTATATAATCTGAACTCTGACCTCCTCCCAGAGATTCCAGAGGAGGGGCCCAAAAATTACACTACTCTTTCAGACATCTATTGCAAATGTAACTTATGTACCCAGTTCTGTGAATTTCCACTCAGTGGTTTAGGAGGATACTGTTCCAAGCAGATGGATGGACAGACAGACAGTACCATAATATCCACTTGCAAAATCGATAGGGGATAAAATTATCGTACCTCCAAAACTTCTAAGCCATCCTCCTCAATGGCTGACAGATCATCAATCAGATACTTAAAAATTCCTGTCTCTGCAACTGCTTTGCTAAATGCTGGGCAGCTGTCAGAGAAATTCCAGAAAATGTCTCTGATTGTCATGAGAATAATTAGAGTTTCATCTTCTTCAGCCTCATGCGCCAACTTATTGTCAAAAGCTTGTATGTCTGCATCTTCAAAGACATGCTCATAAAACTCAAAAAGCAGTTTTGGAAACCTGAAAGATTTAAGGAAAGATTGCATATTGTGTGATAAAGCATGAAATATAATTTTTTAATATGCAGATATATCAATGTACATGTACCTACACTTGTCATATCTGGTACTTAAGAGCAGAAGAGAAATAAAAAAAGTAAAACTTTTTGTCTTGCTGAATGTTTTTTTTTTTTTTTAAAAACCTGACATTTATTGTCCAACCACCCGATGTCGTGCGCATACTTCAATCGAGCGCCATGTTTCTCGTGATCTAACGCGCTTGTTTCGAGATAATGACGTCATCAACTGTGTAAAAGCGTTCTTCAAGAGTGACCGCAATGAATTAAACAGTAAAATCAGACAAAATGATATTTAAACAGGTAATTTCATGTAATTTTTAAAAAATCATAATGAAAATCTATATTTTCACTAATGCCTTTTTTGTGTCAGACATTTTGGCCTTGAATTTTCTATTATATGCTAAAGATAGCACAGCCGATCACATGATGGCTTTGTTTACATATTTTGAACAGGATAACCCACTTTGGGAATTTATACAACTGGATAGCCAATGTAAATATTTGGTTTTAATCATGTGGGTTCTTATAAAACGTAAGAAAAATGAACACTCGAAACGTATATTCACTACAGACTTTTTCATTTCAGTATATTTCATCATAAACATATATTCTACATCAAAAGACATTGAATCTATTAAAATAAAATGTGTATCCATTCACCAGTGTCTATTTTTAAATTTCTCTCTCTCTCTGCCTCTGTCTGTATGTCTGTCTCTCTCTCAGTCTATTGAGTCATGTGTTTATATGGTAAAGAACAAGCAAGCAGTAGTGTAAGTGCACAAACTGCATACAGAATTAACAAAAACAAAAAAAATCATTGTTAATTTTTTTTTTTCATTTCAAAACACGGAGATGCTATAAACTAATAAAATCCATACCTTGACCTAACTGGCACATTCCAGTCATATGCCATGTGACTTTTTAGTCAGTGTCACGAACCATGGATGCCACTTCCGGAAATAAGTAAACTTACACACGCTCGGAAAAACGGCAATTCTGAACTTATGTACATGAATGCCAAAAAAAATTTCATGCTGATTAAATGAAGTAGATATAGTTGAACACTTTCTATGGTTATTTGAATAGACTATCACAATATTATAACGAACACATTAAAATTCATGTTAAGTGCATCAAAAGTGGTTGTTCGAGGATAATTTACACTTAAACCTATCCTTAGAGGTTAGTTATGGAGAAAAACTTCAAAATGTAAATGCTTTTGCAAAATATTATATGTAGATTAAAAAAATATTTCTGCTGTACAAATTACTCCAAAATTTACTGTTAAAATTAATGAAGAGTTAAACTATCCAAATTAGAAGGCTACAATAAGGGAGATCTTTGACTAACTTGTACAGTTTGCTGTTATGTGTAATGGATGACACTCTAGAACATGCTGACCATTCACAAATGTAGAAGCGTATTGATTGTGTGGTCATTTCAAGCAACAAGAGTCACTTGATGGGACTGACGCCTTACTGACTGAAAAGAATTTCCCGTAATCAAAGATAAGACCGTTTCTTCCTTTTAACTCCTGAGTTTTTAAACCATTTCTGATATTCCTGAGCAATAAGAAGATCAGCACAATTTTCATTTAGGATGAACTATACATCATTAGAAGTCCTTTGGTGAAAACCCCATGTCAATATGACCTTCCATTCAAAGGAAGTAGTGCTGATGTGGCAGCTATATTGGATGTAAGATTGGCTCCATTTTCATTAGCACAACCTAGATATCATAAGAAGTCTTACAGTGAAAAAACCATGTTGATATGACTTTCTGCTTAGGAGGAGTAGCTATAACATGATTTTCAAGCTGGCTGCCATGACCATATTAGATGTCAGATTGACATTTTCATTCAGGACCAACTAGACATCATAAAAAGTCTTTTGGTAAAAACCCCATGCTGAAACCTAAGTGGAGTAGCAATAACAAGATTAACAAAATGGTCATCATGGAGGCCATATTGGATTTTAGACTGGCACCATTTTCATTTAGGACCAACTAGACATCCAAAGTCCTTTTGGTGAAACCCTATGTTGAAACCCAGGAAGAGTAGCAATAACAGGAGTTTTAAAATGGCTACCATGTAGGTTATAATGTAGGTCAGAATGGCATCATTTTCATATAGGACCAACTAGATATCATAATAAGTCTCCTGGTGAAACTCCCATGCTGATATGTCTTTCCATTCAGGAGCTGCTACTGTATACAATAACAAGATTTTCAAGATGGCTGCCATGGTGGTAATATTGGATGTCAGCTTGACACCATTTTCATTTAGGACCAACTAGAAATCATAACAAGTCTTCGAGTCCAAACCCCATGTTGAAATGACCATCCATTCAGGAAGTCCTGCAGTAGTGATCACAAGATTTTCAAGCTGGCCTCTGTATTGGCTGTCCCAGAAGCATCATTATCATTTAGGACAAACTAGACCCTGGATGAATGTGTTTAAAGATTCATGGCAATCCTCCAAGTAGTTTAGATGACTGAAGTAGCGATAACAAACTTGCTGTAGCAGTAGTCATTTCAATTTCTTAAATTCCTCAGGATCACTGTTCATTTCATAACCTATCATGAATTCCCTACTGTACTTGTAACATAACAATCTCAAAGGGGATAAAAGTTTGCATATTATTTGTTCTAGCGATATGCCACTTCTGCATTGATGCCAGAGACTGGTAAATTACATGTCCTACCGTTTGCAAAGGCTATGCTTTGAAATGCAATTATTCGTAAATGATGCAAAAGAAATTGACAATGACAATGAATATGGGGTTTTCAGGTATCAAAGACATAAAAAGAAGTTGAAAAGAAACCACAATATTTGATCTTTCAACAAGACATGCAATGAAGTCTTTTCATATCCATTTGGGGCTGGTGTATTTGTGTAAGTTTATAATAAGCAATTGCATGTGATACTCCAGCTGCATCATCACAATCAGGAGGAATAAAGGATAAGAGATTGTGAAGCAGAAATGTGAGGAACTCTAAAGAGGTGGTCATTTATTGTCTATAAAAATCATGCAACTGTTTAAAAATTGCAAACAAATAGTTGGATGATAACAAATTCAATGCTATGACCATGAAAAATGTTCAATGTCATGACACTGAAATGGGATGAAATTTCACTGGCTTAAATTTGATATCACATTTTAATTATAATCATATCAGTGTACAGCTATCTTCTCCATGCAGTAGTCTCAACTTTTACAAAACATTTTTTTTTTAATGTTTAATGACTTTACTTACCCTTGATCAACAAGGTGATTTCCCATAACCAACCTTTCTTCTTCATCACTGAATTTTTCAAAGTTGTCCAACAAGTTTTTTTTCATGGTATTTTGTACTTCTTCGAAGTAAGTTTCATTAGGATGTTCCTTCCATTTTTCCCGCTGCCTTAGAATGGCGATGGTGTGATCAAAGGACTTCAGAACTATCTTCAACTCTGGGTGTTTTCTGGAAAGTTTCTGAACATTTTCAGCTTGGATGGTTGATGCTGTCCTTAATACAGGTTTATGTTTTGCCTCAGGTTCTGGCATCTCTATAATGTGTGGTTGTGGTGTATCTGGGTTACTATCATCCGATACGTATCCCTCAGATCCAGAATCCTGTGTATTACTTTCTTTAGTTCCTGTAACTGGCTGTGTCTGCCTGGCTACTGAAGTACTAGTTCCACAACCCATCACAAGGTCATGCCATCTGTAAAGAGGTGAAATTTACCCTGAAATTAGTCAGTTCATTTGAACAGAATCCATGTATATGGCATGTCAACTACTGCAGCTGAACTGACCTGAGTGAACTATGTGACATTACACAGGAATTTCCATTGGAGATCCAGTGTCAAATATTGAATAATGATGTTGTCTGTGTCAAATGTTCTATTGATTTGGAAGGACAGTTGCTCTTTGAATTGTAATTTATAAGAAAAATTTACTTTTAAATGTTACTGGTTATCAAATTGTGCATTACTGATTCAACCCACACCTGGGACTATTTTTTCACACACAAGAATTGAAAGGTTCAGGGTCTGAGCCAGAATAAAATGAAATGCCAAAAATCATTTGTTCTTCTTTGTATCTAAAGTCATTCTACTAAAATAAAACTATGTGATAAACGGAATCTCAAATGGGTAATCTTTTAATATCAAATGTATGAAACTTGTTGAATAATTTCCAGCTTTTGCTTGCCAAGGCTCACAAAAAGTGGATCAACTTTTTAATTTTTTTTTATATTAAATCATAACACATTTGAGATCCTCTATTTATACATGTAGGTCACTTATAAGTGACATAGGTGAATGATTGGGATATTTTATGCAAATTAAGCATTTTACTTATAAATGAAGTATACTTCACCTGTAAGTGAAATGTTAGTCATTCACTTATACATGATATAAGAGTGAATTTCCACTAAATTCAATGAATTTGGGTTTTTAAAAACCCACTCTCCGCTTGATTGAATGTATAAATCTCTACATATAAGTTGGGACCTTCACAAAGTTCTCATTAAACTTCCATTTAAATGAAAATTTTTGAAATGATTCCAATACATCAGCCTGCTGCTTTGAATCAATATATTTGAAATGGCTTGCTCAATATCAGATTATTAGCTGAAACAAAACAATAAAGTAACAACCATAAACATAATTTATTCCCCAAGTAATAAATACAATTTTTCTTTCAAACATAAGCCTCAGACAAAATCAGTCATCATCAAATCAAGGCCTACAACTGAATTTAAAAGCGGCTTTTGACTCGCTGGCTGCAGTAGTTTTCTTTCATAATCTGATTGCCATTCAGATTCAGTTGGTAAATAAATGCTGTCCAAAATTCGACTGCCAGCATGTGAATCATAGGTTAATTGGGTATATCTCATGAAACTGGAAAGCACAAAGAGCAAACAAAACAAAACCTCCATTGGGTAATGTGACCCACGCAGATACAGACTGCCATGGTTTAAATTCTGGAAAGGAGAGAGGAAGTGTGGCAAAGTCTAAATTATGATAGTGTTAGCCTCTGGACTCTTTTGGGCTCCAGATTTTTGGCACTGAAACAGCTTTTCAATGTCAAGAACTTGTCAGCATCCAACAATAAATTATTTCATGATTTCACTAGAATATACATAACTGAACATTTAGTGCTGAATAGTATCATTTTAAATGAAATTATAAATACTTGTACAGGGTTCATACAGATCAGGAGAAATCTCAAATTCAATAACTTTTCAACAACCAATTTTCAGTTTTCAAGAACTACTCTAGGTATCAAGTGTTCTACTTCCATTTGCTAGTTTAAATAATTTAAACATAAGGAACAAAAACAAAAACAATAAAAAATACATAACCGGCTTTTCTGATAATTTATTGTTGGATGCCAAAAAAGTCCTTGTTTCAAGGTGTGTCTTCAAATGTTTAACACACACACACACATTGCTTTATTGTAGCTTAGATACATGTATCTAAGATCTGTCACAGTTGGAAGTTTTTTTTCAATGTTTTTTTTAATCTTAAAATATTTGAAATAAAACATAATGAAATTTGTTTTGTTTTTTGGTTGACACAAGTGACTGAAATTGATAATCTGGTGGGAAGTTATGTATTATTGAAAAGATCCATAGTAACACCTTTGGTAGACTGTATTTTGCAGTAAAAATTTGGTCTTGAGACTGTATTTTGCAATAAACTGTAAGTCATAACATGACAATGTCCATGAATTTACAGTTCACTTGTACTCAACTGATAAAGGCCTGTACTACCTTTAAATGACTTGTATATATCAATTAGAAGTGAAATGTAGGTGAAGCATGGATCAATATTGTTTTCATTTAACTGTACTTATAGAAACTAACATTTCACTTACTTCATTACATATGCAAAGTACAGGTCACTTATTTAGTGACCTATAAATCCCCAATAAGTCAAGCATATATTTAAGTCAGAATAAGTTATTTCTGTAAGGGTTGGATATAAGCCTCTTTTAAAAAGTGCTTTAAAAAAAAAAAAAAATTCTCAGTGTGAAGACCATCACAGCTCACATCCCAGGTCAAAATGGCTGCTTCCATTAGTCACCTCTTACGACATGCAGCAGGGTTCATCAAATCTATTATACATTCCTGATCCTGCAGGGAGATTTAAAACCAAATCAGATCAAAATCAAATCAGATCAAAATATGGTCTCCAGAATGGTAACAAGCTCAGTCAATCAGACATAAGATTAGCTGACCAAATATGTGTAGATCTTGGTCATAATCAATCTATACCAATATCTTGATGACATGAGGACTATTTAACAAGTCCGACAAAGGTCATATCCGAAACAGAGTTGCTAGAGTGTTGACAAGAGCAGTCAATCAGATGCAATAACACCTTATTAATTTGCATGGATCTCGCTCATAATCATATTCATTTGCAATCTTAGATGATAGAAGCCTATTTAATATAATGTGATATTAAAATTCTAAATATAGAACTGTTTCTTGAGTGGTAAGAAGATCAGCCAATCAGATCAATCAGATGCAAGATCACCTCACCAATATGTGTAGATCCCAATGATAGCAAAACTCGTTGGACATCTTCATAATATAAGCTTTTTTGCCGCATCTGATCAAAATATGACAAGAAAGTTGTTACAGCTGAGATACAAAATTACATTCATCCACTCATATTTACAAGTGACAGGTGCAGAAGGGCAAGTGACTTATGCATTTTCTCTAATCAATAGTGTCGTTTACTGGGATCGATTTAGCTGATGGCCTGTGGGCCCGTAAGTTATGAGGATGGTCAGTTAATACTGACAGATGCAGGCCTGGGTGGCCAGTTAAATTTTCAAAGTCGCTATTTAGTAAACTCTACTAAATCATGAAGTTTAATCAAACAATATTTTTGGATGCCTAATACATTCCATTGTTTTGTCAAACATGTTTTCAAATATACTGCAATTCAACATTTCAATCAGTTAATGAAATTATTTTGATTTGATTTGGGAGGGTCAGATGATGTTCTGGAGGGCCAGTTGATTTCCATGTGAGCTGGTCCTGCCGGAGAACGGAAAAATCTGCTGTGTTAAGTCGACCCTGATTTAGATGTGTCAGCCAACTCAACAGAATTGATGGAAATAACATTCATTGATGTTTGCTTACAAGAGTATCCATTTGTAATGAGTCTCTATTTGCCAGATGCATATTAATGTAATATTAAAACTCAATCATTTGATGTCATTTAACATAAATTTCATTTGCATAAGCATCTCATACAGCAATAATACCCCATCATTTCCTATATTTAAAGCATTTCGAACATCCTCATCTCTTTCTGATGTGAGTTGAATAAATTCAACTCTATGAAAAATACTCAGAGGTAATCATGGCAATACTTCCCAAACTGTAAGTTTATGGAAGATGAACATCTGGCTAGAAGTTCAAGAACAGATTCTGATAAAATGATAGGTAATTAAAATAACACACAAGATATCAACAATCCATGTAATACCTGCACTTTTAATTTGTAATGTTTTTCATGCACTTTTGTTATCCAAAAATTAAAACTGTTGCTTATATTGCTATTAGCAATGACATATAATCTAGTCATTATGATATCAATTAAGTTATTATGATGTAATGACAACATTGCTTGATGGCAGTTCAAAATGGCCATTAATTACACTAGTTTTTGTCTAGCATGCAATGGAAAAGGTTGAGGACATTCGACCTGATGTTTAGAGGAGAAGTGTTTCAAATTTAGTGAATTGTTACTAACAACTTTGCATTTAGAGCAGTTCATTTAGAAATCTAGCACAGGTACTAGATACAATGGACTGGTCTGGAAAGTGGTTATTTCTACCTGTTGCAAAAGTGATTTTTTAATGCATTCATCTGAAGATACCGTTGGTGGGTGTCAACTATTATCATTCAAACAACAGGCATGTGGGGCATAAGCAAGTTTTTTGGTGGTGGTCAGGAAGATAACAGAAAGAAAAGGAAGAAGAATAGCTAAAAAGCAAGCAGAGAAATGAAAATTGTAAGAAATGTAAGAGAAACTTTCAACAGGCATTGCTTGCCAAATTGATTTTAACTGAAGCATGATCAGGAGTCCAGCATGCTATTTTATTAAGTTTGTTGCAAATATCCATCAATCCCAGACTCAAAATCATCCTTAGTTGTGGTCTAAAGGGTGCATTTAGGAAAGAATCATTGAAATTGCATGATAAAAGTCAGAAACACATTAGATATGTAGTGCATATATGCTTTTAGAAAAGCCTAAATGTACAGAACTTGCCAAATCCCTGAAAAAATATCAGATTAAGTTAAAGTTTTTAATCTTCAAAATTATATCATGCATAAGTGCAGGACAAGTAAATTTATGCAGGATGAATAAGAAGGTCCATATCAATTGCAAGGCAAGTGGATAAATGAAACTTTTTGAGCACTGTAAAGTGTTGACAAGCTCAGACAATCAAATGGAAGATCACCTCATTAATATGTTGATGATATAAGCTCATATTCCAAGTTCGATTAAAACTGTATCAGATATATGGCCTCCTGGGTGGTAACATGCTCAGGCAATCAGATTAAGATCATCTCATTTATATGTGTGAATCTTGCTCATTATCAAATGTCAATATGATCTTGATGATAATGCTATATTCCAAGTTTGATCAAAGTCAAATCAGAAATATGGTCCCCTGAGTGGCAACAAGCTACCGGTACTGTTGACAGAGGACACATAATGCATGACTTATGCAGGAACATACCATAAGCTTTTTTTTTTTTTTGTGTGGACCCCTCTTGGACCTCTAGCTATGTTGAGTTAAGAGGCCTTTGAGGTGTCCCCCTTTTATGCCGAAAGATTGAAAATTTTTTTTTATATCTGTATTTACCCCCCCAAAGGTCTGTTGTCGTGGGTTTCTTTTAAAAAATCAAATAGAATTTTGAAGAATTTTTTTTATTTTTATTGTTTTTGACTAGGGTTCCTCTTGATATACATTTTAGATGGGCGTACTTGATTCGGATCCCGTCTCCAGGTTCCCAATCGTTCCGCTCTTGGCCAAAAGAGCTTTACACTATGGCTTGTACTCCCCTCCTCAGGTATTACCCTTGCAGCTGGTTTCCTTGCCATGTTAAATTATGGTAGTTTTAGTGATCCTTGCCAACGATCTGTACGAGTCCATTGTTTGCTATATGTGTGTTTGCTATATATGTTTTGTCGTATGCTATAAACTAATAAGCTAACTGGGCCTTATGGCCAGGTGAGCTAAAACTTAATGAAATGGCAATGACTGGGAAAGAACAGCTGTTATTGGATTTATTATGCACAGAAGATTATATTAACCTATTTATTAATAGTAGCTGACTCCGTGAAGGAGAAATCTGTATGCACAATTCTTGTAATGACTGGGTAAATGCTGCAAAGTAGCTACACACATGAAATAACTGAAGATTATCTCTGTTCAATCTCTAAATTTACTTTATACAAATATTACAAATGGTAAGAAGCAAATGCAGCTTGTAATTTAAAAGGGCCTATAAATTAAATTAATACTTTTTAAATATCAAGACTTTGTAATCTCTAGTTCAAGACAGAAGGTTATTTAGCATCTTATTCTTAATAAAAAAAAAAAGGAGTTTTGCATCTAATTTTTATATGTTGCCAAAATCAAAAATTAAAAAACAATGAATTCTCCCTGAAAAAAATACCATTCATTCATTTAAAAATACATTAGATGTACTGTTTGTTATTCATGACAAATAACTCTAGCTACATGTATCTAGCAAATGTCAAGATGCAGTAAAGTCTATTTCAAGAAACACCCTGCATAACTTGCATGCTAACTTGCATTTTTTGAAATTTATTAAATAATTGTATCAAGGAATGAAATGAACTCAACAAAAGTTTAATATTAATTATAGCATTCACCTACCATCCCGGCAGCTTGTACCCCACCTTCCAATTTTAGAAACAAAAGGCATCAAGGATATAAAAAATGCACAAAACTTTGTCAATTCAATCATCAATTTATACATTCTAACTTGATTATTGCCAGGGGGTCTCTAACACTGTCATCTTGTTTGCATTTCAATCCAAATGGAGTTTACACTGTAAAAAAAAAAAAAAACCAGCCTGCTCAATGTTCTTTTCCGGTTCCTGGAAAAGTCCATTTTCATTGAAGGGGTAAGATTCCTTGGACTACACATACATACCGGTAGATGGTAAAAAAAAAAACTTGTCTGCATCCAATATTTGTAATGTTTATTTAAATATTTCTCACAAAAAAATTGAACTAAATAAAAAGGTCAAGCGTTAAAAGGGTTGTAACTCCCAAATTTATGGATTAAAATACAGACTCACCCACGCAAATATGGCAGCTGTCTTAGTCAAGAATCTCCCATTTGGATTGACACGCGAAGGAGATTACAGTGTTAGAGGCCCCCTTGCGACAAGCAGGTTCTAAATTATAAACTGATGAATGACATGACAAAGTTTTGTGCATTTTTTTATATCCTTGATGCTTTTCGTTTTTAAAATTGGTAGGGGGTTACAAGCTGCCAGGAGGGTGGGTGAATATACTAGAGGAAATCAATGTATAAAATTGTCTAAAAGTTCTTTAAAAAAAGGCACTGATCAAACACACACAATGAATTAACTCCCATTTTGCACAATTATGTCAAACGTAGCAAAAATAAACAAAAATGTTTTTTTAACAAATATTAACAAGGTTCTATTTCATTAACTAATTGTTTTTAATGATGCTGAATAACCTACAAGTTTAATTTTTGTATTGGTAATATGTCCAAGTAGTCATATTCCAATCACTATTAACCAACTAGAGAGATATTTTTAAAAATTCCTGTTGTGATGCAAATCTCTGAAACAGCAGTTTTTCTTTTGTATAAGTACATGTTATTATTATGGAAAAAAAATAACACTTTAACAGATTGCGCACAACTTGATCATAAATATTAGCAGAATGTTTTCCAGTCAACTACAAACCAGTAACAATTATGTATTGGCACAAGTGAACAGTAAGCAAAGCCTGTTTTATGTAAATTCCTTTACATGTATTTTATCAAGGACCTGTCCTGGGTATATAATTTGATACTGTGTAAATAAGAAGAAATATCTTTAAACAGGAGACCTTTGTTGTCCTTGGATCTAGTATACAATTTCTGCTCCAATATCTCTAGCAAAGCTATTTAAAATTACTTAACAAAATATTTATGTGCAAGTCAAAGTGGCTACAAATTATCAAAGTGCAGCTGCCTATTCAAATGTAATGTGTATAAATGGATTTCCTTATACCATGAACAAAACATCTGAACACAATAATTTTTATGAGAAATGTTTCGAGTCTTAAATTAATACCTATTGTCACCCTATACTCTCTAGCTCAATAACATTCTAAAGGTGTGTATTTATTGATAAGCAAGTAAATACAGCCAAATCTTCTTATATTCTTGCAGACATGTACATCTTGATTTTTACTTCTTTCTCAATTGAAAAAGCTTAAGCTAGGCAGTCTGCCAAGCAATTTACGTCCTACTGCTGTGGGGACATTCTATTCAACTTACATATTACCTATTATGGACTGCTGTTCCACATTATGGGGCTCATGCACAGAAACTAATATTAGTCATATAATCAAATTTCAAAAGCGTGCATCTAGAATTATACTAGATGTCGATCCAATGACACCATCTGCTGACATGTTTAAGTCTTTAAACTGGCTCCCTTTTGACAAAAGAATTTCATATCATAGATGTATTATGGTTTATAAAACACTTCATAATTGAACACCTCTTTACCTGAATGATATGCTTGTCAAAGCCAGCAATACAGTCTCTGTGTACTCTTTAAGATCAGCATCAAACCTGTGTTTAAAACTACCACAACCATGAACTAATGCATTGAAAAAGACTTAAATATACAGGATCTTCAGAATGGAATCGGCTACCACTTGAACTAAAGCAGGCTGACAGTGTTGTCATGTTCAAATCAGGCTATTTCAACTACCAAAGCATATAATGTCTCTTACCAAATATTCCAACAGTTCCTTCTTTATTCTTATGTGTATGCATAAATCAGTTACAAACATGTTACACTGATGCAGATGTATAAACATTGCAAATTTTAAGTGAACTATTTGTGACACTGACCTCTAATTAATACATTTATTCTTTCTTTTATAAATATTGTGTACATGTATAGAATGTTCTATGCCCATTAAACTGAACTTGCTCTTGGGAAATTTGAGCTTGACCCAAACATAATGTTCCAACATAATTTTAAAAAATAAGATAAAAATAAAATATGGGTTAGTTTAAGAAAATCAAGTTATATTATTATAACTTTTGTTTTCTTTTTAATTTTGTTGGCACCTTAAAACCATATGCCAATAATTAAAGCTATAAAAAAATATATATGTAAAAAAATACATGTAGATACATATGTACATGAGAAAGGTTTTAGAATGTAGATGTAGTTAGAAGAGCAAAAATAGACATATACATGTAAATAGACAGGTACATGGATAGGTAGAAAAGGGTTTGGAAATAGCTAGATTTTTAAGACAGAGAGAGAGATGTTTATGCAAAAGACCTTTTGCCGAAAAATTAAACAACCAATGACAATATTCTAGCCAGGGATACTCATTAATCCATAATGATTGGAACTTTCTTGCATGTTTTGTTGTATCATACTGGTTATTTTTCTTAAAAACAGGTTCATTTAGTTTTCCTTTTTTGCTTTAATAAGATAGCAGACTCCTCTCATGAACTACATCAACAAGCTAGACTGTTTGCAATGATTTATTTATGCTCACAACTGAAGGATATGTGAACACATATTTTATACATTTACTTTAAAATTATCATCTAGTTATCTTGAAATCGACGTAAAGCATTAAAATATTTGACAAGCCAACTTTTAAGATTGAGAACACTTTTTTTTATCCATTTAATTGTTTGCCAAGCGGTAAGTATGTATCAGTCTCCTGTAATTATCATGTAAAACAACATATCATAAACACCGCTTGTGGGTGCTACATTTTCGGTACATCGATCACGTTTTGAATGAAATCCTTCTGGTGGTTAATCATTACAGATGAGTGCCTTTTATTTCCAAACACACCTGTCAAATAAATCTCACGAGTTATATTATTAACAGTTAACACCTACTCACCTTAAAATAGGTGACATGCATCAAAACAATCTTTGACAAACCGATTGTTTACAGTCGGCAAGCTCACAAACTCCCCTAGTCTAGGTTAGGACCTGAAAATCGGCAAATCCCTGAGGCAGTACATATAAACACTAAATAAAGGTGCTGATATATGTACTGTAGTGAGACCGCAGGGTATAAAACTTGCAGAACATAAAGCATTACGAACAGAACACAACGATTTTCCCCAGTCTCTGATCATTTTTGCGGGTAAGTACTTTGGAAATTTGAGCTTGAGCAAGCCCAATTTGAGCATGTCCCAGGAGTCTGGCAAGTTGATTTGTAAATCCATTCTGAGGGTAAATTTCAGTCACATGACAGACTGGATGAATGAGACTGGTTTTGTTCTAATGCTGAAACAGGGGTCACAAACTTACTGAATCGTCTGTAATTTTTCATACCCAATCAATCCATAAAAATCACATTTATTTTATGTCCTCTAATTTCTGGATACAGAATTCTTTTCTTATTAAAATTTGCAAATTGTAGAAAAAAAATCAAACAAAGTGTGAAAATATTGCATTTTATTTTCAAGCCCTACCTTTATTTCTTCATTAAATTGCTTCTATGTTCAGAAAATTCACCCCTCCTCAACTGTAAATTGGTGGGGAAGATTTCCCAGGATTCTCAATAGACGTGTAACCTCGGGTTTTGACTTGTGGAAATTGACCTGTGCGTTTCTATGACACACAATGATTTGGTCTGGAACATCATTCTTATTACCCATGATTCTCCTCTGGCATAATATTCTACAGAGCACGCACTATCCAAAACAAATTTACTGTATGTACCAGTGGTTGACATTAGCTAGACTGCTGTTTACACCTTATTAGCCAATGATATCGCCCCCATTTAAAATCAATACAAACTAGGCGAAGCTAAAAGGTCACTGATGTCACGCTTAGGTGTGCATAACTGAATCAAGGTTAGATTGTTTCGAGATTAACCTTGACATTTATGATGTTAGAGAAAGAGGGAATCAATTATGATTTATTTGGATTAACTTTTGATCAAATATTGGCTTTTGTTTGATTGCCCATCAAATTATAGCCAGTTAGACAAAACCGTGGAAAATATGGTGGCTTTCAGAAGCCAGCTGTCAAAGTGGACAAACTTTAATTGTATTTTATTATCAATTAATTTGCTACAATTTGCGAAACTTTAAAAATTTATGGTGTTTTAATTAATGTATCATTCAGTAAGATTTATTCTGTGCTTTGGAATTACTTGAGATTGAATAATGAGATGGAATAATTTTCATATATTAGATATATTTGTGAACTGTTAAATCACAAGGTCCATCAGTCGAAAACTTTGATGCAGAGAGGGTTGTTGCTAAGTTTGTAAAGAGTAAAAATAGGAGGATATAATTAATTAACATGTTCTGTTTACATATGACTTCAGAGTATACAAAGTCACCAATTGTGATGTTCACCCTTGATAAAACTGGATATGCCTTGTTCTTGTTGTTTTTATGTATTAGTTTGATGCATGATGATCAGATTGAATTGGTTATGATATAGAAATTTGATATCTGATTCATATATAACTTTCATAGTTGCATGAGTATGTACGTTTCCATTTAAAATGATCTGAGTTAAATATAGAATTTGCTGAAAAGTTAAAAACATAATAAAGTATCAAATAATACTTTTCCTGGTTAATATACCAAATATATATGCAGTCATACATAAATTAGAAAGAGTAACACTTATACAAAAATCAGTAATGGCCATGTCTGTCTCACTGTCTGCATCTCAGTTTCCTACAAAATACTGTAAAAGTGTTTCTCTTTATTCAACATGAGACAAGAAATTTTAAACATCAGTTTGATCCACAAATAACAAACAATGCCAGCTATGAGCTCATGACTGTCAAAAATGAATCACTATTGAGATTTCAGGTCTGACTCTCCAGATTTTCATTTTTACTCCTGAGATTATGGGGTCATGGGTCACATGACTTTTCAGTTTTTAAATCTATTGAGAACCCTGACTTCCCTCCTAAATTTTCACTTCTAGAAATAGACCCTGTTACAGTACTGTTATAGTACAGCAGTGAGTCAGAGTTGTTGTTGGCGCTTTCTTGGTCAATCATTATTACTAAAAGCAGGTGATAATGTGTACTGACTTTAATGTTTCTTTCTAAATCCATTTCTTGATCCAACAATAAAATCTTTGATCCATACCAAGCGATACATGTTATTACTCAGTAAAAGGCAGGGTTACAAATACATGGTAGCAAGTAGCAAATTTGCTACCTGTTTTATAGCACTACTACTGGTGAAAGATCTGGTAAATTTTTTCTACCAAGAATTTTTTTTAAAAAATCAGTGACACAAGGCTTGAATTTTACTGACCAAAGCAGCTTTTCCAAAACCTTTCTCTTGATGAAAATTAATGTCAAAACTGCAGATGTTTATGTCAAAATGAAAGTCAATCTTTGTTTCTGGTAATTCCTTGGAATTTTTTTAGCAAGCACCTTCACAATGATAATGAAGATAAGCATGTATTAATGAAAATAATATTTCTGAAAGCATCTATAAGATACGGATCAGTAGAATTCAAGAGTCATTTCCACCCTAAAGTAATAAAAGAAAATTTGCTTCACATAAGTCCGAGACAACAATATAATGGAACGACATCATGTAAATAAGATCTTGTGCTACTTAGTGTGCCATTTTGTTATGGAACAACGTCATGTAAAATAAGATATTGTGCTACTTAGTGTGCCATTTGTTATGGAACGACGTCATGTAAGATAAGATCTTGTGCTACTTAGTGTGCCATTTTGTTATGGAACGACGTCATGTAAAATAAGATCTGGTGCTACTTTGTGTGCCATTTTGATATGGAACGACGTCATGTAAAATAAGATCTTGTGCTACTTAGTGTGCCATTTTGTTATGGAACGACGTCATGTAAAATAAGATCTTGTGCTACTTAGTGTGCCATTTTGTTATGGAACGACATCATGTAAGATAAGATCTTGTGCTACTTAGTGTGCCATTATGTTATGGAACGACCTTATGTAAAATAAGATCTTGTACTACTTAGTGTGCCATTTTGATATGGAACGACGTCATGTAAAATAAGATCTTGTGCTACTTTGTGTGCCATTTTGTTATGGAACGACGTCATGTAAAATAAGATCTTGTGCTACTTAGTGTGCCATTTTGTTATGGAACGACGTCATGTAAAATAAGATCTTGTGCTACTTAGTGTGCCATTTTGTTATGGAACGACATCATGTAAGATAAGATCTTGTGCTACTTAGTGTGCCATTTTGTTATGGAACGACCTTATGTAAAATAAGATCTTGTGCTACTTAGTGTGCCATTTTGTTATGGAACGACGTCATGTAAAATAAGATTTTGTGCTACTTAGTATGCCATTTTGTTATGGAATGACGTCATGTAAAATAAGATCTTGTGCTACTTAGTATGCCATTTTGTTATGGAACGACATGTAAAATAAGATCTTGTGCTACTTAGTGTGCCATTTTGTTATGGAACGACCTTATGTAAAATAAGATCTTGTGCTACTTAGTGTGCCATTTTGTTATGGAACAACGTCATGTAAAATAAGATCTTGTGCTACTTTGTATGCCATTTTGTTATGGAATGACGTCATGTAAAATAAGATCTTGTGCTACTTAGTATGCCATTTTGATATGGAACGACGTCATGTAAAATAAGATCTTGTGCTACTTAGTGTGCCATTTTGTTATGGAACGACGTCATGTAAAATAAGATCTTGTGCTACTTAGTGTGCCATTTTGTTATGGAACGACATCATGTAAGATAAGATCTTGTGCTACTTAGTGTGCCATTTTGTTATGGAACGACCTTATGTAAAATAAGATCTTGTGCTACTTAGTGTGCCATTTTGATATGGAACGACGTCATGTAAAATAAGATCTTGTGCTACTTAGTGTGCCATTTTGTTATGGAACGACCTTATGTAAAATAAGATCTTGTGCTACTTAGTGTGCCATTTTCTTATGGAACAGCGTCATGTAAAATAAGATCTTGTGCTACTTTGTGTGCCATTTTTTTAATTCTCTACATAATGCAAAAAGTGTGAGATTTTGGGTACTATCACCGACTTCTGAGCAGGGGGTGGGGTGGGTGATTCATGCTGCAAATTGTTATGCCTCATTTAGTAATCTTGCAAGTAAGGAATAATAAAGTCCCAAATCTTAATGTATTTAACTTGGTTTTTATTCACTGTCAATTGATAATGAGGTTCTGTTTTTGTTGTAGAAACACCCTCCAACATCCATTAATTCCCAGATGAGCATTTATATATGGCAATTTACTACCATATATTTTCTTGTCAGGAGTAAAGCATGAAAACCTAGCAACATTTTGTCCCTTTTACGTTCAAAATCAAAACAAATTGCAAGACTAGACTGCAATATTTATACATGTGTGACAGCTTAGTTTAGTTTACTGTCTGTAAACGTTTACAAAATTGGTAAATATGAAAACGAACATGCATGTGGCTGTCAGTGACGTAGGAAGTAATCATAGTGCATTCCAATTAAATTATATACTTCCACATCTCTGCTTACAAGATTTAGTAGGATTTTCCTGTTAATTCTTTCCTTAAAGTATGTATGATTTTCACACTGAATGTGCCATCGCTAGGAAAAAGCACAAGCTGATGTGAATGGGTTGTAGCACACATTACACAACATTACATATCAAGTTGATTTACTGATAATACTGATAAAATTTCCTTAAACTACATTATTTACCTTCGAACGTAGTAACATTTTATTTGAGAGAAACAAATATCATTTCAAGCCTGTAAAATACTGCATAGTTTCTTATTCATTGTCAATCCTAAAAAAGCATCCCCTGTGCATGTCCATCAATTTTTATTCCTCAGGTACTGAATATATATGAAGCAGTAGGAAACAATATCACGATGATCCAAGATGTTTTACTGAAATTGTCATATATTTTCAACAAAGCCAAGTCTTATAAACTGAATCCGGTCATAATCAGAGTTAAAAGATGTACAGCAAAAGAAACAATCACAAGTTGATCGAAGTACAACATGCATATTATAAAAGCCAACAACTGTTCAGTAAGTCTAAGTGGTAGATAAGGGGATGGCTGAGTTTATAATTGTTTAGATTAAATGGCATCATTTCAGTTATTATAAACCATGCACATGCCAAGAAATTATGTTAAATGTTGCAACCTTACTAGTACTTTTAGTACGAAAATTTTTATTCCATATGTTCAATTGCAAGTAGATGTATGCCTAGAAATTATGGTAAATGTTGTAACCTTACTAGTACTTTTTAGACGAAAATTTGTATTCCATTGCAAGTAGATGTATGCCTAGAAATTATGTAAATGTTGCAACCTTACTAGTACTTTTAGACAAAAATTTTTATTCCATTGCAAGTAGATGTATGCCTAGAAATTATGGTAAATGTTGCAACCTTACTAGTACTTTCAGTACGAAAATTTGTATTCCATAATATGTTCCATTGCAAGTAGATGTATGCCTAGAAATTATGGTAAATGTTGCAACCTTACTGGCACTTTTAGTACAAACATTTGTATTCCATAATATGTTCCATTGCAAGTAGATCTATGCCTATATATTATGGTAAATGTTGCAACCTTACTAGTACTTTTAGAACGAAAATTTGTATTCCATAATATGTTCCATTGCAAGTACATGTAAGATTACAATCTTCCTGAATTATTACTGTAGCAGTAATTAAAATTCAATTGGCCCTTTCATTTATTAAGTGACTGATGGTGTTCTAGAAAAAAATTAATTAATATTAGTTATTAATCAAAATATTCGTTTATGAAATAATGAGATTTGTACTGCAAATTATCAAAATGTGTACTTCATGCACAAGGCCTCCAGCACATTAAATTTTCATTCAATCTTATGGACCCTTTTTATAAATCCTTCTTTATGTACTCTCTCAAATCCATTGATGGATTAACTCTTCCAATACTAAACAAATTTAAATCTATTGTTCATTTAAATCCAGTTCCGTTTTCATAGTTTTTACATTTTGTTTCTCCAAAATTTTCGATCAGCCAATGCGACTTTAAACGTGAAAATTACTTTAGGCCAAGCACAGTATAATCTTTCTGAATATTCATTCCCGCCGCCCAAGTAAAATAAATGTCAGTAAGCTAACATTACAGATTAAATCTGTGGTGAACAATTTAATCTGCCACACACGTCCAAACTCTCGCACCTTCAAAAACTAGTCCGAGTTTCCTCTGACCCTTCACCCCCCATTTTTGATGGGGGCTGAAGGGTCAGAGGAAACTCGGACTACTTCAAAAACTTGTGAAGGAGTTACTTGCTATGTAGTCCGAGTTTCCTCTGACCTTTCCAACCCCGTTTTAAATATTTTAACATTTATGTTGGAGTGTATGTCCAAATATGTAAAACGGGGTGGTCAAAGTCAGACGAAACTCGGACTACCTACCGTGTTTTCATACCTGGACAAACTCTGCGGTCTGATGGATTGCAGCCCTTACAGTAGCTCTGGTTCCACTAGATATTGTCAATTAATAACCAGCTAAAAGTGGCAAAATCATTAATGTGCTTCAAAAGTGAATTAATCGTTGCCAAGATTTTCAATTGCGTAGTTATCCGATTTCTACTTCCTTCTTGGAAGATTTATTCAGATCATTGGCAAAGCCCCAGCGAGTACGTCGTCGAGGAAAACTGCCGCTTCTTATAAACCGGTGAGCATAGCATTTTTGTGCCTGCAGAAATTTGATCTATATTATTTATACGTAAACTTTAATCAACGATACGATCCCCTGTCCAGCAGAGACGGAATTTTCAAAAAATGTTAGTAGTCAAATCCAGTGTATACACGCCTGAAAAATAAAGGCATTCATTTGCAGTGGCTGCAACTTGACCCCCCACCCCAAAAGAAATGTGTGTAAAAAGACTCAACTTTCAGAAGTGAAACATTGCAGTGCCAAAATAGAGCTACCTTTGAATAAGCTAAGATATCGGACATATACAAACACAACTCAGTTCTAGTGTTTATATAATCAATAAAATTTACCCTAGGAAGAGAAACAGTTATTACATTTTTTTAGGGGTGCAAGTTATTGAAAAATTACAAAACTAAAGTAGCATAGCCCTCTATTTTACGTAATCAATTTTGAATACGGCAAATTTTAGACTGGTTTCTTAAAGTGGCACCGATGCCATTATGATTTAAATCTAAATAATTCTATTGGAAACTCAAGTGTGTGTGTGTGTAACGGAGAGAGAGAGTGAGGATATCTTTAAGAGGAACAAATACCATTATGATTTAAATCTAAGCTCAAGCGTGTGTATTGGTGTGTGTGTGAGAGAGAGAGGGAGAGCGGACCTTATGAGCTAACACTACAAGCGGTGGCAATCGGACGCCTTTGTGTGTGTGTGTGTGTGTGTGTGTGTGTGTGAGAGAGAGAGAGAGAGAGAGAGAGAGAGAGAGAGAGAGAGAGAGAGAGAGAGTTTCAGATGAAGTAGCAGTAGTGGTAAAGTGAGATTTTTTTTTACACCTGTAGCCCAGCACAAACTGTGGAGACACTAGATAATTACACTTCACGAGGTTGGCTCAAGCTGGGTGTTTTACAATGAGGCCCTGGTCCACCGCGGATTGTTTTTTTTTTTTTTTTAGAAAAGTTTGTTACGCTGTACATACGGACGCGAATAGTGGCCAAATGTGCGTGGATGCTACTGGGACAAACAGGGCAACGAGGGGCACCGTGTGTAACGGGATACTGCATGGCATACCGGCAAAGACTGAGAAAGAGGCACGCGCTACCAGTGCCGGTCCGTTCATGTGGAAAGAGGACGCGTACAGAAGCTTGGCTGTGCCAGGCGTACGGCAACGACAAGATAAGGGCCAAGCTGCAGCGCTAGGAAAAGAAGGCCATGGCGCAGTATGGGATGGTGCTCGCAATGCCGCGAAGAAAAGTGCGTGCGCGCTGGTGGTGGTGGTGGCACCAGTTATTTGTGTGCTGATAAATTGTGTTGCTTGCCAAAGAAATAAAGCTTCTGGCTTCTTTTACATTTTGGGAGTTGACCAATCTGCTTTAATTTCATATGCACATGTGCCAACACCAACTTCACTTATAGTATGACCCAGAAACGCAACCTCCTTTTGAAAAGAGTTAGCATTTTTCAATCTCTGAAAAACTAACTCCAAATTTGTGAAGAACTCTTCAAAGTGTTTTGAATAGCAACTGATGTAATCAAGGTACACAATGACAATATCCACAAGATACATGAAAATAACATCTGGATAAGACCCGTAAAAGTTGCTAGTACAGTTTGCAGAGCACAAACGTTAATCTGCACCATTGCCACTGTCCACATCCTGGTTTGGAGAATGCAGTTTTGTGCCTATTTTTGTCATCAATCTTGACTTGTCAGTAGCCAGATTTTATATCAAAACAAAAGCATAATTTTGATCCAGCTAAAGCATCAAGTCTATGATCTATTCCTGGCATGCATTGAGACTCATTTACAGTGACTACATTTAAACCTTGAAAATCACAACAGAACCTTAATGAACCATCAGGTTTAGTCACCATTACAATGAAAGCATTCCATGAACACTGGACATTTTTCTGTAATTCCAGTTTCAGCATCGGTTTAATTTTATTTTCGACAACTTGTCTTTTAGTGAGGGATTTATTGAATTAATCCTTTTTAACAGATTTTGCACTTCTTGTATCTCTTGTATTTGTAAAGGTCAAATGACCTATATGACTTGATGATGCAGACAAATATTCTCAAGATTTATCAAATAAATATATGAAATAATGAAATTTTTATAAAAATTCAGATCTGAGTGTTTCAGGAATATGGACCACTACAATTGCTGCGTTTCAAACACTCACTACATATTTTTCTTTCACTGACATATGGATTGTATTAACAGTAACTAAATACCAACCTTCAGCAAAGTGATATTCAGTTTCTAATAGTAACACCTGCAGGGCAATTTAAAAAACAAATATGGCCTACTAAGGTTGACAAAGTGCCTTGGAATAAAGAATATCAGTTTTGCTTTTCTATATATTGCTGTGAGTATAAAGATCAGTGAAAGTCAAACTAAAGCAAATATTTTAATCAAGCAAGACAAAGAACATGTTATCATCAACAACACTATTGCAAATTTGCTTAATTGCAATGAAAA
Organism: Margaritifera margaritifera; assembly: GCA_029931535.1. Taxonomy (NCBI): domain Eukaryota; kingdom Metazoa; phylum Mollusca; class Bivalvia; order Unionida; family Margaritiferidae; genus Margaritifera; species Margaritifera margaritifera. The sequence continues at coordinate 2,277,124 of JAQPZY010001666.1, read as the reverse complement.
CATTTTCCTCGAGGTCCAATATTGTGTGCATTGTAAATGCTGCATAAATAAGCAAAATAAATATTAGTCCCGAAAAGTTGATCTTTCCAAACTCCATCAAAGCAGGAAAAAATATAATTTTACGGTGGATATTTTATGAAAGACTTTGAATACATGCTTGAAATGTACAATGAAACTTGTTTGAAAGGCTATGAGCAAACATGACAAAACATAAATATTGAGCTAAATGCAAAACGATACCTTAAATCTGCTTTTTGTTTTCAATGTAACCAAGATTAATTATAAATGCAGTATTATCGGCCCTATTCAGAATTTAAATTGCGCCACAAAACATCAGACGAACCTCATACATTTTAAACGAATAAATATGAATGCAAACTCTGACGCTAGTTAGGGGTACATGTAATATCATGTAAAAACTTCGAAACATTCTACGCATGTGTATCTTTAAAAAAGCAAGTGGATATTACAAACAGTTTCAACACTTTCTTGATTACACCTTAAAAACATTTTCTTTTAAAAAAAACAGTTTGCTAAATGAAATCAGACCAACTTCCTTTTAAATGTGTTTTCATCTGTTTGGATAATACAGATCAACTCTGAATGAGGCAGGGAGATAAAGAATTAAAATTGGGCCCATGTTTTCTAAGCATTAGTATTTTTCACTCAAGCAAAGTCCTTAATGGGTGAGATTGATAATACACCACAAAAATGGCATCTGAACTTGAGATAAAGGCTGATCTTTGTGAAATTCAAGAAATAAAGTGCGACCCCTGACACACCACACCACGGTCATTATTTGTTTTATCATAGCATAAAAGAGGAACTCTAAAGGCCCATAACTCCTGACATCTAGGGTATAATTTTCTCCCAGTTCTACCAATGGGATGCATAGGTAAAACTTATTGTACTAGGTTTAACTGTAACACTATGTATTATGACTATACAAAACCACTTTTCTTAAAATGCAAGACGAACAATTTTCTGGTTAGTGATATTAAATTAATGGTATGTCCAGCTGAATGATATCTGCTTATATTTTTATGTCTCGTACAATGGCGGCAGCTAGCCGCTGGAGATCTTTGCTCCGCATCTTTGCAGTTTCCAACACCTCCTCGTGGTTGGCGAATGCTTCAGAATCATAATCCATGATACACTTATTTGTGACTAATGACAGGCCCAATACACGCATTCCACAGTGTCTGGCTACCAAGACTTCTGGAACTGTGCTCATACCTGAGTGGAAAGGTCGTAATAAAGTCAGATCATCAAATAAAAATACATAAAATAGTAAATATCAATGATATATTTTAACAGTGTCAATTTTATTTTTTCACATACAGAGACTATTCACTGTACTGTCCCTCTGTATACCACTGACCTTTTATAACGCATGTATAGTCATGGAAATCAGTTCATGGCTGTTGAAAAGAAGTATAATTTGGTTTGACACTGCTAAATAACGTTGTGTTAATTGTACTCTTGTGACAAAGCTTTGTTCAAACATACCGTCACACTCACTTATAAGTCGAATCCAACTGGCAACTGCACAGATCCAGATCTAGCATAGAATAATATGCTGGCAGATCTAGATCTATGCAGTTTAAGAGTAATCATTAGAACAAATAACATAGGCCCTGATCTCCCCACGTATTATACGACGGCTGATCAGGGTTTATGTTGTTTGAAGTTGGACTCGACTTATAAGCAATAATAGACGGTACCTCTGTATAAGCTATTTCCTCTTATAATGAACATCACCTTCATGGATCCAATGAACAGGGTTTTAAGGAGGGAGCAATGTATGCCCTAAAAGGGTCAAGGTATTAAATATGATAAGCCTTGTGCAATAATGAGTACATCAAAGACACTTATTGATCGATAAAAAGGTACATCAGAGACATTTTTCTGGACACACAGACGTCAATTAGACTACAGTAAATTCATTTATTTGCATTGGTAAAAATTTTAATTGTTTTGTTAAAAATGAAATTATACGTGGCATTTAAATTTGTGGATTGGCCAATGGGTCCTACTTTTTCCACAGAAGGTTCATTGCTTGATGGGGGTTTAAATTTGTGGTTTGCATCAAACACGAACTGTACGAAAACTGGTACGCCACAAAAAAGAGAGTTTACAGTATCACGGTCTGATGGATTGCCTGCTGACTGTGTGTGTGTGTATATATATATATATATATATATATATATATATATATATATATATATATATATATATATATATATATATATATATATATATATATATATATTGTCCAGCCAAAGGGATGTTAGCTCATTCATGGGCAAAAAAAGTCTCAAAAGTTCTCAACTGCATTAAAATGGAAATCATTGCTGTAATGACCTGAAAATTTAATCAGGTCATCTATATATGCAACGAGATAAGTTGCGCTGAGTGCTTTTTGTACAATCCTGCTAACAAGCTTCTCGTGAGAGACTGCTGGACAGAGAGGACCAAATCTAGATTCCCCCACTGCAAACAGTGGCAGCAAAATAAAAAAACTAAACTATTGATGTAATGATAGACAGACGGATGAATAGAAGGCCAGAGCCAAATCAATATGACTTCAACTGTATGCAGTAGGAACATAAAAATCTCCACTTCCAGTTTTGGTCTCTTTAGCACAATACCTGTATAGCAAAATACCTGTATAGCACAATACCTGTATAGCACAATACCTGTATAGCAAAATACCTGTATAGCAAAATACCTGTATAGCACAATACCTGTATAGCACAATACCTGTATAGCAAAATACCTGTATAGCAAAATACCTGTATAGCACAATACCTGTATAGCAAAATACCTGTATAGCACAATACCTGTATAGCAAAATACCTGTATAGCACAATACCTGTATAGCAAAATACCTGTATAGCACAATACCTGTATAGCAAAATACCTTTAGAACTGAATCTCACTAAGCTACACAGTGACTGACATCTGCCTCATAGGAAAATACAAGAGCAGTTGGCCAAGAAATCTAGGTCAGTATGATGTGTTCTGTAGTCATTTCTTCCAATGCTGTTAAGTTCACATGTTACGAAAACAATTGTTTGAAGGTTTCTCAACTTCGAGGAATCTTTATCCACATTTAATGGCATTATCAGCATTATTTGTCCAATACTTAAAAGCCTTTAAGCTGCGATGCTTTCTGTTGAAATTCTGACGAGAGTTTTTTGAGACAAAGCTGTTTAAATGTTTTTCTGCTTTTAGTAACCTGGTTATATTTGCTGGCGGATCGGCATAACTTGTACAAACTTCAAAGCTCTTCATGTCATAGTGCTTTCTGTCATATTTGGTCAAATCCTGTTCAGAGCTTTTAGAGAAAAATACATGTTAATGCTTTCTTTTTGTAACAGTAACCATATTTGATGGTGGCTCAGCATCATTTGTAAACATCTGAATGCCCTTGATGCCAGGATACTTTAATACGAACTTGGTCCAATTCTGTTGAGTGGGTTTTGAGAAGATATTTTTTTAAAATTATATTTTAATAATGGTAATCATATTTGATGGCAGATCAAATTCATTTGTACTAATTTAGAAAAGAAGCCCATCATGCCAAGATACTTTCTGTCTAATTCGGTACAAATCTGATTGGCGGTTTGTGAGAAGTCGTTTAACGTTTTTTCTTTCTAATTTTAGCAATGGTGGCCATATTTGGTGGCGGAACAGCATCATTTGTATAAATTTGAAAGCCATTTCCCTTTATGCCAGGAAATTTTCTGTCAAATTTGGTTTAATTATGTCGAGCAGTATTTGAAAATAAGTCGTTTAAAGGTTTTCTATTTTTAGTAATGGCAGACAAATTTGAAGGCGGATTGGCATCATTTGAAAACCCTTTTTTCCAGGATGCTTTCTGTCAAATTTGGTCAAATTCTCTTTAGCGCGTTTTGAGAAGAGGTTGTTTTAAAGTCTTTGATTTTGTAACGGTAGACATATTTGGTAGCAGGTCAGAATCGTTTGCAAAATTTTGAATGCCCTTGCTGCCTGGATACTTTCTATCAAATCTGGTGGAATTGAGTTGAGCGCTATTTCAAAAGATGTCGCTTAAATGTTTTTCTATTCTTAGTACTGGCAGCCATATTTGAGGACGGATCAGCATAACTTGTACAAATTTAGAAAAAGCTCTTAATACAAAGATGCTTTCTGTCAAATTTGGTCAAATTCTGCTGAGCGGATTTTGAGAAGTCGTTTAAATGTTTGTGTATTTTTAGTGAATGCCATCATATTTGAAGGCAAATCACCAGGATTTGTATAAATTTTGGTCTTACGGTCGGTTGAATTCAAAATTCTTCACTCCTAATACTTTACAAGATACCTGTAGAGTCTACCCCAACAAGCCTGAGAAAACGGCTCTCTGTGACACTCTCGTAGCAAGGCCCTCCCAAACAACAGTACACGCCCTCTCGTACAAAGCTATCGTAGCCCAGCTCTTTAGCCTTTTGCTTGGCTAGCCGTCTGAACTCTCTGTCGTATGCGTCTGATGTAGAAGGGAACCTTGGTCCAAACCTGTAGAAGTTATTGATAAATAACACTATGTGTGTTTTTGTAAACCACGTATGCCCCTCCCCCAATGCTGACAAAAATGTCCGAGTTGAAAAAGTTCAGACTTCTACAATTATCTAAAGTGATTTCTGCATAATTATGCTAACAGTGACTTTAAGTCGAAAACGGTCAACATTTTTTACATTTTTTTTATTAAAATTACTGCAATGGCCTGAAAATTTAATATATGAATACCAATATGCCTACCAAATTTCAGATGTCCACCTCAAGTGGTTTTTATTTAATCGTGCTAACCAAGTTTTCACAAAAGAAGTTCAAGTCGAAGAAGTTTAAAAAGGCATCAAAAAGTGAACAATTGCTATAATGGTCCGAACATCTAATCAGATCATCCACATATGCATCCAAATATGCTTGCCAAATTCCATTTGTCTACCTAGAGTGGTTTCGGTGCAATCTTGCTAACAAGCTTCTTACAAGGGATGGGTAGACATGACCAAATCAAGAAGTCTCTGCTGGAAGCTCTGGGGACATTAAAACATCTGGACTTAACATGTACGTAATATATCGAAGGATATATGATGTCATGTACGATTCGCATCTAATCATTTACAGACTCACTAAATTATTCAACATGCATGAAAAAGAAATATGATAATTTTTTTCGCATCAGATCTTGAGGTTTCTCCTGCAGGTTCTCCTACCCTAAGCCCCCAAAAGGTCCAAAGAGCAAGACTTTTTTTTTTAATCTTCAAAAATATTGAATTAGACTATTTTCCACAGAAACCTTTAATACTAAAATGTTATTTCGGTTAGAATTTTGCGTATGCATTTAACTGTAATTTTCGGTAGCTTATTACTGGTTTAGCATAATATTGTATTATAAAAATTTTAAAACCTAGTAGCAATTAAAAACTATTTTGAAAAAGTCTGTTAAAGCCTGAATGAAATCAAGTGTCACGTGTTACAATGTTTCACCTTTCATCATTGGGCCCAACAAGAGGATTGACGGCGGCAAATCCGGGCACGTTGAAGTGGTCCTTTATAATCATTATATCCCCAACATTGTAATCAGGATTAATGCCTCCCACAGCATTGGTTGAGATCAGGACCGAAACCCCCATCAGCTTCATCACACGGACTGGCAGTGTGATCTAAAATCACAAGCAATGAGAACAATAACGTAGTGTAGCAATCAAGATTTATGTTCCCACTTACTAACTAGAACCTATTTGTCTAGCGGTATGTGCACCTAACTTTGACACAGACAACCCAGGTTCAATTCCCAACAGCCATACTTTGTATCCTATTCTGTTGCAATAAATATAACAACCCAAGGTGCACATATAATTTGCAAAGCATTTAAGAATTGCCCAGCAATATTGAGTAGCTTCCATCTAAGTGTTTAATACCGACAGACTGAAGAGAAAGCAGAATTTACTGTATCTTTACAACTATGCTAAATGTTATATGCAAATCTTAACATCATCTTATTAAATATTACATGCAGTGTGCCAGTAGTATCATTAGTATGCTATAATAAACAATTCAATTATTTATTTAAAAAAACTGTATTCAATAGGGTAAGTCATTCATTAAATGTAATTTCTATGCTATACATTTTCACTTTCAGTCCACCATTTCTGGCATGCATAATCATCTCACTCCTGACACTAGGTAGATATAAAAGGTTTCATTAAAAAAAAAGGGTAACAATGTGATACGGGTGCTTATCAAAGGGAATAATCCAGTAGCTGGAGTGAAGTTTACGGTGAAAATGGCAGTTTATACTCTGCTGACAAATCCTGTATTGGTAAGAAAGAAATGAAAACATCAACTCACTTGTTTGTTGCATGCGATTTCAACAATGCTTAAAAAAAGAACATATGACAAATTTAGTATGAGACGAAAATGGAAGTTTTTACCTTCTGTACAGAATATCCCTCATATAAGTGAGTTCTGCCCTGCATCAGCACCACCTGCTTACCCTGCAGCTTTCCAAATATCAGATTCCCTGCATGACCTGGCACTTGAATAGAAATGTAATATAGTTAATCACAAAATGTGTGCAAGAACAATGTTCTCATGCATTGTGCGATGGCACTGTCTAGTAAATCAAATTTAACACATGAGTTGTATAACAAATTTTATTTGATGAGAAAATAAATAACAAGTAAAATGTATACAATAAGATCCCAAAAACATAAGTTGTGTGTTTATGAAATAAATAAAACTAGTTTAAGAACATTAGAAGATAAAATGTATATCATTGATGGTGTAAATCAATATTCTTTTGGTTAATATAAAATTGCCAAAGTAGGGATCAAACCTAGGGCCACAAAGGTTTAAAGATAGTACCTTACTGCCGTTTTGTCTAGGTCTAGCTATACCAACATTAGCGCGTGGAACATTATAATTACAAGTATAAACCTACCTGTGCTGACAAGGAACCCTCGGATTTCCTCGTATGAAATGACCTCTCTGTTCTCAACAAGATCCCCGAGACCGCCCATTCCTGAGCCGCAGATGATTCCAAACTGGGGTCGGCATTTCACCTTCTCAAGGAGCCACTGCGCTATGGCCTCCACCTCTTCATAGGTGTGGCTAGAAGATAAACCATAGAAAACAATGGCATATTTAGCATGTTTACCGATATATAAATCAGATTAGCTAGATTTTATAAACTGCATATATTCAATTTTAACAGTAGCTTTTGAAGTAGACGAGTTTATTGGTTTCACTGCATGCGTATAGTTATAAAAAAATGTTACAAGAAACAAAACGCTTTCTAAAAGTAATGGAAAATTATGATATCAATAATAGTTTGCTTAAAACCTCAGCTATTGCTAATGAGACAATGCTGTTGTTTTTCTTTTACAAAATATTTCATAAATGAATTGACCAGCAACTAGTGTCATAAAAAAAACAGAGTCTATAATAAAGAAAAGTTTTCTAAATCATTGAGTCTATCATAATCATTGTATGCATTTCTTAATTCGTCACAGTGGCAATCTCGTGTATGTTGGAAGAGGGGCATCGATATACTGACAAAATTCGAATACAATTTTCTGGAGTAAAATTCCTTAGTTTGTGAAAATCTGCATAATTCGATATACTATATTTTGAGATTGGGGACCCATCTTTGTTTAGAATGGAGCCTAATTCTGGCTCCTGTGGAATAGAAAGTCCCTGAAAATGGAAGATTTATGATAATGGCAAGTATCACTTATTTATTCAGTATCACCGTCAATCCCCCCCACACACACACACACACAAAACAATGTCAAGCTTTCAAACAAATTTACTCTGCAAGCTGCAAATCTACTTCTCCTCATCCTGCTTCTGGTCAGCAGCCGAACAGCAGACACATGCATCCACAACCCATCATTACATATGATTTTCAAAAGATTTATTTAAATTAAATTATTTGTATACGCTCGCCATATGACGGAGTGTATTGTGTTATGTTGTCCGCCTGACCGTTACCACTCTCGTTTCTGCACAATAACTGGAATTCTGCACAATCTACAGTTCCAAAATTTTGTGAGGAAGGAAGAAGGGATAAAAAAAAAGCCAAAGGTCAAAGTCACTGTGGCTGAAAGAAGAAAGTTTCAGCACAATAATATTAGTTCAACAGTATATAACTAAACCTAACTCTGTAGATCGCTTGCTCTTCGTGTAAGAAAGAAGCTTCTCGATCTGGGGATCGAATTGTCAAAGGACAAGGTCACTGTGACTGAAAGAAGAAAAATGATTTCCGCACAATAATTTAGCTTTTCATCACAGACCTGAATCAAACTTTGTGGATAGGGGTAAGGAAAAAGCCTATTGATTTTGCGGTTAAAGAACAAGTCCACTGTGACCGAAGAAAGAAAAATGGTTTCTGCACAAAAAGTTTAGTTTGCAACCATGTACCTTCACCAAAGGTTGAAGATGACTGACATGTTGAGTAACAAAAAAGCTGTTGATTTGGAATTTAAGAGGTCAAAGGTTCAGGTCACTGTGACTTACAGAAGAAAACTGTTTCTTGCATAAAAAGTTCTGGACCACATACCCTGACAAAGTTTGTGGAGGCTTTGCACTTAATGTAGGGAAGACCAATCTTTGTGAATAGCTTGCACTTAGGGTAATACAAATTTTTTTGTATACTCTGAGGTCTAAAAGTCAGAGGTCAAGGTCATAATACGTTAATAAGAAAAATACGGTTTTTGTACAGTAAGTTTAGTTCAGGACCGCATAGCTTGACCAAAAGTCAAGGTCATTGAGACCAATTGGCCAATAATCTCCAGAGTCAACCATGACCTACTAACGCATACATAGAGGACTATTAAACACAGGGCGGGTTTTTTTTTTTTTTTTTTTTTTTTCTAAAAGCCTCTCTTATTCAATTCAGTGAAGAAATCCTACAGGCTGTCACCAGTCATGAGACTATTGGAGCATAACGGATGAAAATATATTAGTTTCAATTTACATTGGGAACACTGGCCAGATGTTGAAAAGATAACTCCAGTTTTCTTCACCCGCCTTGGATTACTTCCCCTAATTAAAATGAACCTAAGTTCATTGTAAACGAGCACGGGAAAAAAACTGGGATATAACTTTCTATAGATAGTATCCTGTACTAGACCTACCATTTTGTACCACTTGTCATAAATCAATACATTGCAACTGATTTGTCATTTAGCAAAGATCTTGTTTCCTTTTTTGTCTCATGGCGTTACCCCTTAAAATTAATTTAAAATTTTCTTCTTACTCTGTCGAGGGATGCAAATTAAATGAAAGCATATCATTTCAAGACTGGTGACAATGGCACTCTTCTTTACCTTAAACTATGGTGATATATGTATTTTTATATTTTGAATGTGTGCAAAACTATATACACTGAAATGGTAATATAATAAAGATAATATAACATAATTTGCACAGATTCTTTATGTTTTTCTTAATAAACACTATCTAGAATTATACATTGCATCTGTGTTTGTTTGTTTGTTTTTTTATTATTATTATTATTATTATTATTATATTTTTGCTTCCTTTCCAGAAATTTCAGTTTGAAAATATGCATATTTTATGAAAAGTTAAAATCATTTGTCTAAAATCACTTTACAGACCTTTTTCTGTCTTATGAACAATTTCTAGCATTTGCACTTCTCAATTTTCACCGTCTAGTGCCTGTAAAACTTTGTGTACAAACAATCTGGATATTATGACCATGTACAAGACCCTAAGGATATTTAATGGACAATTATTCCAAAACCCTGTCACTGGTCCTCACTCAACAAAAATATATTTTAGTAATGGAACGCATAACAATCAGAGATCAAATCTCCTTCTGATTATCTGGATCAAGCAAGGTTGTACTGAAACGATTTCTCATTTTATAACAAAAGTGATATATGATAAAATGTATTGATATGCAGAGAGATAAAAAGGAGGCTCCGTAATTGTATACAGCAAATTCAAATATTTTATACAGCATATTCAAATACAGCATATTCAAATATTTTATACAAAAAAATTCAAATATTTTATACAGCATATTCAAATATTTAATACAGCATATTCAAATATTTTATACAGCATATTCAAATATTTTATACAGCAAATTCAAATATTTTATAAAAAAAAAAAATTCAAATATTTTTATTTTCATTGAGATTATATTTGTAAAGTTTTCACAACACACACTAAATTGAATAAATAAATTACGTTTTAAAATCAGTTGTAATTTTAAACTATTTGGATTTGAATTAGTTATTTCATTATTAACTATAAAAAAACTGAGCTTTTGGGTGGTTTCCAAATTGACGAATTTAATGTACATTGTAAAGTCAAGCGTGTCTTAAAGGTCACGTGTATTAAGCAATCTTTAACAGCCGTTTGTGTGAGGACGCTTGCATACAATTATTGTAAATATAATAACCTCTACAAAGCTGTCATCTGTCTGACAAATCAGAGGTGACTACTTAATACAGGTTATACTGTACAGGGTTAGTAATACAGTTCTACGTCGTTATAACGCGCTTCAATATAACACGACAACATATATAGCTCCTACCGCTATGAACCCAATGACCAAAATGATAAAATTAGAAGAAAAAAAAAATTAAAAGTAAAATAGTACAACATCTATTAGTTGAATTATATTTTCAACTGGTGACTCAAATATATGACAATTAGGGTTGAAAAAAAGAAACAAGAAACTTTGTATTATATCTTTTTTTTTCTTTTAAAACATTACTTAGCAACAAATAAAACCCAAATATCGAGGAAGATCTGTATACTGTATTTAAAATGATTTGTCTTCCAAGGATACAAGTCAATAATGAAAATAAATATGAATTTAAGTAATATGCACGAAAATGAAATGAATTCAATATGACTTCACTTAATCTAATTTTCTTCTGATTCGTGTGACTTACCATACATAAGTTGTGTTCAACCAACCTTAAACTACAAATGGTAATAACCTGTGTACTTCTCTTTCCAGTCAGCTGTTTACATTTGAGTGTCGGCAAAAACTTGGCCAATATTATTACTACAGTTGCATTAGCAATTTTTTTTTAAAAGGACCTTAACATGGATTGCAAAATAAATCCCATTCTAGATGCATGCTATTTTCATCACAGTGTATGCTATTTTCATCACAGGGGCTGAAAACTTCTTAAGCATGCGGAACGGGATGACCCAGTCTCGTTAAATGAATAATCAAACATGAAAGGTCAGATTTCACGTGATCTGATGGCGGCATTTTTATTTAGTTTTTAAATTCTTATTGCCAATCATCTAGTTGTTAATAATCATAAACTGCATAACCATTTAATATCAAAACCATTTAATATCAAAACCATTTAATATCAAAACCATTTAATATCAAAATTAATTTTCAATTTTCTTTTTACACCTGAGTGCTATGGCCTTGGACCAAAACTGGGATTGAAAAAAATAAATACATTTTTACCCACCCCACCTCTACCACCCCTACCGGTACCAAAACTCAAACATCACCGTACAAGTCACTAGGAAAAACAAACACGACCGTACAAGTCACTAGGAAAAATAATATAAATTTAAGTTATATACCTGAAAATGTAGTGGATTCAATAAGACTTTACGTATTCCCTTTTTTTTTTTTTTTATTTTTTTATTTATGATTTGTATGACACAATTTGTGTTGAGGCAACCTTAAATTCATCACTGCCAGTAATACTTTAAACATTGCAATGACGATGAATGCAGGATGTTGCTGAGTGCAGTTCCCGCGACTACCCAAGCTTCAAACTGGCAAACCCTTTCAATCAAACTATCAAGCTGCCTGACAGCTTCTTTGCAAGCTACAGCCCCGCACGTTACCTATGATCTTTCTCCACTGAAATCCACTTCAGGACTTCAGGAGGTGTATCCAGTTGACCTATTCTTTTTTCATTTAAAAATGTCTTCTGTTTGACCTTGATCTGCTTTCTTTTAAGCAATGAAGAATACATTGTATAGTTACCACGCTAGGTACAAGTCTGACATATTTACAACATTGATTTTTTTAAAATAAAAAAATAAGAGCTCATTGCGATTTACCTCTAATAATTACAAAAAAACCCTTTAAAATATGAGAGAGAGAGAGAGAGAGAGAGAGAGAGAGAGAGAGAGAGAGAGAGAGAGAGAGTTGTTAGGAGCGCGCTGTTTGTTGTCCAAAAATAGCGATTTTTCAAGCTTGTGTTTGGCATGAACGATGATTTTAGGACCATAAAATCGTTGGATTTTAAATTGAAAATATACGAATACATTTATTTTGAAGCTGCACGGTTTAAAAGGAGGAAAAGCTATACACATGTATTTTCAGGCACCGGATACTTTGCAGTATCAATTACGTGTTACTGCGACTTCATTCTTGCCCCCCCAAAAATTGATATCAATTAACCAAATTACAAATTTTGTTGACAACTTTGGGTACATGTAAGTCAACTTATTTACACATGTATGCTGAATAAAGAATTATGAGCGTTTAAATCAGGGAGAAAGAGAGTTATCTATCGATTTCAAAGATGGCGTACTACTACTAATAATAATAATAATACACTGGCGGATCCAGACGGAACTCAACATTTGGACCCAGGGGGCAAAGCCCACGGAAGCTCTTGCATTTTAAGTTTTTCCAGGGCATAACTGTATCCATTTAACTGTAAAAAAAAAAAAAAAAACTTACACTAGATAACGTTCAGGTTGTTTAGCGCTACTTTTTTTGCAGGGGGAGGAGGCTTATTTTCTGCCGCCTCCCCTGGATCCGACCCTGTAGAAATAATAATATTATTCATAATAATATCATCATCATTACTTTAAAATACAAGGTTGTTTCTAATTTATCTTAATTTTAGTATTTCTTTTTTTTAATTTATTTAAATTGGGCTTTATATTCACTTTAATATAGGTATCATGCTTTACTTGAATAAAATATCTCACATCAATAACATTTATCCTTTTAAATCTAACAACTGGCAATAAAACTTTGCATAAACTTGCACTATCATTAGCAAGAACATCGCGTTTATAAAATGTATGTGAAATTTGGCTACTAATGAGTATTACACTTGAATGCGGGCTCCACATTTTCAAGTTCTCCCCCCTCCCCCCCCCCCCTCTCTCTCTCTCTCTCTCTCTGATGCAATTTGTATGTCCATACTAAAGTAAAATTGCTTCTGTTTGTTATACTAGATATTAGGCGATTAGTACCATAGTGATCCGGTTCTTTAAGGAAATGCCAAGTGACGCGTATAACTCAATTTAAATTTAAAACAAAAAGCAAAAAGCAAAAAATAAAAATAAAAAAAAAATACTGGCTTCACCAAACACCAAACCGAGCTGGAGGCAGCTTGACTTGGAAATGTGCGCGTTAGTCGAACAGTTAAAATGTCGTTTCACTTGCTTTGAAAATGCCTTGGTGGGCTTGGCAATGCTGCGGCAGGCATTCAGCACGCTTGATTGACAGGGTATGTTAGTTTGAAACAAGAGTAGCAATGGTAATTAATGTACGAAGCAACGTCCTACATTAAGGGTATCGTCATTGCAATGTACGAAGCTTTATGTATTTCTCTTTCCAGTTAGCTGTTTACATTCGAGTAGGGCGTTATTCAGTGCCGGCAAACAACCCTTGGCCAATATTGTTGTAACATTTATATCAATTTTTTTTCTTCGGGAAAGGCCTTAACTTGGATTGCATACTAAATCCAATTCTTTATGTACCACTCTTTCCACAACAGGGAGTGAAAATTCATGAAGGATGAGGTCTGGGTCCAAGAAGCTGGAATTTATCAGCTTTCCAATGGCAAATTAAGTCCTATGACTCAGTCTCGTTAAGTGAATAATCGTAAATGGTAGGTAAGATTTCTTGTGATTTGACAGTTTAAAAATTTTTTTTTTTTTTGCCAATCATCAAGTAGTTTATCAACTGTAGAACCATTTATAGTAATATGAAAACCGATTAAAATACTTTCAATTTTTAACTCGGCATATGTGCTTTGGGTCGGGACTTAAATAAACCTAAAAATCCCGGGATTGGGGGGGGGGGAGAAAAAAATTATTTGTAAGTCCCCACCTCCTACCACCACCCAACCCGTCGCACTAATACTCAGATATCATCGTTAAAAATCTCAAGATCACTTTGCTGATCCTTTGATTAAAATTATCCACTATCATGATTCAACATTGTAGCGAGGAAGCAAATTTCGTCCCTTCAGAAAAGCACTTTTAAAAAAAAAATACAACAGTAGAAAATGGTAGATTACATAAAATTGACATCTTCTAAACCTAATGATTGTTATTCATGTGCTTTAGTGAAGAGCGAGCATATTGTCGCTGCACCCGTGCATCAGTCGGTCCATTTGTCCATCCGCGACAAAGCTGATCATTGCTTCTCCACCACACAACGTTCAGGATTTTATTAAAACTTTCTAGGCTAGATGCCGGAGTATGGGTTGATGTAGATACGGATTAAGGTTTCACTTCTTTTACCTCTGGTCTATTTTTGGAGGAAAAAAAGTATTGAAACAAGAGTAATCAAGAAATAACACATCCTCCACACGACCATGGGTCTCCGCTTAAGTAAAGACTCTTACTGAAAGGACCCTATGGTCACTCACTTTTATTTGTATGCTATTTATGCTAGTACTCTATGGTCCACCATATACTACTTATGCTACATTTTGTTTCCATGGTAACAAAAAATATTGAACGCGGAAAACTCTAGGTATCAGAAGGTACCTCTGCAAACTGCGGACAAGTCTAATATTCAGAAGGCACGTATACATAATGGGGGAAACTCAAAGATTCAGAAGGCACCTCTGCACAATTTGCATGACATGTATACCAAGTTTGAAGGAGTTTATTGAACCTTTTCAGGCAAATGTGTGTGGTTGATGTAAATGCGCAATAAGGCTCTACTTTATTTCCTCTGACCCGTTATTGCAACTTTGTAGACTAAATATGCAGTTGGTGTAGATGCACAAACATGTTCTGCTTTTTCCTCCTCTGGCCCATTTTTGGGAATATTGCTTGAAAATTTTCATAAAAGGGGTATTGTGTGAATACAGCTTGCCATCGCTTCTCCTCCTAAACTGCTTGTTGGATTTTACTGAAACTGTGTCGGCTAGATATGTAGTTTGTGCAGATGCGCAATAAGATTCAACATTTTTCCTCTGGCTGACTTTTGGAGAAATTTCTTGAAATATTTTTAAAAAAGTGAGTATTTTGAGAATTCTACTCATCATCGCTTCTTCTACCACACGTCGTGGAGGATTTCATTAAAACTTTGAAGGCTAAATATATGGTTGGTGTATATGCAAAATACGGTATTACGAAATAAGGTTTTTACTTTATTTTCCTCTAGCCTATTTTGGGAAAATTAATTTTAACTTTTTTAAAGAAAGGGGCTGAGAATTCAGCTTGTCATCGCTACTTCTCCTTAATGCTGGAAGGATTTTATTGAAACTTCATAGGCTAGAGATGTTATTGGTGTAGATGTGCGAAAAGATATTGCTTTTCTTTCCTATCACTCATTTTTGGGAGATTTTCTTTAAACTTTTCGACAGTTTGAGCATTTTAAAAAATCAAGTTGTTGAAAGAAGCTTATAATCACTTCTATTATCTGCTTGAACAAAAATATTGAAACTTTGTAGGCTAAAAAAGAGGTTTATTTTTTCCTCTTGATTAGTTTGGGTAAATTTCTCGAAATTGTTTTCTTTTGGGGTTTTATTTTTCTTGTACTGTACATGGCTTATTTGAGCGAAATAATTCTGCTGATTCTATATTGGAGACTTATGAACCATTCATGTCAGAAGGTTTTATATCACTTATTGGTGATTCTGCCAAACCTATCTCTATTAAATATATAATGGACACACGAGCTTCTCAGAGTCTTTTGTTATCAGGTACTTTGCCTTTGTCTGAGCAGTCGTCTTCTAGTGAAAGTGTACTTATTCACAGAGTAGATGCGGCTTTGTAAATGTTCCTCTCCGTTGTGTTAAGTTGGCATCAGACTTAGTTTCTTGACCTGTGACTGCTGGGGCAGTGACTTCTTTACCTATAGAAGGTATCCATTTGCTACTAGACAATGACCTGGTTTGAGATAAGGTCGTGGTTAATCCACTTGTAACTGACAAGCCTTGTTTGGATCAAAGAGTTACCAGAGCTATGGCAAAAAGAGGTCTTGAGAATGATGTTGATCAGGAAATTATTCCTTTAGCTGACACATTTATTGGTCAGTCTTTTGATAAGATCACCTTTTCTCCTGGTATTGATCAACCAATAGGTATTGATCACAGTGATCTTCTTTTTACTACTCATTCTCTCTTTTCTAATCGGGTGACAAAAGACAACTACACCACTCGTTGTCGAACAGGAACAAGATCATGAGATCTCCTGTTTGTTTCAGAGGGCTATTAGTGAAACTGAAGCAACACAAGTCCCAGGTTATTTTTAGCAAAATTTAGTCCTTATGAGAACATGGAGACCTTCTGATGCACCCGCTGGTGACGAGTAGTCAGTGAGCTATCAAATTATCGTTCAGAGGTCATATCAACAGAATATTCTTAGACTAGACCATGAAACTCCCTTGGCTGGTCATTTAGGAGTCAATAAGACTTATCACAAGAACTTGAATCATTTTTATTGGCCATAACTTAAAAGGGATGTTTCTAAATACTGTAGATCTTGTCACACTTGTCAACTGGTAGGAAAACCCAATCAGAAGATACCTAAGGCTCATCTGCAACCTATTCCTGCATTTCACAAACCATTTAGCAGAATAATGGTAGACTGTATCGGTCCCTTACCTAAGACCAAGTCAGGCAACGAATACTTGCTGACCATAATGTGTGCGTCTACAAGATTTCAAGAGGCGATTCCTTTGAGAAATATTAAAACTAAAACCATTGTAAAAGCTTTGGTAAAGTTTTTTACACTTGTTGACCATCTTAAATCGTTCCAGTCTGATCAAGGGTCAAATTTTATGTCTGGAATTTTCCAACAAGTTATGCATGAATTAGGCATCCAACAGTTTAAATCTTCTGCCTATCACCCTGAAAGTCAAGGGGCTTTGGAAAGAGTTCATCAAACTTTGAAGAATATGATTCGGTCATATTGCTTTGATACAGGAAAGGATTGGGATGAGGGTATTCATTTGTTGTTGTTTGCTGTTAGGGAATCAATTCAAGAATCATTGGGTTTTAGTCATTTTGAACTGGTTTTTGGACATACTGTCCGTGGACTATTGATGTTTTTGAAATAGAAACTTATTTCAAATGAAGATTCAGAAATTAATCTTCGTGACTATGTCTCTGATTTCAAATATTGTCAAAGGCTTGTGAAGTAGCAAGAACTAATCTTCACTCTACTCAGTCAAAACTGAAATTAAGGTATGACAGAAATACACAGGAAATGAGTTTTAAGTCAAGTGAAAAAGTACTGGCTCTCTTGCTCAAACCTCAAAATCCTCTTTGGGTTACATTTCATGGTCCTTATACCGTTGAAAAGAAAATTAAATTATATCAATAACACTCCTGGGAGGCGAAAACAAAAAAAGAAACGTTGTCACATAAATATGTTGAAGGAGTATTTTGACAGAGACAGCCCAGCTAATTACTCAGTCAATTAAGTTGTACCTATCCCACACAATGAGGATGTAAACTATGGAATGCAATCTGAGAGTAGTGATTTTGGTTTAACCAAACTTCAGAATTCAGAAATATTGAACAATCTGGACCAGAAACTTTCACATCTACAACAACAACAGGAAAGACATAAACTAAAACAGCTATTAGATCAGTATGAGCACTTGTTTCCTGGTGTTCCAACACGAACAAATAAAATCTATCACGACTTTGATATCGTAGATTCTACACCTGTGAAACAATATCCTTACAGGATTAATCCTCTCAAGCAGGAATATTTGAAAAAGGAAATTCAATATTTACTGGAGAATGATTTTATAGAACCAAGTAAAAGTAACTGGACTTCGCCATATATTCTTGAGCTAAACCAGATAATACTTTCCGCATGTGTACTGACTATAGAAAAGTCAACAGTGTCACCAAAACGGATTCATTTCCATTGCTAAGAATAGATGTTTGCATCGATAAAATTGGAAATGCGAAATATGTCACCAAGTTTGACCTTTTAAAAGGATTCTGGCAAATTCCACTCACGGAAAGAGCAAAAGAAATTTCAGCATTTGTAACTCCAGATGGGCATTATCAGTATAAAGTGATGCCTTATGGAATGAAAATTCTTTAGGAACATTCCAACGTCTTATGAACAGGTTAACATCTGGTCTAGATAATTATGACGCGTTTATCGATGACGTCATCATCTACACCGACATGTGGGAAAATCACTTGGAAAGCATTCGGAAATTCTTTGATCGACTCAGTGATGCAAGTCTGACGATTACATTATGCAAAAGTGAGTTTTGACATGCTTGTGTCACATTTTTAGGACATATTGTGGGAGAAGGTCAAGTTAAACCTGTAGAAGCTAAGATAAAGGCTATCTCTGAATTCCCGGTGCCTGGTAGTAAAAAGCAACTGATGCGATTTGTGGGTATGGCTGGATATTATCGGAAATTTTGCTCAAATATTTCCATAACTGCTGAACCTCTGACAAATTTATTAAGTAAGAAATCCAAGTTTCATTGGTCTGACAAATCTCAGGAATCTTTTGACAAATTAAAGGCCATACATAAGATTGCATCAGATCTTTCAGCACCAAATTTCAACCAATCTGTTATAAATGTCTGTTGATGCAAGTGATGTAGTGGTTGGTGGAGTATTGATTCAAGAAGATAAAAATTATGTAGACCATCCAGTGTGCTGTTTTTTCTAAAAAAAACTAAATAAGCACCAAAAAAATGATTCCACAATTGAAAAGGAATGTTTAGCTTTGATTTTAGGTTTGCAACATTTTGAAGTTTATATTACTTCAGATCTTTCTCCGATCGTTGTATTCAGTGATCACAATCCCCTTACTTTCATTAACAAAAAATGAACAATAAAAATCAAAGATTGATGAAGTGGAGTTTAATGCTACAAGAATACAACATTGACATTAGTCACATCAGGGGAAGAGATAATGTGATTCCGGACGCACGATCACGTGTATAGACGTACCATATTGCTTTATTTTATGTAATTCATAAGACATCTTCCTATGTAATTTAGATTATGATAGTATCATATACATATTTGACCAGTACGTAAAAGATAGTTTTATTGCATAAATCTTTTTCTTTATAAGGGGATGTGTTATGTACATTTAATCTATAATGTGTGCTTAACTTTGTCCATTATAGTAAGGTTGCACTTATTTGTACTTTAAAATACGGTTATTTGTCAACAGGATGTTTACCAGCATTTGTGTTCAAGGGCGGTCTTATTTGCAATAAGGCTGGGTTTTTTCCATAGAATGACTCACGTCCTGTTATGATGTGGGTCATTAGAAAATAGGTATATAATAGAGACTTGATACGCATTACCTTCATTCCAGTTTTAGATCAGTCTGTGGAAATCCATTTTTTATCAGATTTTACATTGTGCCATTGAACTCAGATATCGTTCGAGAGGAATTATTTCTTTACACATTCATTGGAATTACTAAGTGCTCATTGACTTTTGGAATAATACATTACTTTGGACTTTTGTGAACTCATTCAAAGACATTCTGGATTGTATCATCGTGGCATATCAGGACATTCAAGACTTGGAATTCATTTGGAATTTTGGACTTGTGATAGGACATTTAGGATTATTTGGAATTTAATTCGCAAACTGTAAGTGTCTTTTGAATTTTCATTTTGTATTATAGGGAAATAAATTGCTTGTTGATATTACATACATTGTTGGTTTCACTTTCTTTCTGTTACTTATTTTTTAAAACCCAGAGTCGAAACAGAGAAGTCAATTCTCCCTCCAAAGAAGGAGAAGTTTGAACTCACAGGGAGACTTGGTTTAGGTCGGCAAATAGCTAACTATACGCACTTATATTTTAACTACGTTTATATGTAACTTTATGTATGTATGTATGTATGTATGCCTATTGATGGCTCGCTGGATATGTTAATGCAAAATTAAATGTGCAGTGTTTCATACTTGATAATTTGAATCTCTATCATGTCAATGTGGTTTATTTGTGTCATTCAGAAATGTGAGCAAAATTTGAATAAATCTGTATATTTAAGGTTACAAAAGAAAGTAAGAAGAAAAAATGCATTGTTTCGTTAGCACTTTTATTCAAAGAGCAATGATAAAATACGTTGTCAGCCTAAATATACCAAATAAAGTCATACTGAGTCAACACTCTGTTGAATTTCTTTGTTTTGTTTTTTTTTTTTTTGTTTTTTTTTTTTTTTTTTTTCATTAGGGCCTAGCGGCATGCCAACCATTAGAAAGGTGTAGCGGGGTGCTTGCACTGCATGGCTCATATGAGCGAGATAATTCTGTTACTCTATGCATACATGATGCACGGACTTCAATACCTTTTCATTAAGCGGATTAGAAGCTTATTCCACTGGAAGTCAAACCGACAGGTCCTAACTTTTTTCCCGGTTGCATATAATTAAGGAGCAAATAAAAACAAAAACAATTAATACCACAAAAAAGACACAAAATCACCTCTTTTTTCTGGTCGGAATTTCTGATATATTTGACACATGTTCAGTCTAAAAAAATAATAATAAAAAGATGATTATAGAATCAATGCATACAATTAAAGCATGCAGCTAACGCCTCTTAGAGTCTAAAATATTCTTTGATATCTCATATGTGAAATCGTGAAGTAAACCTTTAAGTCTAAAATGCTCTTTGATATCTCCCATGTGACAGAGAGTGAAGGAAACCTTTGAGTCTAAAATACTCTGTGATATCTCACATGTGACAGCGTCAAGTAAAAGCTCAACAGAATTTCTGATATGAATCTCACCGTCACTTTGAATGTTGTTTACTTTATTGCACTAAAATGTTTCCTGCTAGCATTTGTTAAAAATATATGTATATGCCTTATAGATTTTATGGCATGTAAATCAGCGTGAAAAAATAATGACCATGTCTTGGCAAGTGATTCCATTGCAAGTCGCAGTTTGAGGAATGCTATAGGTAAAATGTAGATGAATTAAGTAAGGATCACTTAGGTCGCAATCATTAATGTATACAGACGCCATGGAATCTATTATTCATATCGGGTAAAGAAGTCAACTCATATAAGAGTTCATTTGTATTTCGCATCAATATACAAGGTAGAGCTTTGAAAAATAACATTATAAGTAATCCAGTCTTAAAATCTGGATGTATTTGCAATATATCACAGACTGGTACTTAAACATCATCACATGGACGGGATAAATCGCCAGGAAACATTGATCATCAGTATTGTATACGAGTTTGCGTACAAATATTCCCAAAAGGAGCCCCATTTGATTGGTCATATATAAACAACAAGTAGTTCCTACTGAGTAGACACACCTTCCACAATCAGCCTAACAGAATAACGAATGCTATCATATTATTGACACACCTCCACACAGATGTCCTTGACACACCTCCACAAGAGTCAGCTTCTGCATAAGGACATTGGAAATGATTATGCAAAGGACTAACGTCAATAGTGAAACTAAACCCAGCTGAAACATACTGCTTGAGTCAATACGTTATGATAGATTAGTGTACTGACTATTTACATAAATAACAAGCTTGCAAATCTGTTATGATTTGTTTTCTCACCTACAACAGACCAAGGTCAACATTACTTGTCAACACCGCCATGGGTGCTTCGGTATTCAAGAAATGTGAATGATACAAGGATTGGAGCAGGGGTTACAATTATTCAAACAAAGGTGCTATCAAAACTGTAGACTGAATAAGCCCATACTGATTCAGTGTTTGATTTCTTGGAGTAGAACTTTCTCCTGCCGATAACCAGAAGCAGTTGTAAGCATCTGTTACCTGTTCTACAGCCGAATATTTATCATGCAATCAGTTCATGGTCTAAAATAAAAAAACAAGTAATTTGCTCTTGCTTTAAGATTCATTCTTCGTTAAGTATTGTGCTGTTTGTGTAAAAGATACACGCACCTGACCCATGCATACCTTTTGAAGGGTGATCCTTGACCAGATTGCATACCTTGCCTGTGTGCACTGACAGTAGAACACATTCGTGTCATGTGTGTTGACTTCCACTCTGCGAGATGGAGGCTTTTTGATGTGAACTCCATTAAGGTTCATGTCCACACGTTGGTCACTACACCAAGTATTTTTTTCCACATGACTTCAAATGAGCACAGCAGAAACTATACATTTTAGTTATTGCTAAACTGCTACAAGAACCAATGTTACATTATCCCCACATTGAAGAATGTGCTATATGCGTCCTCCTGCAAGTTCTACGAGGCGACTAATTAAGGCAACCTTTTTGCCCTGGGATGCGTCCCTTGATGGTGTTCCAAATGAGATGGTCTTGGAGTTTCTACAAGAGTAGGGTTTATACAGTGGTGCAAGTAAGCCGACACAGTCAGGTACGCCGTACCGTTAAAACATTTATTGCCTGTACGGCTCTACCAGAAAGACGGGGTGGGGGTGGGTGGGGGTCTGTACTGAACCGGTAAGAGTTAAAACCTACTTCCACCACCAGGTTTATATTATATACAAAACTTGACTTTGTATTTTATGGATTTTTAAAAAAATTGCTTTTATCTTTGTATGCCTTTTCGG
Source organism: Margaritifera margaritifera (assembly GCA_029931535.1). Taxonomy (NCBI): domain Eukaryota; kingdom Metazoa; phylum Mollusca; class Bivalvia; order Unionida; family Margaritiferidae; genus Margaritifera; species Margaritifera margaritifera. The sequence goes on along the minus strand of JAQPZY010001666.1, from coordinate 2,254,349 downwards.
GATACTATAAACTTAATGCGCACTATATAGCCAGGTTTGTGTTGATGTGCTGTTAAACCCTATACATACATACATACATACATACATACATACATACATACATACATACATACATACATACATACATACATACATACATACTAAGTAACATAATGGTAATTAATAATAGTTCAAAATATTTAATAAATTGCCATTGGAACAAACAATTAGCACATCCACAAATGTTTTCGCAACATACTGGTCATCTTCAAACCACAGTGGCCACTGATGTTACGGGTGAGTAACCTCAACCTTTCAAGTACGTGGTTAAGAAGTAAGTTCAAAACTGAATGTGAACATTTTGGACTTAGTCAAATTTTGGTGAAGATTAGTGCTAATGTGCCGTAAAGCACATACATACATACATACATACTCAGCTCGTGTGACCAATTAAGGTAATTGCTGATGCATGAACACTGCTTCTGACAGTGGATTTCATTCCTAGGTTATTCAAAGGCTGTGACTTCCGCTTGGCCAGTAAACTGTGACATCTAGCTATGGACAATGCTAATTGCTTCAGATTTTAGAAATAATGAGTTGAAACAAAGAAGAAACAAATATCTGGTTTTTATCAACACATAGTATCTCTTCTTTTATGTCATAAAATTGTGTTTGTTGGTTTTAACGGCACTTTTAACACTTTATTGACTATATCATGCCAAGGAAATGGGAGCTAAGTTCCTTTTCCATGGACAAACCAAGGTAACCTACCAAGGCTGGCCTGGGCGGGAACCAATGTTCATTTTTTAAAAATTCTTGTATTTCTTTTATGCCCTGCCACAGCGGACAATTATTTCGTAGGTCAAAATCGCCTTAGTCAGAATTTTGTTTTCTGTATGATAATGAAAGTTTACAATGGCTGCTGGAGACTACTAAAAGCTTTGTAGAGGTGAGCTTGTAATCGTTCATTACATTCTGGTTGATGATATATCATCAGTAAAAATCTTGGACTTGAAAGAAACCACATATTTTGTGTAGCAAAGAGTATGTATGTATGTATGTATGTATGTATGTATGTATGTATGTATGTATGTATGTATGTATGTATGTATGTATGTATGTATGTATGTATGTATGTATGTATGTATGTATGAGGTGGCTCTTATATAGAGGTTGGATTAGTTTTATCCTAGACCTATTAGGACACAAATATATGGTATGTTTGCAGAGTAAGCCGTGGTAGTGGGGGTGGGGTTGGGGGTTGTATTGATTAGTTTTATCCAGGACCTATTAGGACACAAATATATGGTGAGTTTGCAGGGGAGGTCAGGTTACATGGTGGAGGGGCTTTGGGGGTGGGGTGGGGGCGTTTGCAGTTTAGAAATGTTTCACTATATAAACAGTGTGGAATATAGAAATTCCAAGGAGTACTAACTTGGTGATGATAAACTGACCATGTTTGTAACGTGATTGCTTCCAAACTTACATCGGTCAGATAGACTCTTAGTAGTAGGAAAATACTGTTCTGTTATATCACATCTGCAAATTTAAGGCACGTGGATTTTATTTATTGTTTTGATCATGTGACAGTCAGTAAACTTCGGAAAGGTGCGGGCAATGACCCGTAGGATAAAGTCGAGGCCTCGACAAAATTATATTTTTGCATCTCATTATCCTGTGCTCTGTGATTTCTGTGAACCAACACATGTGTACAGAGGGTTCAAGTTCATAATTTTTCGTTTGGGACAAAAAAAGCATTTGTCGACACTGTTTATTTTATGTTAGAAAATTTAAAAAATCACAGCTTATTTGACTTTAGTTCACCAATCCCATACACGTCTGAGATTCTCTTTAATGTGCAAAACCTGGCATATTAAGGTTCACAAGATGGCTGCCATTCCTGTCTCAGTAAGCATTATATATACACAAATATACATACATATTAGGTAGTATAATATTCATACATACATATATATATAAACCTGCCTTAACAGACAACTTCATATAAAGAATATCGGATTATATAGAGAGCTGTGTATTTCTAAGCCCCTTTTCGTAAAATGACTTACATATTTTACCTGTATATAAAAGGACACATGTTCATAATGGAAACAATTTTTGGACCCTTAATTGTCCTTTTACAGTCCAGTTTTATTGTACTAAAAAAAGTGTTTGTATATCATGCTGTTTATTTATCATTATGAGTAAGCCTGGCTGGATTACATTTATGACAAATAAATCTTGCCTCCGCTCTTAATATATAGAGCTGCTTTAACACCGGATATATTTCATTGTGTGGCACACGAAACGTTATATTTTAATGAGTGACAAGCCACGAGTTTAAATATATTGTCCATTACCAAATTGCTCCTGAATCGAAACTTAGAAGATTAAACTCACTCTTCAGCACCCGCGCCCTCCTTCCTTAAGTTCACCTCAATATCAGTTGTATGCATAGTCTGAACATAAATATATCAGCGACTTAAGACACCATATAGTTAGAATCAGGGGTGGCGCGCGAGTTTGATATTTGATGCGCCCAGGGACAATGTTCTCTTCATTCGCCCCTACCGAGGCCCCCGGGGCAATGTTCTTTAGTGGCGCCCCTACTTTGCTACAGAGGACAGTTTTTATGTCAGTTGGCAACCCCCCCCCCCCCCCCCCCCATCTAATCCCTGAAACTAGGGGCTTAGATGGGGGTGGGGTGGGGGAGGTTGGGTTGGGTTGGCAAAAAAAAACCCACCCGACACCGTGCCAACCCCCGTCCCCTCGCCTGGCGCCCAGGGTCAATTGCCCCCCCCCCCCCACGACCCCCCAAGCGCCACCACTGGTTGGAATGGCCTATTCTGTTGCAATAAATTACATTGTTGACATTCTGTACAATAGTGAACCCTATCCGACCATAAAACATGTCCGATTGAGCGATGCAGCACACCAAGCTTTTAACATTGTTGACAGGGTAATACAGGGAATTTAACTTCGTAGAGAAGAGAATGGTGTCGAGTGAAATATCTTCGACAACAAAAAAAATTCCATGCCTTAAAGTAATGCAGTTTACATTTATTGCTTTAGCTCACAAAATGCCGGGGTTTTTTTTGTTTCTTTGTTTGTTTTTTTTTTTTTTTTGTTTTTTTTTTATTTTTTTGCTGCAAATATGACATGTATTCATACACAATCATCTGTTGCATGGCATGATGGGATATCTTGTATTTTCACGTGTGAAAATAAAAGTATATATTGTTCACATGTGAAAATATATGAATGACAAAGATATAAATAAATATTTCAAAATAATTTTATATATTTCACACTTAGGTATATAATAAACATTGTTACTTGTAAGTTATTTAAGTTATAAAGTCTGTATCCATGCAGTATTCAACATGAGAGTCAATATACTGTTTGACATATTATCTACAGCGTAAATCATACGTAATCATCTTATGTAAAAAAAAAAAAACATTTAATAGGTGACTGTAAACAAGAAAAAATTGAAAATGTACCTTTAAATACTTGCTTAAGAGCTGTGAAATATGTGTCCATGTGAAATAAAATGTCTCTTTATATAGCCCTTTGAACTAAATACTCCTTCTTACTAAACCAAAATCAGAAACAATAATCTTTGGGAATTCATTTTTCGGCAACTTCAGAACAGAGCGTATGGACAAGAAGTTACAACCAGTTAATTATGGATATATCATATTTATGATATGGTGCTATGTTCTTTCGAATAGAATGCTGGGTAAACATGCTCTGGTCGTTGTCAATTTAGTTTATTGTACAAAATCTGCCACAAGCAAGGTAATAATTTGCATATATAAACGTGGACACTCTCAGGGCTTTCTGTGATGTAAGTCCCTGCTTCCACGACCTCCAATTTCACGTCCTTTACTCGACTCTCCGATTTGAAAATTTGGTAAAGTTTTCCATATACAGGGCCTCGATAGTTTGAGGAATGTGGCCATGGACTGCCATTTTCAACATCCTACAGAGAGCTACGCATGCTATCCTTAAATTTATCATATTTATATTCCTTAGTCCAACTTCCATCTAGATTCAAGCTTCAAACAAGAAAAAAGAGCATCATGCTCAGTAGCGGCGCGAAGGTTTGAGGCGCCCGGGGGCAATGTTCTTTAGTGGCGCCCCTACTCAGGCGCCCGGGGGCATTGTTCAATAGTGGCGCCCCTACTTTGCCACAGAGAACAGTTACAGCTACAAAAAAAGCTCCTGACGGCGTCTCTCCCCGCCCCCCCCCCCCCTCGCCCGGCGCCTAGGGACAATTACACCCCCCCCCCGTCGCGCCGCCACTAATCATGCTCTACCTATAAGCTATTACCTGCATATCAATCAGTCTACTTCTGATGTTTAGTGCCATTGTACTCTTGATACCTTTATCAAGTAGATCAGGCCCTTGACCTACATAGCAGACAATCTTCTGGAAGAAATTAATCAGGTTAATGTTTTACTTGTCACACTCAAAATCAGACAACTGCATATTTGACAGGCAAGCAGAATCTCCTGAATATCGGACAATACTGCATATTTGACAGGCAAGCAGAATCTCCTGAATATCGGACAATACTGCATATTTCACAGGCAAGCAGAATCTCCTGAATATCGGACAATACTGCATATTTGACAGGCAAGCAGAATCTCCTGAATATCGGACAATACTGCATAAGAACCAGCTATTGTTAATTACTTATCTCACAAGGCCCGAATCTGCCTCTTTAACAAAAGATAATTATAATTGCCTTTTAACCGAAATAAATATGTAAAAGTAAGGGTTGTAACTGATGTAAGTGAAGCAAATAAATTTGTGTAGCTCAGAATCCATTTATCTAATTTATATATACAGATGTACAGCAAAACGGTCATTTACTGCGAACTAACAATAATGTATTACATTATTTCTCCCATGATAAGACCAGGAGGCCAGTTAATAAATTTGTCAAAATGTAGGAGGTTACCTTATTATCAGACAAAGATACCCAAGTAAATATTTGCCAAAATTTTGTACAAATGGGGAATGGACTTGTCATCTGATAAATACGGTATGCAATCAAAGTACGGAGACTGTTTGTTGAGTAAAATCCATAGTCCTGATTAAGTTTGTTTTAAAGAATAACTATGATTGCCTGTTTTTGAAAGAACTTACTAAAATTTCTATTTTGGTGTTGACTGATTAAATTGGGAAGGCAAAGATGTGTTCTTATTACCTTCATTTCCACTCTTCGATATCTGCTGAAATGCAAGTTAAAAATATCCTTTTACATATAGTGAGTTAATCATGGGTACATTTTCAAATATCCTATAGCGTTGGTGAGCACAGAGACGAAAACTGCGCTTGGTGCACAGAAATTAAAATACATGTAATGCAAATAAATAATAAGAAGACAAAGTTGTCCAGAGATCGCTCTCCAGGCTGACACGTGCCTAATAGCCAAATGCAAGAACTGGTGGAAAATATATCTGGGTCAGAAGAAATATTTTCGAATGCTTTTGATCGCATATGTTAAGAAATAAATTGTTTGACGGTTCCTTTACGTTTGTATCTTCGTCCATATTTGATAACAGATCAGAATCACTTGTCTAGCATGAGAGTCTTTATGTCACAATGCTTTCTCTCAGATGGTAAAATGCTGTTGAACGGTCTTTTTAGATAAAGTTTTTAAAATATTTGTCTTTCCATTTTTAGCAATGGTGGCAATATTTGATGACTGATTAGCATAATTTCTATAAATCTAAAAGGCCGTCAACTTAGGACGCTTTCTGTCAAATTTGTTAAATTCGTTTAGAAGTTTCTGCGAGGTTTCTTTTAAAAGTTTTCTACTTAAAGTAACGGTGGCCATATCTCGTTGTGAAATTGGCATCACTTGTAAACATTTGAAAGCCCTTTATGTCAAGGTGCTTTTGGTCACATTTGGTTAAATTTGGTTATGAGGTTTTTGAGAAGAAGTCGTTTAATGGGTTTTCCAATTTTAGTATCAGCGGCTCCATTTGATGGTGGATTGGCATTGTTTGTTTACAAATGAAAGCCCCTTATGCCATGGAGCTTTCTGTCAAAGGGGGACGTTCTGTAAGGGCAACTTTGGTCCCGGTAATAGGTCAATTTTCAGAATGCGAGCAAATAGGTAATTTTGACAATTTTTTAAAGGAAAGTGTGAACTTTAAAAAAAATAATTTTTGGAATGGATAATGGATGCTTCTGCTTACAGGGCTAAAATAACATTAAGTTAGGTTACAGGAGCAACAAATTATAGTATTTATCATATGATAAGACTAAGGGACCAGTCTAATACATTTGTCAAACAGTAGGAAGTGGGCTTATCAGACAAGGATATCCTTAGTAAATGTTGGTTATTTTTGTTAAAAATGCGAGTGGGCTTATCATCGTGCATGGGCTATCATCAGAACAAATACGGTATTAGGCGCTTTAATTGAGAACCTAGACCATATTCCAATACGATGTGTAGAATGTCAGTATCTTTAACATATTATAAGATCTTTGATGTTCTCTTTTGAAATGTTAACCAAAAGAAGAAAAAGAGTACCGTGGACGGCACATTATACGCTCGCCTCGTGTTTAATAGTCTTCTTTGTAGGCTCTAGCAGAGTATGGTTGACTCTGGAGATTATTGACCAGCGGGTCTGAATGACCTCGACCTTTGGACAAGGTATGAGGTATTGAACTGAACTTCCTGTGTAGAAACCATTTTTTTCTTATTGGACTTACCACGACATCTATAGGATTCTTTTTTTTTACCATAAATGGAAGCCATCCACAAAGTTTGGACAAGGAACTTCTCTAGAACAAACGTGATTTTGCAGAACCAATTTTTCTTTTTGTCACAAGACCTTGACCTTAGAAACCCCAAACCACTAAACCTCTTCCATATCTTAAGTGCCAGTTCTCTACAAACTTTGGTCAAGGTACGATGTCTAGAACTAAAGTTATTATGCAAAAACATTTGTCTTCTTTCAGTCAAAGTGACATGACCTTGGACCTTGTGACCGCGAAATCAACAGGTTTTTTTTTTACCCAAAGTGAAAAATATCTATAAAATGTGGTCAAAGTACATGGTCGATCACCAATTTTTTTGCAGAAACCGTTTTTCTCCCTTCAATCATAAAGATCTTGACTTTTGACATTTTTACCCCAAATCGATAGACTTTTTCCTTACTCCAAATACAAGCCATGTACAAAGTTTCATCCAGATCAGTGATGTAGAACTAATGTTATTGTGTGGAATCCATTTCAATTCTTTCAGTCATAGTGATCTTGACCTTTGACCCCACAATCAATAGGCGTCTTTCTTACCCCAAGTGCAAGCCATCCATAACGTTAGGTCTACGTATGTGATATAGAACTAATGTTATAGCGCTGAAACTTTTCTTCTTTTAGTCAGAGTGACCTTGATCTTTTACCCCGACATCGAAAGGTTTTCTCCTCTACGTCATCTACAAAGTTTGGCAACTGTAGATGGTCGAGAACTCGAGTTATTGTAAGGAAACCATTTTTCTTCTTCTAGTCAAAATGACTTTGTTCTTCGACTCCATTATTGACATGGTTCTTTCTTACCTCAAATGCAAGCCGTCTACAAAGTTTGATAACTGTAGATGGGGAACAACTCGAGTTATTTTATTGTATTCTATCACCTACACGTACCTCATAGTCTTAGAGATGCAAAACGACTTAAGTTTCTATACGCATTGTCTTTTGCAAATTATCATTTTAAACAAAAAATGAAGACCTATCTAAAAACAAAATCACTAAAGTATCTATGAGTCATAAAAATCCTGATACATCAGTCAGTATATTTTCTTAGCTATGATGACATCCGGCTTCCGCATTACTGTTTATGTAATGTTCTGGTTTCATTTGTGGATAACAAGCAAAATGAATACCTTTTGTTTACCTCTAAAAGAATTTCGGTAGGAAATTAAACATAGTTTCAGATATGCTGTCTGTTGCTAGGAAGGGGGTGGGATGGGGTATATAGCGTGTGGATTTGTATGCATTTGACGATGTTGGAGAGGTGGGTGGGTGTTTTAAGAGTTTTTTTTAATACGTTCTGAATTTTTAGTGCGCTGTTCAACAAAGTTCTTTATTAATGACCAGTACGTCAGTGCATCCTTTCACAGTATTCCACATGCACCTCTACACACTTTCTCAGTCTGATTATTCAATTATTAAATGGCATTTTCTATTCATTTGTTGATATGTTGTTGATGCATTGGAAAACTGCACTTCCAACCGCATGATGGCTTTCAATTCGTCTGCTATTCTGCGAATCTTTGACAACGGGATTCAGCCAAAAATCATTTTGAGCTAAATCAGTGCTGTATGGAGGATGTGACAACATTTTGGATGCTGTGCTCCATCTATGTGGATTTATGCGCCTGTGTGTTGTCAGGGAGTAGATGGATACCTCTGGTACCAGTGCACATACGGGTCATTCGGTTGTCTTCCACAACTGTTGGCAACACTTTGGAGGCATAAAAATGCCCATGACACTAACAGAGTCAGGCACAGTTATCTGGACGACTGGGTCTTTTGTATCGAAAAATAGAGCGCATATAACTCTCTTGACAGTCCGACTACGTCGAGCGATTTGAGGTCTCTGCTCGATTTTTTTTCTCGATCTAAACTTTATTATTTTCTTATGAGTCTTGTTCAGAAAAGTAAAGCCATGTTTCATCGCCTGTGGCAATCTCATTCAAACATCTCTGGTCACGCTGTTAACATTTAACATTTGTTTGGCAATTTCAATCCGAGTCTGTTTTCGATCAGCCGTCAACAAATGCGGGACCTATCCTGCACAAACCTTTCTGAGGGTCAAATAATTCTTCGATATATTAAAAACAGTCGACGAATTAATGCCCGCGATAATAGACATAAATTTCACTATATTTTGAGCATATTCATCAATTGCCCCCTTAACAGCAGCCACTTCACTCTCACCAATCGCAAAGAAGTTTTCCAGGACGTGGGTCTTCTTCCATGAATTCGTGACCATCTTTAAAACGATGAAACCCCACCGAATTGTAGGATTTGACAGAGAATTACATCCGTAAACTTTATCCAAGGGGGCCTTGATATCATTCGGCGAGTACCCTAAGAGCGTCCGGATTTTACAGTATGATCTTTGCTCAGTAAAAAAATTGTTTCTCCTTCTCCGACATTTTTACGTCGCTGTCATTTACCTATGTTATGTCACACGCATATATCTACAGGTATCCGTTGTGCAGCACGTGCAGCTGCATGTCATTTTATAGGATGTTATTGTGTCTATCAATCGGCGTTAAATTTATTGATAGGTTCAACGAAACAAAAAGTTATAACAAAATATTCAGAATTTTTCAAATAACCCTTGTACATATTGACTAATATCCATGCAACCAAATATATTAATTTTATACAGTTTACCATATATTTGCAAATATATTTACAACTTGTTGTGCATACACTGACTAAAATAGCAGGTAAGTGGCTTTCTCCTAGCCAAATGTCCTATCTGCTGTAAAGCACACAAAAAAGGCAAAATTTCCTACCTACTGTAAAGCATACAAAAGGGCCAAATTTACTAACTACTGGAAGGCATAGAAAAAGGACCAAATTTACTAACTACTGGAAAGCATAGAAAAGGGGCCAATGATCCTAACTACTAGAGAACAACAAATGAGTATACAGAAGTAATAGAGGAGGCAAGAGAGGAAGAGACCAGCAATTTGACATTGAACGATAGTAGTTCGTTTTTAAACTATTGAAAATGTAAAATAAATTTGTGAAATATATGGAAGTGTTCAATAGCTGCAGCAAAGAGAAAACGACTGCGCAAATGAAAAAAAAAACTGGTAACAAACAATTTAGACGCAGCAAGAATTGTGCATACAAACTAAGAGCTGATGGCGGATTCTCTTATGGCATCCTAGAACATAGCAGCAATCATTGGCAATGATATATTTAAATGCAAATGCGGAAATACATTGATATATACAACAATTTGTTCACGTTTGAAAACAAGAGTACACCAAAAATATGCGAAAGAGAATTCTGAGAACAGGAAACTGAGAATCACCAGAATGAATACATGCGACACAGAAATAACTACAGAAATAATAAAGCTAAAGAGGAATTATCCAAACGAATAGAAGAAAACAAACATGCAGACGAAAATCACGAAAGTAAATGTGATGTTGTTTATGATTTAACTGAATTATGAATATTTGTGACACTTAAATAATGGACTTCATATTTAAAAGCCTAAGAAAACAAGTGCCTTGTCATCGTCCTGCAACTCGCTAAATGCTAGAGAAAATTAAATTTTTGGGTGGAGCAAGGTTATGACTCGGATGAAAACATCACTATAAGATTTCAGCAATATATTTCAGATTCAACAGTTAGACTAAATTATGTTGTTGGCGGTGAAGGTATATTTGTACTGCTGAGTGATATGGTGATGAAAACAAGTACTATTGTAAGGACTATGTAGACAAGAAGGAAAATGTTAAAGTCTTTGAAATCACAACTTTACATGATTTAACAAAGCTTGATCACGAAAGAGACAGACAAACACAACCTAAATAGACAGCTGGCTTACTTTACATTTCGAAGTAGGTTTGTAATATTTTTTACTTCTTTGCTTCATTGTTTGCACCTTAAATCAAGACTGCCAACAACAAACGAATTAACGCTGGAATAAGGAAAATTACAATAAAGAAACAATATATTCATCTAATTTTAAAATGAAGCTTATCACACTACCTATGATGCCAGGGAATGCTGCCTGTCTGGCTAGCTCGAGCAAATAGTTGACAATATTTGTCATTCCTTTTTTAACCTTATCAACCAAAAACTCTGCTACCGTTTCCACCACCACCGCGACCCACACCAGCACTTGTTCCTCCTCCTGCAAAATCTTTAAAAATTTACTACGGAATCACTGGATAGAGCAAAAGTTATGTGCTTTCATATATATAGCTACAATAATCGTGGTAATTGTCACACCTTTCCCTTTAAACAGTTTTAATTTTTACCTAATGGTAACTTTTCTTTATCTTTCGAATTTGTTTTTAATGTTGTCTCTAAAGTTACTTTATAGATCTGTTTAAAACGCTCAACTATTTGTGCTCTTTTACGTTTAACATTTTTCAACAATTCTTGCAATTTAGCTTTGTTAGTTGCATCTGTTTATTTGATGATGTCTCTTTTGTCACACATTGCAAAGTCTGATTTCATATGTTCTGTTTTTGAATTGACTACTTCCACAGCATTCTCATAGGATATAACTTATATTTCTTCTTCCAGAGTAAAAACGCTCCGCTTTCCTGGTGGAAAGCTTTTATTTTGATCTGCAGCTATTAATATATCTGTTTCTCTTACAAGCTGGTCAAAAGGTTAATTTATATTGATTACTTGCATTTCTATTTCCTCAGGAATTAGTACTGTTTGCCTTGGTGAATAGTAGGTCCGAACGGCAAAGATATGTCTGTAGGTTTACAATTTAGTGGTTTTCATTTATATCCTTCTTTTTCCAAACCTAAATACTTGAGGAATTAACTTCCACCTTTTCAAGTACCTATAGACTTAGGCGCTATCATCTTATTGGACAATGCATTTTAGAAATTTGTATTGGTTCTTTTTCTACTTTTCTCTTTCATTTTTTAAAAAATGGGGCTTAGTTTACATTGTGTTTCATCTTTGTTTAAATTATGTTTAATAAATTCTTTGTTTTCTTCCACAAAAACTGCATGTTGTTCTTGAGGGGGTTTAAATTCCTTATTAGATAAATTATTAGTGAAATCATCGTCAAATATTGGATCCTTAATGGGTTCCACCTAATCATCTTTATCGTAAGCAGGATTATAAAAATTTTAAAAATCACTACCACCTTCTGTCATTTTTGAACAATTTAAATAAATTAAAAACAGCTTTAAATATAACTGGTTTTCACTGAAGATTAACATAACAGTAGCTTTGAAGAAAAATACAAACAATAATTGAAAATTAGTATAGTAAATGGGACATATAAGGAAATAACTGGAGAAGCTTTATTTGCCGAGGAGTTGGAACAAAATGGATGAAAAGCAACTTTAAAAAACCCAATGCGATTTTCGTAAATGCGAGATCAGTGAAATTACTAAAGTCATTGTCAGATGTTATCATTCTTGCAGTAACATCTCTGATGAGCAAATTTCTATACAATGATGATGTAAATGAATTACAGAGTTAAAAGAAGTTTACATGGCATCAAATTGCATTAGATACTTTACTAAGGTTTGATTATTTCGCGTTGGGATTATCTCTAAGTGCATTGAGTGCAGGCTTCATAAAAATCAATTTTGAAAATTCAACAGAGGAAAAACACAACGTAGAAAATTGTGCAAAACACATTACCAAAAATATTACATATATGTGTCCTGGCTGCTTTGTTATCGACTCATTTTTCTTTGTTGTTGACCGCAATTGTAACAACCGTTGCTATCACTGGCATGTCTATCTACTGTGTACTTAAATCGTTCAGAGAAACAAAAAAGATACTAAAACATGTGATCCAAAATCTCATCAATGATAGAGTTGGCAGTTTTTAAGGCTTCAACTGCTTGCCTTCGTATTTCTCTTTTTTGGATAGCATTGTATCATGTATAGACCTGTTATCACTAGCTTGTATGTACCTAGTGCTTGATCACTGAAAGTATACTGTTCTGGGTCGGAAAATTCAAAGAAGCACAAGGAGTAACGTGATCTATATCGAGATCTCTTTCATTAACACCTTCAAAATTTTTTAAGTGTAGCCATCTCCTGTATAAATTAACAGAATTTAGCTAGGAGTAAGCCACTTTCCTACTACTGAGTAAAGATATTTGACTGACTTTATCTTGATCAAATTTATTTCAGTCATGAAAAATCTGAAAACGCAACTCTTTGTAAAAGAAAGTAAGGATAAGGTATGTCTATGTTTTTAAAAAATTAGGGAAAAGGGGAAAATTGCGATATTTTAGAAAGAAAAATAGTATGCAATGTATGTAAATTACTGGAAAAATAAAACCTTCACTTTATTTACCTTCATAAACATGAACACAAGCATGCTCTTGCATAATAGCTGTCTCTTTAGTCCAGGTTGCCCGATCTTCATTAACACCCAGCTCCACATCATTCAAACTATATCTGAATTCGCTTTGCTACGGCCGTTCATGCAGTGTGTAATCGATTTTCAACATAAAATTTTGAAAAACGTAGGGACAGTAGGGCCATTTTGGAAAAAGTAGGAACAGTAGGGCCATTTTGGAAAAAGTATGGAAAAATAAGGAGTCTGACAAAAAAGGAGGAAAAGGCAGAAAAATTTGGAGAAACTTAGTCTGCTGGAAAGACTGTATATTTTCTTAGTCAAGATCATATGTTGCCCGCGCAAATCGGTTTCGGTATTAATTCACCCACGTTTTCTGCACTGGCCTATTAATGATGCAATATGCATCTAGTGTAGCGCTGTACTAAATTTAAAAAATATTGTATATATTTTTTCAAAATAAAACAAAGGGACTATAATCTGACTATGGTCTATATCACATTCCCTCGGAAGAGGTACACTAAATATACACAGGTAGCACCCACCCACCCGTGACCCATGTCAGCATCCCGGCATCGGAATCACTTGGAAATGTCACATATGAGGACTGAAATATTATTTCCCTACTGGATTTACTTACTGCTCAATGTGGCCGTTTCCGTTGCTTTTTGACAAGCTGCTTGCTATGATCTCTCCATTCATCGCTATGATCTCTCCATTCATCGCAATGATCTCTCTATTCATTACTGACTGATTAGTTAAAAACTCTCGCTTCTTGTTTTGTATATTGTCTGCAGTGTAGGTGACCTTCAACAGTCGACAGCATATTTTTTCCTCGATATAAATAGTTTATAAATTCGCGCTACGATACACAGATGACGGTTTTTGTACGGCTTTGTAGTCACTTCACGTTGTCCTTAACTTTATCCGGAACTTATAATACGCTTAGTGATAGATATTTTAACATAATTGTCAGTCTTCATTACTTCAATTTTTTTCATGGAAGCAACTTCTTTCTAAATATTGCAGAATTGTTAAATTACTAGAAGAATGTAGAATTATTTGGAACTATATTTTACATGTAAGTGTAATCCCTTGAAAGTGAGTGACGTGTACTGCTGATGAATGAACAAGTGTCAAGAGGTCCCTATGGGGGTATCCGTTGTGGATCTCTTCGACTTTACGAAATTACAATCTCGGGAGCCGCGTTAAACCCTGAGACTTAATGGGTCAGGGGGATATGACAATGTTCCCAGTATTGCAGTCATTTATGCTACCGATATTTATCTACAATATTTTCAGTATTGCAGTGATTTGTACTACCGATATTTAACTACAATGTTTTCAGTCCTGCAGTGATTTGTGCTACCGATATTTATCTACAATGTTCCCAGTATTGCAGTGATTTGTGCTACCGATATTTATCTACAATGTTTTCAGCATTGCAGTTATTTGTGCTACCGACATTTATCTACAATGTTTCCAGTATTGCAGTGATTTGTACTACCGATATTTATCTACAATGTTTTCAGTACTGCAGTGATTTGTGCTACCGATATGTATCTACAATGTTTTCAGGAAATGATAACAGCCATAAACAACTTTACCTTTTTTCAAAAAAGATTTCATTTTCCATTAACTTTATTTAAAACAAATTTACTTTCTCCGCGCCTTTAGACTCTTTATATTCCGATAAAATAATACACTAAGATTAACCATCAATAAACTATTATTATTATCATTATTGCTATTATTAATATTATTATTATTATTATTATTATTATTATTATTATTATTACTTAAACATTAAATTGAATGAATGAAAACAAATAACTATATTATACATATGATTACGTTGACCTGAGTGTAGATATAATACAAGGACCCATGATCGTCAAAAACCCAGCGAGAATTTATGAATATGTAAAAGGGTCGTTTTTATGAGATAAACGGATAAAGATAAAGTGTTGACTGTATTGTGTTTTTTTTTTTCTTATTTGAGTTTTTTCTGTTTTTTTTTTTATTATCAACAATTGGCACTATATTTATCTGCTTTTGTTTCTTTTATTTCACACTCAGAGGAAATTATTTTTCACTAATATGATAGATTATTCATTTATACATGTTTATTGAATACTTTAAATATATTACACTGTACGGCAGAATACTTATTAACAAACAAAAAAAAAAACACAAAAAGAAACAAATTAGGGAACAATCTCAGCAAATCTGTCTGTATTGAACGATCAACATGTGAGTATGCATCTTATGGTCCGAATTCTGGGGTGGTTTTTTTTTGCAGCTTCGGATAACTAAATATATATGTTTCAGTTTAGAGCAGTAAAATTCGTATAACATCAACTCATTGCATATGAACATTAAATGAAATAACATAACTCTATAAATTATTGCACGCGAGTACAAACTTCATATACATTTGACATTGTTGCGGCCGCCAATCCCAATGACCTTCAAATCTCGCGGCGGCGAGGTCTGGTTTCAGCGTGATTTTTAAACATAAAAGAAGAAGAAGAGAAAAAAGAGAGAAAATGTATCTGACGGTAGATTTTCTATATCTTCATATCTCTATAGAAACCGTGTGATACTCTACCCCCATCCCCGCCCCCTTTACCCTGATCTGAGCTAATACTAAAACGGACTCTAGACTACTACAAGAATGTTCATCCACTTGTATCCTAAAGTTCACAGCCATAAACTATTCAATGTGATCTTCCTGCATTGGATCTATGGTTAGTATTGCAGTTGCTGAATGAGTTATTATTGTTATGTATGATGTATATATAATTAACTTTTGTCCATAATTGTAAGTTGTATGGTTATTTGAAAATATATACTTAACTTTTGTCCACGCTTGTCAGTTGTGATATATGTCAGGTAGGCCAGTATTTTCATACACATTTCGCAATTGGACTTTTGTGACATATGTCAGGTAGGCCAGTATTTTTCTATTAGAATTACTCATATTCTGATCTGACATAGGTCATGTAGGCATGTGTAATTATATACAGACTTTTTGGTAAGCAAATTCATTCCAGTTCTAGAATTCCGGTTCTGAAGATCAGTCTGTAAGAAATCTATTTTAGTAATTACAGTTGTGTTGTTGAAATCAGATATAATTAGAGAGGAATTATTTGTTTACAATATTCATTGGAAATACGAAAGTGCTCATTGACTTTTGAATTAATACATGATTTGGGGATTTATGTAACTCATTCAAATACATTCTGGGTTACATCTTTGTGGTGCATCAGGACATTCAAGGCTATTAGAATTCATTCAGAACATTCTGTTATTTTGGACTTGTGATTAGGACATTTAGGATTTTTTGGAATTTAACTCACAAATTGTAAGTGTCTTTTGAATTTTCACTTTAATTGTCTAGAAATAAATTGCTTGTACATTTTACTTGATTGTATTTGTTTCACTTTCTTTCTGTTACATATTTTAAGATCTAGAGTCATAACAGAAATTGGGGGTTTGTCAGGGATGTGAATTTGTTTAAAACATTTAAGATATATTACAAATTGCCTTTGAAATTTAAATTGACTTTGTTTCGGAATTTACGTTGTCCCTGGTAACGATTTTTATTTCATACATTTGAGAAATCTTTAGTGAAACCAGTAAGCATTCATAATGTCATCTAATGTTGAGAACTTTGTTTCAAATCCTACCCAGCTAGGGTTAGAGTCTATGAAAACTTGAAATGGCCCGGAGAGCATTGGACTTCGTTACTACAAAGTGTACTTATTGGCAAAGCTCGTGAATTCTACACTTCACTGTTTGGACAGCAGAGTGTTGCTTATGATGTGGTTAAGGAATATATCTTGAAGGGTTATGAGTTGGTACCTGAGGCATATCGACAGGGGCTTAGAAATTGAAGAAAAGAAACTGGACAAACCCATCTCGAATTTGCAAGGGAAAATAACCCAACTATTTGATTGGTGGTGCTCAGCTAAGACGGTTGATCAAGATTAGGATAATCTCAGACAGCTCGGATTCATGGTGATGTCAAGATCTATCTTGTCGAGCAAAAAGTGGAAACTTTGGAAAATGCTGCTCGCATGGCTACTGATTAGTCATTAGCTCACAAATTTAATTTGTCAGTAAGTCTTCCTCTCAGCAGTTTTCTGGTAAAAAATCATCTCAGTCTCAAACGAGTACTTCTAAATTTCAAAACAGCACAACTGTTAGAAATCAAACATCTGATCAGACTGATCAGAAATCCTTATCTCTTCCTACGTACACTTACTGTAAAAGAAAGGGTACGTCATTTCTGATTGCTGCAGGTTGATAAATAAGCAACAGAATAAAGACAGAGCTATTCCAAATGCTCTTATTTCAAAGAGGTCAAGGTCACGGTCTTGTACTGAAATCAATACAATTTTTGAGTCAAACAAACCCCAGTCTGGTTCTATTTTGGAGACTTATGAACCATTCATGTTAGAAGGTTCTATATCACTTATTGATGATTCTGCCAAACCCATCCCTATTAAAATATTAAGGGACACAGGAGCTTCTTAGAGTTTTTTGTTATCAGGTACTTTGCCTTCGTCTGAGAAGTTTTCTTCCAAAGAAAGTGTTGTTATTCAGGGAGTAGAGTGCGGCTTTGTAAATATTCCTCTCCATTGTGTCGATTTGGCATTAGACTTAGTTTCAGGACCTGTGATTGTTGGGGCAGTGACTTCTTTACCTATAGAAAGTATCCATTTGTTACTAGTCATTGACCTAGCTTGAGATAAGGTCGCGGTTAATCCACTTGTAACTGACAAGCCTTGTTTGGATCAAAGAGTTGATCCTATTGAGATTGAAATCCCTGGTTTGTATCCTGCTTGTGCAGTTACCAGAGCTATGGCATAAAGAGCTCTTGAAACTGACGTTGATCAGGAAATTATTCCTTTAGCTGACACATTTATTGGTCAGTCTTTTGATGAGGTCACTTTCTCTCCTGATATTGAACAATCAGAGGGTATTGATTCCAGTGATCCTCTTTTTACTAATCATTCTCTCTATTCTAATCAGGTTGACAAAAGCCAACCACTCGTTGTCGAACAGGAACAAGATCCTGAGATCTCCTGTTTGTTTCAGAGGGCTATTAGGGAAACTGAAGCCACACAAGTCCCAGATTGTTACTTTGTGACAAATGGGGTCCTTATGAGAAAACGGAGACCACCTGAGGTACCCGCTGGTGACGAGTGGTCAGTGAGCTATCAAATTGTCATTCCGAGGTCAACAGGAAATTCTGAGTGAGGGGGGAGCGGAACCCTTCCAGTCCACGGGGCCCGTTGTCGGCAACAGGATAGAGCCCCCGGAAGAGGGGAGAGTTCATATCTAAGTCCATCAGGTCTTGGACAGGGTCTTCCTACAGATCTGATTCGCCTAACGAGTCCTCCTCTGGCCATTTCCAACCGTCGCTTAAGGAGGCAGAGGAGGAAGAGACCTGGTCATTTGATAAAGCGGTTAATGAGGTTTACCGTCTCTTACTTCGAGTCCTGGTGACTTTTTCCAGCTTGGAGAAACTTTCTGGGAAAATTCTCGACCAGATCTCCTATTACTCTCCCACTCGGTGACAATCAAGGAGCTCTCTAACAGGTTTAGGAAGGGCCAAGACTTTGCCAGACAACGTCGGGTGTGGTCTGTTCCACCTCCTACGTTGCGGCCCTTGATAGCTTCTTCTAGCTACAAGGTTCATTCCCCGTCCTGGCCCACAAAACCACCCACCTTGGATGCGGAAGCAGCTCAAGTGGGTATTTCTTCGGGGTCTTCGGCTCTCCTGCCAGTGAAAACACATTGGAATCCCTAGAGCAATAGGCTAGGTCGCTCGCTCGTAACTGTAGCCGTATCATGCCGACCTTTTTTCAGCAGCCTCATTCAGTCTGCTTAGAGATGAGTCTTGGTCCCCATTGGCTCTCCACTGTCTGTTGGAAGCGGTGGCTAAAATATCGAGACATGCTTTGTCCTTGTCCATGGCTTTGTCAGCAGAGCTTCAGGGATGTTGCTCTAGACACCTCAAAGGTTTTACTGGAGCACAGTAAGAACTTTCAGAGGGCTGCTCCTCTGGAGACAAAGACTCTCTTTGGAGGTCGCATCCCCTCCGTGGCGATGCAGGATTTGAGGAACAATCAACACCGGTCTCTCGCATCCGATCCTGGGTCTTCGAAATCAGCCAAGGAGCGAAATCACAATGATCGCCCACAGGGCCCATCAGCTAAATTCTTTAAAGCTGCATCAATGAATACGCTATCGATGTTACTCCCACATCCACCTTCGCCACCTGCACCACATCCACTAGGCTGATCCGTGCCTACTTTTAATCTTTTTTACAAAATTTGCTATGGTTAGGCTGTGAGTTGTTGCAGTAGTAGTAATAGCTGCAGAAACAGTAGCAGTTGTTACACCTTTTTCTTTGAACAGTGATTTTAACCTCTCACATAATGGTAACTTTTCTGTAATTTATGACTCAATGTTAATTTCATTTTTTGCCTCAGTTAAAAAAATATTTATGACAAACTTTCCGAACTTTGTAATAATTCAAACAATTGAGCTTTTCTAGCCGGATCATGTTCTTTAGCAATATTTATTTGTTTTATTATCTTTATATTGTGGTCAAGTAAGTCAAGATCTGTTTTCATTGATAATGTTTTTGAATTTACAACATCAATAGCAGAAACATATCTTCTTATTTATCTTTTATCTTGATCAGCGTACAATCTATGAACATTTCCTTCTAAGCTCATACATTTTTTAATGTCATTACGTTTAGTGTTTTAATGTCATTACATTTAGTGTTTCAATCTGATTTTTTTAAAAAAAAACCCATTATTTTTTCCTTATTAAAACTCTCATTTATTTCTGCTATAGCATCTAAAGTTTCTGACACATTTGCCTCAACAATTGTATTTGTTATCTCTTGCCTGATTGTATGATTTATTACTGTTGTCTTTTCTCATGTTGGAACTTGAAGGTAGCTTGACGGTAACTTGAATCACTGTTTAGGAAAACTTTAATTTAGCTACAAATAAATGGAAAGAAGCGAGCAAGTTCTTCAAAGTCAACGTAAGAAAATTCAGGTTTCTAAATCACCAGAGAAGTTAAGTTCATAAAAGATTGTTTAAAAATCCTTGCTGAGTTGAATTTGGAAAAACAAAAATATTTTTTTAAGAGCCAAAGCAGAAAACTATTAAAAATAGTATGTCTACTTATAGCAGGACTACTTTGTATGTTAGAAATGCTTCGCGAAGACTTGCGTACAGGCTACAACATGTGTTAATTGGTAGCTGGTGTAGTCGTTTCTAGAGGGGTATGTGATATATATTAAAAAGAAACATCTAAAAAAAACAACCAGCAAAGCATATTTCGCAGGACTCATATAAAATGAATCTATTATCAGAAATTCTGTAGTAGAGTTAAAAGAGCATAACTAAATTTAATAACAATTTTATATTAATAAATGGGAGGAATGAACAACATAATAACCATTATTTACAATGCAGCATTAAAATCAACTCTTACAGTAAGTTACAGAAGACGATATTTAATTTTAAAGTAGATCCCCAACTAACATGGGTATAGATGAAGTACTAAACTTGGTTATTTTAAGTTCTTTGAGTCAGTTTACAATTCACTATTTAATAGCACAAAGGGTACTAACAAACAAGATAACGAAGTAAGTTAACCCATTAGCGGTAACTTGATAAGATAACTATCTAATTAATTTCTCTAAATGGAATTACCTAACGATAATGTAATGAATTTTATGTTGATAAAGATTCATGAAATTAAAAAAGATTGAATTAAAGAGATAGAACAATATAGTGGTGTAAAAAAAAAAAAAACATTATAAAACAGCATATCAGTTTTTTAACTTTGTGGAGGTTGGGCATGTCAGGACTGCTTCGTGGCAAGTGTTTCTGGTGGAATGGGTGTTGCAGTTGCAAGTTCAGGAATTGTGGGCATTACGGGTCTTATTATTCCTTTAGATTTTACATGAATTGGTGCAACTTTACAGGGGCTTGTTGCAATACGATAATAAAGTTTATTAAAAACAAAAAGATAAGATTGTAACCTCTGCTACAACTAAGTTGAATAATATTGGATAAAATTTAAGCAAAGCCAAAGCAATAATGAAATACGTCACCATAAATTTAATATGATGGCTACCAGATACAACAATTGGCTACAAGGACGTGGACAGGGCGTCAGGATTGAGGCTGCAAGCCTTTCGCGAGGTAAATAGGCTCCTGTCTGTTCTCGTTACTTACATGGAATGCTATCTAGCAATAAAGTCTATGACTAATTCTACTTACATCACTGTGGAAGGACAGTCTCAGAAAGAAATATATTTTTCAAATTTTATTGGCAACATAGATTGCAAATTATACATTTTATTGCAGAGAAAATATTTTGCAGCTGGTCATTACAATATTTAAAATGAAATATATATATGAAACCAAGATCATAGTAATAGCTGATGGTTTCTATAATAGTGAAATGTACATGAAATTAAATAAGAAATTACTGGTAGTGTAGAAAATAAAGAAAGCATAGACACTGAATGACAGAAACATAACGCTAAAGTTTTAATAAATCTGAGTAATAATTACACAGTGTATATAACAAAGTACAACTCTAAATTACTCGGATTTAATAGTCAGAGATCTATAAATAATCTTATATATTTTTCTTGATCAACTAAGCAATATAAAGAATTATTGTAATGGAAGTTATTCTACTCTTTTAGAGTCCATACCTATTGAAATGTATTTCACGGTGATTTTATATCATACGATGTTAATTGCCCATATAAGCAATTACAAAGAGACACTATAGACGCATTAAATATTAGCATTAAAGAGGAAGACTTGAAAGTAATAGATTTTAATGGTATGCCATTTTCATATGTTTTTGGAATATGTAAAGCAAAATAATTAGCGATACATAAATAGCAGAAATATCTCTAAGGATCCTAGTGATTTTAGTTTTAAATGCAAAGATCAAGAAGATGAAGCACTAAATCAGTCTCTAAACAATACATTTAATTTTCAGCAACAGTCGTATTACAAATTTAACAGATCCTATCGAAAAGTCTGATGCAGCTGTTAAAGATTTTGTAGAAAACGCGTTGACGTCCAAATACGTAAGACTTTTGAGGATGTCAAAACTTTGAGAGAAGACGATAATAATAAACAACTGTACATTTTTGTTTGATATCATTGTAGAAGTTGTCTGTTTCAACACTTATGCACAGAGAATCTATGTTAGTCATCAAAAAAGTTTCATTTTATCACCACATTTCTTCTTAATAGTGTCGTAATAGAAGCCATACATAAGTAATTTACTTATTTCTAGCACAGTAAAGTCGCCATAAATCGCTTTGATTGACTTTATTTTCTTCTTTTTTGAACTAAATAATACCATATTTTCATCTATTAGTGTTCTTCTTGCAAATTAAATTTCCTTTTGAGGTTTAAAATATTTATTTTCGTTTGTATATATTTTTACTTTAGTTCTCTTTCTTAAATTTTCCATCTGTTTTCCGAAGACATTATTACTAATTAACTAACAAACAACTCCCCACCCCGACCCCCGAAAAAAAATCAAACTCGTTAGTGGCCGTTGTTCACCAAAATGTGTTCAGTTCTACGTATGGTTTCAACCATAACTCTTTAAAAAATAACTGCCTTATGTGTCTGTATAAGTTCCATTCCGAGCTGCACATACAGCTTCAAATTACGAGAGTGTCAATAATATAGCTTTCTTTTTTTTTTTTGAACGTACATAATAATTTTTCTACTGAAAGTTTTGTACCATTTTTATCATCTATTATTTTCTTTTGTAATGGAGATTAATCACCCTTTTTATGAATTAGTTTTTCTGGTGCAAGTGGATACTCTTAAAAATAGTAGTGCAAATGCGTTGGTATTTCTAAATCTGCCACTAAAATTCCTCCAATGTTATAATCGTCACTCCAAGACATTATATTTTCTTCCATTCGTAATATTAATTCGTTGTCTGCCCATTTAAAGCATCTTACAGGCATATGTTGACACATGGCCGATTCTTACAAATCGTTAATAATTTAGTACATGATATATAACCATGACCTTGATGTATCATATTCTCCATCATTTAGGACGTCATGACTCTTTTTCGAGGTGTGGCCTCCGCCATTGACAGGAGGTCAGACTGCTTCGCTAGGACTGCTTATGTCTACATAATAATAGCAATGATTGGCTTTTGGCAATAGGTTTCATACCTATTCCTCGTTTTATTCCAGATTGAAGCATTAAAAACACATTATAATCTGTTAGCAATTCTAATTCTATCTGAGTTATTTTCAAACCAGCATCGTGATCTAGCCCTGGTGCACTAAAATAATGTGCTGGATCAAGTTTGTAGTTACTCATATAAACAGATCGGAATTCTTCAAAAGTATCGCATAGCATTACAGCATCTTCTTACGTATTAGTTATGAAGATCACCAAGTGAATCTTATTTGAAATGTTTCATAAAATATTTAACATACTGGTGTCCTATGCGTTAATTCCTGATTCAGTTAGTTTTTAATAAAAATAAATTCTATTGGCGGTACTTGAGATTTATTAAATCTTTCAAATGAATCCGTGTATTCGTCTGGATAAATATTCTTTGCTGTCGCTTACGTAGGACGTCAGGACTCTTGAACCTCGGACAAGCTAAATATTTTAATTGTTTCTGTAAATTTATCATCGTTTAGATTTTTAGCAAGTTGATCTAATGATTATCACATACACCGATAACTATCTATAATTTTTTTTTATGAGAACCTCTTTGCCGCTTTTCTTTCAAATTTATTGACTATAAAATTCTTGCTAAACGAAATATATTTTTCATCTATACTTGGCATTGTTGATAGTTTTTTAAAATATTTTTTTATATTTTTTATTTCGATCGTTTACTTACTAAGACCTTGATAATCAGATGAGAGTCGGGTCCAGAAAAATTATGAGTAAATAGTGGAATATATTTGGGATATTTATAAATTAAATTATACTTTAGATGTGCATGGCCTTGTATTTTCCAATTGGGCGATCATGATCTCTTAATTTGTAGTTACCGGGGGATGCAGACACGTCCCGCCATAGTTCGTTCATCACCTTCATCATCAACTTCGTCTGTACCTGAGTAGGACGTGGACGTGGGCGGTACTGCTTCGTTAGTAATCTCCTTTCACAGATATGACATATTTTGGTGGAACCTGTAGTTGATTGTGGTAGTTTTAAAATTAAAGACAGAACCATTTTCTGGCGTTATGTCTATTGCGTTAGCTGTTTTATTGCATAACATTTTGTGTTCTGCTAATTTTAGTTCAGGATGCGAAAAGTTCTGACACTTATTGCACAAGTGTTTTTATGCTCGTTTTTGGTAATTTGAGATGATACCAACCTTGAAAAATCCTGTATTCCACAATATTGATAATTATCTTTATTATATATTATCAGTATATTTACGTGACTATTTTTCTTTCCGCTATTTTAAGTGGCATTAAACATTTCTGCGAAGTGCAGTCCTAGCAAAGTTGCTGACGCCTGATAAGGGTCCTGACGTCCAGTCCCCTCCTCTTCATATAATGGTGATTATGCATAGACATTCTTATTCATTAAATTCAGTTTCCGATACTTTTATATCTTTTATATATATATATATATATATATATATATATATATATTGGACATTTATTAAACCAAATCTTATATTTATCAAGTTATAATTGTGTTGTCCATGCGTACGATCTTTACACGTGTTTATATTTTTATAATTGACTCTATTGCATAAAATCGTATAGTTTGTATATTAAGGCAGGCTTTATTTTATCTCTTATCCATTTTGGTAATCTATGTGTGAATTTCTTCGTAAGGATCTAAATCTTTCATCATGTAAAGTTAAATCATTTATTTTATTAAGAAACCAACGAGTATTTAGCTGTTTCCAGATCGAAATTTTGTATCTAGTATATTAAATAGTTCTTCAACTTCACTGTAAAATTCATTTTTGTTCATTATGTTTATTGCTTCTGTTCTATGATACCAATCTACATAACGATGATGATATACTCCATCGTCATTATTTTCCAAATGCATGGCTCAACTTCTTTAAAAAATAAATAAAAATTCTGGTTAGTTTTTTTTCCAGTTTCAAATCTGTTTTCATTTAATTTTTTCAAACGAGTCTTGTAGCTTTCTTGGGACAGTGTTGTTTTTTAGTTTCATTCGCAATTCTTTTTATTTCTATTCTAGTTGGAAGATGAATAAGAGAAGCTGTAATTTTCTTCTTTCATCTTTTAGTACTTTGGTATCAAGCAAATGTTGTTCCATTTACATTATTTACATTTCTTCTTTAATTGTTTTTTTTTTTTTTTTGTCAATTATAAAATTTGGCAGCAATCCAATCTTTTATTATTGAACATTAGGCTACTTTTTTTTTTTTTTTTACAGTTTTTCTGGTTACATTCTCTAATTTTAGTATCTTCTCCAGTATAATACTATTGAGATTGCATTATATTTGCACAATCTTTACATTGAGTGTAGTGAGTATTTCAACGTTCCATTTCTTCAGTGGACTTAAGTTGACAACACGCATAACAGATCATTGGTTCAATTTTATATAGTGTAAATTATTTACATATAAATACTGCAACGTTTTCAACGTTAGGACTTCTTCGCCAACCTCACTAGTGATACAACATTATCTTCAGGCTCCCAGTTATCAAAATATTCATCATATTCCATATATTTTATGAGCACATAATTACCATTCATTCCTTTTGTTTTTAAAATGTTCTCAATCTTTATGACGTCATCTTCTTTATAAACATTTTGGATCTTTTTTCTTCCTTTTCTGGCTTCAGTTGGTGAAATGTATTTTGATCTGTGATATGGCCCATTATACCCACCAAAAAGATTCTGTAATATATTTACCCATTTTCTAGTTTCATTTCAGTAAACTACTTCCACGTTCCAGTCTTAAGAGTTCGATTAAATCTTTTCACTGCTACCACTTAGTGGTAATAATAATATATATAATAATAATTCATTGACACTTCGGTTTATAAAATTCTGTTCCTTCATCGAGCTTTTTTTGGGGGGTGGGTGGGGGGTTTTGCTCTATAAACATCTCTATAAAAGCGTCTTGTACACCGTCTCCCTTTTTTAAATTTCTTAGCCCATTCGTATTTTGAGAATACATATATCACTGTGAAAAATATATCAATAACCGTTATTATATTTTTGAAATGCTTGTAAATTAACTATATCTGCCTGGCACTGGTCATCTGCGTAGCTTACATATACCCATCGGAACGGAAATCTTTTTCTTGTCAGCTTATGTAATACGTAAGTAGACTTTTTAATAAATCAATCTTTAAGTTCAGAATATTGTATCCGTCTTTGCCATTTAATCTTCTTGCCAAGTTTAATTTGCCCCCACAATTGATTAATATTTGTGAAAGCAACTGGACTTTCAGTGTCATGGCATAGATATCTTAAATACTGTTTTTAACTAGCGTAAAGAGACGGAAAAAACCGCGGAAGAAATAATGTTATTTATTTAAATAACCTTTATAGTTATTTTTAATGTTTGCAACAAGCAAAACAAAATTCTATTTTCAAAATGCTTGTGTGTGAGAAACTCAGTCTCGGAAAGGGTTCTAGCCCTGCTAAATATTTTAGTTCCTCAGCAGGTAAGGACCTTATAACGGAATCTCTACCGCATTAACACAGTCGCTAGTGTGGACGGCTTCAGAGGCGGGTTCACCCGTAACCTTTTCAACGTTCTGCTACCTTTGAAGCCGTGTTCACATCGGAAGTTGGGTCATACCCTCTAGCTGCTTCATGGTCCCAAACCAACCAAGGCACCAATGCCCTACATAGGTTCCGCTCAAGAGTTTTTCTGCGAGAGAGACCAGTATAAGGTGAAGTAGTTTACGTTGGCAACATACCCAGTGGAGAGAATGTTGGCATACCTCTATGCTACTTTCATGTACTGTGACTGAAACGTCTTTACATGTGCACTATCTAAAGCATACAGCTGATCAAAATGATTGCTCCCATGTGCTCGAAAAAGTTATCTGCTCTTTTTTTTTTTTTTTTTTTTTTTTTTTTAACAATTTACCTTTGAAGTCATGGAAATGAAAATGACCAAGAGGAGCTAGCAGTCTTTTGAGAGGTGCACATCTTAAGTAAGGTCAAGCTGTATATTTTATAACCCAAATTACACCCATCAATCATATACCAAATTAACGGGAATTAAACATACCTAAGATATACAAGGTCTTTTTTAAATAACCAGGATAACCAGTGAGGAGAACTGGCAAATTCTTTTTCATCAAAAATCAAACCCTATACAAATTACGAAACTGTAGAGCGAAACCATAGTGGCCTACCGCCTCAGACGCCAAGCCTTTTCATAGGCATTTCTGAATAATCGATTGATATATATAAACCTAAACAATACTACGTTGTCAAGTTTAATGTGTAGGTAAGTTTGCATATAAAACCGATACTATAAATAAATGTAATCAACGGTAACTCGTCATTAAATTGACGAGTGTAACCAAATATTATTTGCATATGTGCATTCAAACCTAACATTTGTAGTGAAATAAAAGAAAAGAAAAAGAAACGAATAACGTTTATTACGGAGGCAAACAGATAGACAGACAGGCAAAAGACGCGTGAATATCTTCTGTTCTTTGAAGTTTGAGTGAGGACGGTGAATAAATCCTGACGTCACACTTTATTCACACTTTATACAACTAGATGTTTCTGTTATACATACACAAAGAGACAGACAAGTGGAAAATACATTGTTCTGTGCATATGGGTCTTTTTCATCATCTGGTCATAGTTCGAAAATGCTCTGAGATGTTATATCCCAAGGAGACAGAAAGACCAAATACACCAATCAATGTATTGAGTATACTGGCTCTATGCTTAACAGTGTAATAACGGACGACATGTATTTAACCGTGCCTAGAAATATCTGCATCTGTCACATAGCTATTATCTGTAAAATGACCTTGAGATGTTTACACGCATACCACACTTTTTGGTTGGGCTGGCAGCCGTATGAAAGTGGTCACGGTTTGGCCAGTGGTCTTCAACATTATGACAAAAATGCTAATCCAATGGATTACAAAAATTATGAAGTATACAAACTACATACGTAGATACATCAGTTAAAACTCGTAATCCTACTTAAAAGGCTACAAAATGTGACATGTACAATATTAGAGGATGCTGTCATTCTTTTAACCTTTAATAGAAGAGAAAAATATGTGTATACAATAAAATCGGAATATAAGTCTGGACATCATTAGCGGTGAGTCAAAGTGTAGTCATTATACAAGGGACTTGAGACATCATTAGCGGTGAGTCAAAGTGTAGACATTATACAAGGGACTTGAATTTAACAAGCTGAATATCTAATATCAACAGGAATAGTATTCCATAATATTGGACCCAACACAGCGGGAGATTTATCAAATAGGAATAGTATTCCATAATATTGGACCCGACACAGCGGGAGATTTATCAAATAGGAAGAGCCAGAACGTGGTATAAAAAGAGACCGTTTGGAACAATAACGGTCGTATGTGAACGGTTTGGTGAAATAAGATAGATATTCAGATACAAGGCCATTGACCATCTTGTATAGCATGCAAGCTTTTTGTAATGCTACAATTTCACAAAATGGTAACCAATTTAATATCAAAAACATTTCAGAAGATGGTATGAAACTACGAGTTTTTATAATTATTTGGGCATCTCTTTTTTATTTTTGCAATTTAGTAATCTTTTCAGTTTGAGCTGTACTGAAGGCAGTGGCCCCAAATGGTACGCCCACAATCCAAGATTTCTTAAATATAGCTGCTGTAACATACTTTAAGAATATTTTCAGAAACGTAATAATTTTCAGAAGTGCAACTCGTTTACTCAGTAAGAGACAAATGTGATTAACTTAGGTGTCCCAATAAGCAATTTTAACCTTAAATGACTGGAAAGATAAACAACTATATCACCGCCGATTCAATGTACTCCGTCTTTTCTCTCGAAACTATACCCTTCAATCGCAATTAAGAAATCATCCATAGAATTGTCTAAAAATGTTTCACATAGACCAAATATATCGGTAATGATAGTCGTGACAATGGTTGATTTATGTTCATAAAGTTTTGGAAGAATATTTATAATATTTAGATTTACAGTATGTAAACCTCTGTCTCGAACCTTAAAACCAAACGGAGAATTGCTGGATGTAACCAGGGCCGGGTTAAGACCTTTAGAGGCCCTAAGCACTGAAAAGATTATGGTCCTCCCTCCTCATATGTAATTCCAAATAAAAACAATACAAAACAGTAATTTCTTTTTTTTTTTTTTTTTTTTTTTTTTTTGGGGGGGGGGGGGTGGTGTTACTGGGTATGGGTGGGTCATCACCATGACATCCAGGCTTAGTAAACACTATCTCTGTCGTTGTAATTCAGCCTACGGAATTTATCATGATTTACTGAGGTGTACCTTCATCTGTCATTGAAAGTTTTCTGGCTCTCATATAATCCATAGTTTGAGCTATGTCTGTTCTACACATTATGTAAACGTCTGCGACTCAAGTCTCTGTTACGGTCATCATATATGGGTAGGACATTGACGTGTGATGCATCCTTTGTTTAGGAGGCTGCTCTGAATGAGGTGTATGGAAATGTAAAAAGGGGCATAATCTGAAATCTACTGGCCATCTAGGTGGCTACCGTAAGTCAGGTGCCTGTCAAATCTACTGGCCATCTAGGTGGCTACCGTAAGTCAGGTGCCTGTCAAATCTACTGGCCATCTAGGTGGCTACCGTAAGTCAGGTGCCTGTCAAATCTACTGGCCATCTAGGTGGCTACCGTAAGTCAGGTGCCTGTCAAAGGGTCTGTTCTTGGTACAAAATTGAGATTCTGACGCCAGTTTAAGGATAAGGCACAGAGTATCGATATTTCTCAAAAGTGTGGATGTACCACTGTCACGAACATATTATGTCTCTGTGAAACAGAGACCGTGAGACTTCTTCTGGAGCTCGTTGAAATGAATTATGATTGGTTATATAACTGATGTTCAGCTGTCGTCATACCTATAATACGGTCGAATCGAAATATGTAATATCTACATCGAGCCGATGAATGAGATCCGATACAATTACCGAATGTGTGAGACTGAGGTCATGAAGCAATGATTCATATTTGAATCTGAGCTGGTCAAGGCGAATATGGCTGCTAGCATCGTTTCCACCAACATGACTGTATGATATGGACTCTGATCCATTTGACCCACGTTTTCACGGAGACTCTCAATGGTTGCGCCCCAGAATGTTCTGACTTTAACATCATTGTCAAGACCTGCCACGTGTATATACTTCAACAGAGATGACCCTGTCAGGAGGATATTTGAGGGTATGGGAGCGGGGTTCAGAAGAGGAATTTCTGTGTTCAGTTCCTCGAGAAACGTCTGCTTGATTAACAGTTTATGTTGCCTCTGCTAATCTGGCGTGATCAAGTATTGGGGTTTGTTTACTTTAGTTTGTCAAACATTGCTTTTTTGTTGAACATGGCAGCTGTTTTGTGTTATGTCATGTTTGCTATTATAAGTTTTCTGTTCTACGCCAATCAAATGTGCTGTTACAAGGGGGTCATTGCAGTTAGTTTGAAACTGCGGATATTTGATCCTACGTCAATTGTATTTTGATTTCATGCAATGACAACATTTGATCAGTGCGATGCAATGTTTGGTCTATCTGAGTTTGCACTTTTAGCATGGAGTTTACTGTTTTAGGAAGACACTTACATTCTTGACACAACCATAACCCTTCTGCATAATTTTTCTTTATTCCTACACAATCCTTATGTACCAAATCATGAAGAGACAGCAGCGTATCCTCTTTAGCTTTGCTTTTTGAGTTTCCAGTGAACTTATATTTATTCAAGCATACTGATACATTGGTTTCATCATTATTTTGTCATTTACGAAGTGATCACTTTTTGATAGTTTGATTTGATTTGCAATTTCTTCAAGTTTAGTTATGCTGTCATCACACTGTTTTCCATCGGTTAGCTACCTCCCAGAGTTGTTCAGTTCTGTCGTCTGATGATGTGTTGCACGTTTGAAGATCATCAGCTGTTAGCATGACACTTGGTGGCACATCTGACGTTTATTGTTTGTTGGGCGATGATTTTGTCTTTTGCTACAACGGAGGCGAAACACTTCATTGTCTCGAGTGTTGCTTATATAGTGTGCTACTCGCTCGACACAATAGTGACTTACTGGGAACGGAAAGTTAATTAACAAATTTCACTGTTTCTTCAATTATAAACCCCAATGAAATTGTATCCGCGAAAAATGCCCCCCTCCCATCCACACCGATGACAATCTTTGTGAAATATTTCAAAACTGGTCCAAGAAGGTAGTCCTTTTAAGATAATTTGAAGTAACCACTGGCTCCATTTCTCCGTTTCCTCTTTGCACCGATTTAGGTATCATTTGCTCATAAAGGTCTTATTGTACTAAGTGCTTTGGCTGACACAAAATAGCCATCGCTGTTTCTTTTTTATGTTTGTTATTGTTGTTTTGTTTTTTTGGGGGTCGTTTCTTTTTTTTCTTCTTTTTTTTAAAAATTTTAATCGTTTTTTATTTTATTTGTTTTCGTCTCTTTGGCTTTCTTTTTACCAGAGTAGCTGTTCATCTTAACAGCGTTTCTGATGAACTCGAGATATTTTTTTTCTTTTGGGTGCATGCAACCATAATAAACGTTTCTTTGTCGGAGAATATATGCTAGCTCTTAAAAATGAATGACATCTGATCAACAACAAATGCTTACAATTAGTTTATCAATGATTCTGAAAGATTTAAAGTGTTAAAAATTCGAGTGAAATTCATGCATATCCCATGCATTGTCTGTCATTGTAAAAAGAACAACGTAAAAGATTTTCGGAGACCAGAGTGACTGCAGTGTACCACGGACTTTAACTTTTCTGCAAAAATATAAGTCTTAAAGGAGAAAATGTGTAAAATTTACCTTTTACGGATATTTAACGTGTTTTATAACGTATTCCGCGTGTGGTCATTGTACCTGTAATATCTATGATCATCTCCGGTGACCTCAGTTCGTGTCTGCATGGGTAAATGTCGTATTCTTAACCTTTTATCATCTCCCCCCCCCCAAAAAAAAAAAACAAAAAACACCAATATATACACATATATATATATATATATATATATATATATATATATATATATATATATATATATATATATATATATATATATATATATATAATCAGTCTCTTCCCCTCTACTCTTAGTAGTAAGAGAGAAAAAACGACATTTAGTCAAAATGGGCGTGTGAATTGCAAACATAAATGGACAAGAGAGCGGTGTTTGCAACTTTAACTGTTGGGACACTGATATCTTGAACGATTAAATGTACATGTCTTGCAACTCTTTTTTTTTGTTTTTTTTTTAGTCTTTTTTTTCTATGTCATCAAAGAATCTTGATATAAGGATGAAAGAATCTATGTTGTAACCATTCTTCCAGTCTGTCAATAACATAGCAATGAAGTCCGACACAGACAGAGTTGTAGCAAAGAAAAATTAGACAAATATGAGAGATAGTGCAAGTATCAAGCTTTTGTCCAGACCATTCTCTCTAGCTGTGTAATGTAGACTAAGTTAACTTGACCTACCATATGTACCTTCACACATTGCCCATTAATAGTCTGCAAACTCGCTCATATATGTTATCTTATAAAATGGGTGTTTTTGCATTACCATAAATCCATGATCAGTCATATTGCCTGAAGTTTGTATTAGCCAGAGGCATCACACTGACCAACTCTACATGCTATGTCAATATAATCAACTCTGTATACTGTATCAATACCATCAACTCCGTATATACTGTGTCAATACCATCATCTCTGTATACCTTGTCAATACCATAATCTCTGTA
Source organism: Margaritifera margaritifera (assembly GCA_029931535.1). Lineage (NCBI taxonomy): Eukaryota > Metazoa > Mollusca > Bivalvia > Unionida > Margaritiferidae > Margaritifera > Margaritifera margaritifera. The sequence continues at coordinate 2,221,266 of JAQPZY010001666.1, read as the reverse complement.
TACTGTATCAATACCATAATCTCTTGCATACTGTGTCAATACCAGCATCTCTGTATATATACCTTGTCAATACCATAATAGCTGTATAGTGTCAATACCATAATAGCTGTATACTATGTCAATACCATAATAGCTGTATACTATGTCAATACCATAATAGCTGTATACTATGTCAATACCATAATAGCTGTATAGTGTCAATACCATAATAGCTGTATACTGTGTCAATACCATAATAGCTGTATACTATGTCAATGCCATAATAGCTGTATACTATGTCAATACCATAATAGCTGTATACTGTGTCAATACCATAATAGCTGTATACTGTGTCAATACCATAATAGCTGTATACTATGTCAATACCATAATAGCTGTATACTATATCAATACCATAATAGCTGTATACTATGTCAATACCATAATAGCTGTATACTATATCAATACCATAATAGCTGTATACTATGTCAATACCATAATAGCTGTATACTATGTCAATACCATAATAGCTGTATACCGTGTCAATACCATTATCTCTTGTATATTTGTCAATACCATCATTTCTGTGTACCTTGTCAATATTATAATCTCTGTATATTGTGTCAATACTATCGACTCAGTATACCATCAGCCTTATTTCATGTAACTATTGAAATCATTTCTGTTTTTGTTTTTTCTTAATAAGTAGTTATGAAAATGAACAGAGAAAGTTATAGATGTACAGTATATGTCTGTGTGTGTTTACTGATGTAGACATCAATATTTGTATGCATACTGAATCCCCAAGTCCAAGTTTGAATAAGTCTGCAAATGGAACAAGTCATGACATGGGGAATAACAATAAATAAAAAGACATCCATGTAGTGAAAAGTTTGTTTCTAAACTTTGTGCAATGTTCCAAAACCTTATATTATTTTTTATTGTATATACCTAGCAATTCAAGCATTAAATTACTTGTCTAATGAACTGAAAAGTAGCTATGCTTGCCATGGCATGCTTGATTCAGGGCCTTTACTTCATATCTACTATCCGTTTTAGAAAATGTCAGATAGGCCCTGTATTATGACCCATATAAAGCCATGTTAAGAGTCTGCTGGGCCATAGTATGGTATAGACAGTTTTAAATGTATTCCACTTAGTTGATTAATAAATGTAATTATTAATCCACTATTGACTAATCAATGCTTATTGATACAGATATGCATAACAAGTTTCATAAAAACATCTCAAAGGTTAAAGATATCTGAAAATGAAATAAACTTTAACAGGTGAAGATAACTCAGGAAGTGCTCATCTAACTAAAACAATATTTATAACCAACACAGTGTCTAGTTTTTAGACAGATACATGCCAAGTTCAATGAAGACATCTCAAATGATTCAGACAATATGAACAGTATTTAAAAGTGTGACAGAATAAACACATTATTTAAAACTAGAAACTGAGTTCAAGCATGAGAATGTATTTATAACCTCCAGGCCTGCTGGTCAGTTAAAATGTTGTTATAACCTCCAGGCCTGCTGTTCAGTTAAAATGTTTTTATAACCTCTAGGCCTGCTGGTCAGTTACCTCCAGGCCTGCTGGTCAGTTAAAATGTTTTTATAACCTCCAGGCCTACTGGTCAGTTATCTCCAGGCCTGCTGCTCAGTTAAAATGTTTTTATAACCTCCAGGCCTGCTGGTCAGTTACCTCCAGGCCTGCTGGTCAGTTAAAATGTTTTTATAACCTACAGGCCTACTGGTCATTTAAAATGTAAGTCTAAGGAATATTTTAGGAGTGTGAACTTCTTTGCAGCCTCAAATTGATTATCTCTGTGTTCTGAATTCATTTATTATCATGGATAATTTTGTGGATATCAGTAGTCCTGGTTTTGTGAAAAGTATATTTTTACTTATGGATTGGGGTAGGACTCTTTTTGTTTCCACAGAAGGATATCTGTTGGATCTTTAAATTAGTGGTTTGTAGCAATCATGTGATCAAAAAAAAATTGGAACCCCACAGAAAATGGTGAATCTACAGTAGTTTAGTTGGTTGTATTCAAATTAAGATACAGTAGAGTTATATTTCTTTGTTCACATAAAGAGACATCAACATAAATGTATACATGCAAGCAATGAGATATTTTTTTGCAAAACAATGTCCAGGCAAAGTACTTTTAACAATTTACAAAACAGATGAACATTTCTACAAGTAAATTTATAATGGCATTGATATGCAGTTTTTATACAAGGCTTAGAACAAATATTACCATGAGGTTTGGTGCATACTATATCCAATATACTCTATTGGTATATGATTTGAAAATCACACATCGGCACTAATAAAAATAATAATGAGGACTTAGTACAGCGCTTAATCTTTAGAAACTCCAAGTGCTTTCCAATATTAGTTAACACATAAGGACATATATATGGACACAATTACGAAAAACAAACACCATGAAATTACAAACAAAAAACATGCTGAAAATAATTAAGCAAAGGAAACATTGCTAAGTCTTAAGTCTATTCTTGCTGTCAAAATAGGAGAGTTTTAAAACCACTCTTGAATGAGGTCAGTGCCATAAAAGTTAGCAACTGTGACCCACTTTTTATTAAGTGTAAATATTTTTAATGCAAAAAAAAATGCTCTTATCAAGTTTCATCATTGCACAAGCAAGTGTCAAAGAAATGCAGTTAAATACAAATAATTGTCAGAAATGACCCATGAAAAAGTAGGTCTCTGTGATAGCTTTTTCCTAATTGAGAATGGTACTACCTAATATGAATACATCCATTAAGTTTCATGACTTTATATGAATCATATGTAAAAAAAAAATGGTGCTAAATGTAAATACTTTATGTTGGTAACAATGTTAATGATGATGACAACAAGAATGATGTCAGAAAAATTATATCTACATCTCAGATATACTTCACAAGTGAAATAAACAATACAGTGGAATCCAATGTATTATTAATATATTAGCTTACATTTGCTCCAGAAACTAAAGTGTGCATCATGGATGGAAAGATGGATGGACATATATATGGAAACTAGAAGAATGGCTAGTAATTTTGCTCATGTAATTATTCCCCCATAATATAGATCAATCTATTAAAAAACAAAAGCACCGAACTCTTTCTGAAAACCGTGTCGAGTACAATAATTTGCCAACATGCATATCTTTAGATGATGACCATAATATGTAATAAGCTTCACAGCAATGCACTAAAAACTGCAAGAGTAGTTGCATTCACAAAATTCTATCATACTGTATCCTGTTGTCGAAAAGGGCAATAATTCCTACAAAAAGCATAGACACACAATTTGTCAATATGTGCATCTTCATATCATGGACATAATATGTACAGAGTATCGCAGCAATCCATAAAAAACCTGCAAGACAAACTGTAGGACTAGTTGCATTAACAAGATTGTGTTGCACAACACATTAAAATGCAAGACAAAATGGGCAATAACTCTAACAAAAATTACAGGAGCTAAGTGATTTGTCAATATGCACATCTTCAAGTTAGGAAGAATGTTGATTATGGTATGCCAAGTCCACAAAATATCAGAATTAGGTATTTCGTTTTTAAACAAGTCATAAGAAATATTTTTGTTTAACTAGACCTTGGTAAAGATTTTGTAACTCAAGGGGCTTTGGGGTACGAGGGCAGAGGTACAGTAATCTCATCTACATCAGTTTGAGAGTTAGCACTCTTATTTGCCAGTGTTTATAACTCCTTCTTGACTATTTTAAGTTTAAGCAAAATATATTCCAAATTCATTCCTACTGTTGATATTTCATTTCTGTATGCTTTTCACATTTCTGTTGAGACTTCGAAGCTCTTTTACCCAGTTATCTAGCTGCACTGTAGCTCTACAAGTCCCTAGTTATACTGATGGTGGGGACTTTAGAGCCAAGGTCAAATGCATATACATTTTCAGTAGAGCTGACAGATGCCAGTGATTTTGCACTTGGAACTAGTCCTGATATTTCTTCATGGTTTTTAACTTGATAAAACTATTACTATATCCTACAAGGAATTTTCTACTGTTTTGAGTGATTTTAGATGCAACAGGGCCAGAAACATCCCATTTTGAGACTGCTTTTTTATTACCATGATCAGTACGCAAGTCGATAGTAATGTTCCTACATGTGTAACACAAGTCAACTGCAGCTACCGCTGATCTAAAGTCTTTCGAGAAACACAATATAATTCTTTGTTTATCGCTTCGCCTTGCCCATATATACAGCATATGGTGCTTATGGCAATTTTTATAAATATACTTGATGCTGGTTACAACAATTGTATACGTGTGCTACTGAAAAAGACAAGAAAAGTGAGAAATTGCAATGTGCTACATTTTTAACATTAGCTGGAAAGGCTACAGTGGAAATATTCAACAAATTTTCAATTGAAGTGGATGAAAAAGACTACATTGAGCATCTGATACAGAAATTTGATGAATATTGTTCCCCAAGGAAACATGAGACTTATGAGAGGCATGTTTTCAACAGCAGATTGCACAAATCTAGAGACAACTGGATTTAGTAACATCAAAGAAGGCTCAATACGTGACAGAATTTTGAAGCGATAAATGATCATACAAGAGCAAGACTGCTAAGAGAAAAAGAATTTATCACTTGAAAGATGCATTGAAATATACAGAACAGCTGAAGCCACAACAGTTAGAATGAAAACAATTACTATAATGGAACAACCTGAGAAGTCTGTTGATGGAATGAAAAAAGAAGGGAAGCCAACAGAGAGCTAAACCTCAAAAGAGCTTTACTGGAAAAAGCAATACAAAGGAAGAGATACATTACTGTACAAAGTGTGGATTAGATCAAAGGGGAAGACACTGTCCAACAAAAGGCCAACTATGTTGAAAATGTGCAGGAAGAAACCATTTTCAGAAAGTTTGCTACAGTCAGGCAACAAAATATCACAAATCAGGATATAGAGGTGGTAGATACCAAGCACAGAGCAAGACAAGATAGGTTCATCGAATTGATACTGAGAGAAAAATTTTCATAGATACAGTAGATCACGCTAACCCAAATAGTCCTTGGATTGTTCCAATCAACATCAATGGCGCAGTTATCCCAATGAAATGAGACACAGGAGCTGACATTAATATACTTGGATTTTTGGACTATCTTCAACTGAAGCACAGGTCAATATTACAACAAAGCAACAATAAACCGAAAGCATATGATGGAGGAGACATCCCAGTACAAGGTCAATGTATGCAAGAACTAAGACACAAACACTACTTGTCTACAACCCAGTTCATCATAAGTGACAGTAATATCAGACCTATTCTTGGACACAATACTTGTGATACAATGAAATTAGTCAAACTTGTACTTACTGTGGAGGAAACACATGAAAATAAACCCCGAGATTTATCTTTTTTCAGAAATATGCAGAGCTGTTTAATGGTATTGGACATTAATCAAACAAGATTAACTTCAAGCTAAGAGGGAATGCAGAACCAGTTGTTGAAGCATGCAGAAAAGTCCCATTTGCACTTCATGATGCCCTGAAAGCAGAACTTGAGAAAATGGAAACTCTAAATGTAATCAAGAAAGTAGAGTCCACTGAATGGGTTAACGTGTAATTGTACACAAGCCAAATGGAAATTTAAGGATTTGGTTAGATCCATGGAATCTGAATAAAGCTATCCAAAGAGAGGATTTCATACTTCCAACACGTGAAGAAATTATGTTACGCTTTGCAAGAGCAAAAGTGTTTATGAAGTTAGATGCTTCAAATGGGTTTTGGCAGATTCAACTTGCTGAGGAAAGTTCCAAATTGTGTTATGTTTAATACACCTTTGGCAGATATCGTTACTTACAACTACCTTTTGGAATATAGAGTGCCCTAGAAACTTATCACAGAACAATTATTACCATACTTGAAAACATGGAAAGAACTGATACATCAATAGATGATATCATTATATGTGGAAAAGACCAAATGGAGCATGATTTACGCCTAAGACAAGTGCGAGACAAAGCCAAAAAGGAATAACTGAAGCTAGAGAAAGAAAAGTGCATACTTAGTCAGTGTCCCAGAACTCACATGTTTAGGCAATGTTATATCAAAAGATGATATAAAGCCAGATCAGTGAAAAGTAGAAGCCATACAAGGTATGGAGAGACCAACATGCAAAAAAGACTTGCAAAGATTTCTTGGGATGATCAACTACCTGGCAAGATTTTTCCCTGACTGATCAAGTCGTACAGCAATATTGCGAACTCCTTTAGACAAGAAAAATCAGTGAAATTAGACTCCAAATCATGAAGAAGCTTTCAAGATCTTAAGAATCTAGTATCGAAGTGAACCAGTATTGAAGTTTTATGACCATACAAAGCAGATCAGAATTTCAGAAGATCCAAGTCAAAAAGGACTTGGTGCTGTACTTTTGCAAAAACATGGTGAGAAATTGCTTTCAGTTGCTTATGTTTCTAGCGCTGTTACAGCCACATAAAGTCATTATGCCCCAATTGAAAGAGAAGCGCTTGCCTTGACATTTCCATGTGAAAGATTTCATCGGTATATATATGGTCAAATGGTAGAAATTAAACCTGATCATAAGCCACTGCTTGCAATATTTTCCAAGGGATTAAATGAGTGTCCACCAAGAATTCAACGATTACAAATAGGAGTTCAGAAGTACGATCTGTTTACAGTGGATACATTTTCACAAGTGCCTTCCAGAAACACAGAGTTGACTGATATAGAGAAGGAAGTTGAGGTATTTGTAGATGGTGTAATGTCTATTACATAAGAATCAGATAGAAAACCAGAGAAAATTAAACGTAAAATTGCTCGAGAGAGAGTCATAAAAACTCTGATGGATACTATTATGAATGGCTGGCCAGTTGAAAAAGCCGAGGGTACTCATAAAATTCAGCCATATTGGAACTTCAGAATAGAACTGTCTGTTATAAATGTCATGATTTTCAAAGGAACTAGGGTAGTTACACCATACAAATTAAGACAAAACATTCTCACCCAAATCCATGCAGATCACATGGGAATGGAAAAATGCAAAAAGAGAGCTTGACAAGTTGTATTTTGGCCAGCTATGAATCAGGATGTTAACAACATGGTGAAAAGTTGCAAAACTTGCCAAAAATATAAAAAAAATCAAATGACCGAACCAGTGATGTCATAGCCTTTACCAGCAATACGATACCAGAAAGTATCAACTGACTTATTTGAAGTAGATACAAAAGACAACATAGTCATAATGGATGCTTACTCAAACTATCCAGGAGTTGTAAACCTTTCAAGTCAATCCACTTCAGAAGTTATCAAAGCTATGACAAGTATCTTCTCAAGACAAGGTATGCCTGAGGAAGTACTGAGCGATAATGGTCCGTGTTACAGTAGCCTTGATTTTAAACAGTTTACTGAAGATTGGAATTTTATACACATAACAAGTAGCCCTGGATATCCAAAATCAAATGGTCTAGCTGAAAAATCAGTACAGGTTGTAAAATCAATCATTCAAATATGCAAAGGAAGCGGGGAAGAGCCACATCTTGGACTTTTAGCTTATAGATCTACTCCCGTAGAAAATGGATTGTCACCAGCACAACTACTAATGGGAAGAAACCCAAGAGCTAATCTACCTACAAATCCAAAGAAATTGCAAGTTAAAAATATCAAAGAAAGTTATGCAATGTAAATGAAAGCAAAGGGAAAATCAAAAGTTCTACCATGATCAGTCAGCAGCGAAACCCTTGCAACAATTCAGCCCTGGAGAGACTATTAGAATTTGCAACAATAATCAATGGACTGATTAAGGTATTGTTATTAAAGAAATCACACCATGGTCTTACTTACTTTAAAAAAAACTAGTTGAGGTGAATACTGAAGATATCAGAAAGACCTATGGTTAGTGCCAAATAAAATGTCAAATGCTGAAGAAAATGATGACCAATATGAATCCTCATGCAATGTTGAGACCAATATGAATCCTCACGCAATGCTGAGGTAGAAGATGAATCAAATACCTCAGATTTACCAGTGGTTCACAAAAAAATGAATTTATAAAGCAGAACCTTAAGTGGAAGAATTATATGGAAACCACTAGGACCGACAGAACAGTGTTAAAGATCCGTGACATTGAAATTATCTAACAGTTTGATTATAATACAATAGTGTTGTAATAAGGTACCGATTTAAAAATGAATACAGTATTTAAATTTAGAAGGAATTAACATCTATAATATTAAGTAGTTTTATTCTATTATATTCTGGATAAATGGCAAGTTGAAATTCTATAAATGATGTATTAGATTATCTGGTTTTAAGCTGTAAAGTAAAGTTTCTTCTGTACATTGTAGCTCATAAACCGGCCATAGATAGGATATCATTTTCATTTAAGATAAATGTTCATTTTTAAATGATACACGAAGTAAACATCATGATAATAGTTTTTCATCTCTTTTAAAGAAAGGGAGATGTAATGGTACATCATCTTACTCCTGCCTCCCTAGTCTGTGTAATGCTAAAATAGACGATTTACAGTTAGGGCTGGAGCTTCCGTGGTTATCAAATTACCAAAACACATATTGTAGTGCTGCTTAACAAGTGAGGGAGATTAGAGGTCAGTTTCATCATGTGAAGACCTATCTAATAGAATCTTTAGTTATTAAACTCTATAGTATTTAAAATGGACTTACATAAATCATTACAACATCATGTGGTGCTTAGAATCCCAAACGAGAGCGAGTACTAATAAGCATGTAAGTGACCCAATCAGAAGTCTTAATGAATATGTAAGTGACCCAATCAGAAGTCTTAATGAATATGTAAGCGACCCAATCAGAAGTCTTAATGAATATGTAAGCGACCCAATCAGAAGTCTTAATGAATATGTAAGCGACCCAATCAGAAGTCTTAATGAATATGTAAGCGACCCAATATATTGAATTAAAACTTTAGGATGATCGGGTTTCCAACTTTTTTAACAGATCTTTAATGTTCTTTCTATATATTTATGTCAGTAAATTAATGTTTTTCAATAAAATATGTTTTGAAAATCAAGCACTTCTCAAAGACTGCAAAGGGTTTTCAAGCACTTTTCCAGTACTTTGTTTGAGCCAACCACAAATTCAAGCACTTTTCAAGTTGACCACTGAAATTCAAGCACTTTTCAAGGTGACCACCGAAATTCAAGCACTTTACAAGATTGTGCGAACCCCGGAATTCTATTAAACAAGTAGATTTTATTTATATTTTATTTCTCCATATGAAGCAACACTTGAAAAGAATCCGGGGAAGAAACCTTCATGTGAAATTTTCTTGAAATCATTTCATTTAATTTTGTTCAATTTTCAAGACATGAGAATTAATGGTTTCATTTACAACAGAAAATAAAATAGTGACCAGATTACCTAACAAAAGCTCTTGATGACTGATTTGAGAGTGACCAGAATACCTAACAAAAGCTCTTGATGACTGATTTGAGAGTGACCAGATTACCTAACAAAAGCTCTTGATGACTGATTTGAGAGTGACCAGATTACCTAACAAAACCTCTTGATGACTGATACCAATCAGGCTACAAGTCCTGTATGGATTAACACCACTAAGCCAACAACTGAGCCACCATGTGATAGAAGAAAATATTACTGCAATACACTACGCAATATACAACTCCTTCTGATGCAAGAACATAGAAAATTGTATCAGTGCAGGGTAAAACAAAGTTTAATTAAATATGGATGTGACAGTATTAAAGATCTTCGAGATGCATCCACATACCAATGTTTATGTGTATGTATGTATGTATGTGTGTATATATATATATATATATATATATATATATATATGTATATATATATATATAATATTATCATACAGGTTAGAGAATTTTAATTCATACTCTATGGAGATTTGAACCTGGATCCACAGGTTATGGCACCTATCACCTTGCCTGTAAGCACCAACCACTATATATATATAATGTGTGTGTGTGTGTGTGAAATGAACAGATAGCTGAAAATACAAAATAAGGTCACAGTGACCTTCTTTTGGTATGGCCGAGTTACTCTTTTTGAGATGCACCAACATACAAATTTTCAAGAGTGAACAAAATATGGTCCAAGATTTTAGGTGCCTAATAAAAGAACTGACAAATGAATCAGCAAAATGCTATTATCTCCTCCAAGCTTAATTAGCATGGGGATTAATCAAATCCTTCAGATGCACTGGTGCAGGACAGGAAAATTCCACCATAGGCTCAGAACTTTGTATCAGACATGCAATTATTTATTTTTTTTATTACTATTTTTTTTCTTTTCCATGGCAATTAAGTTTATATGGAAAACTTTATCATGGCCAGGGTTGGAAACAAACTTGTAAACTGCAGAAAGAAAATCTGGTGAAAAAAATTAGTTTGTGCAATTGTGTGTGTGGGGTTTGGAGGTGGGGAGGATAGGATATGGAAGGGAAATAAAACCCTAATGTTAATTTAGGTCTGAAGTGCAGCAGAAAACCAATGTATCAAATCAACAAGAGGTCCAAGTGGGCTTAAGATCACTCACCTGTTCACCATCTACCTCTAAGCCCAAATGACAGGATAAACGGCCAAGATAATCTTGGTTATTATGATTCTTTTTAATATAAATATTTTTTTTTTGTTTTTTTTTTAAGTCTGGCAGCCATATATGAAATAATGCTGAAAATAGCAATTGTTGACGGATAATGGATGACACACACAAGACACAGCACCAGATGAGCTAAAACTAGTGTTGGCAACTATAAGAGACCTGTACACATGGAAATTTCTATAACTGCTGAGGAACAATGGTAAAATTTTATAAAAATTCAGTCTGGGCATTTCTTAAGTATACCTGGTATATGTATTCCTTTCACTGAGATATTGACTGTAGTAACAACTGTAAGCAGGTGATATTCAGTTTCAAAGAGTAACGTTTGCAGGACAATTTGACAAAAATATATGCAATTTGTCAGATGTCTTGCAAAACAGAAGCTGAGTATTTGTTTTTCTGAGACATTTCTAGGAGTATAAATATCACTGGAAGTCAAGCAAAATCAAATATTTTAATAAAGCAAAACACAGAATATTTTATCATCAACAACTCTATTGCAAATGTTGCATTATTGCAATGAAACATTTTACTTTCAAGTCCAATATTGTATGAATTGTAAATGCTTCAACAATAAGCAAAATAAATATTAGTTCCTGAATTTATTCTTTCAAAACTCTATTAAAGCAAGAGAATATAACATTTTACTTATTAAAACATTACTGTGGAACTTTTATGAAAGACTATAAATATACATACTTGTAATATAGAATATGAACAAAACACCCAAAAAATAAATACCTAGACAAATGTGAACAAGAGTACTGTGAATAGAACATTATAGTGAACATGAGTAGTCAACAGAACTTTATAGTGAACAGTACTGTTAATAGAACATTATAGTAAACAAGAGTACTGTGAACTGCTCATTATAGTGAACAAGAGTACCGTGAACAGCACACACACACACACATATATATATATATAATATGAACAAAACACACACAAAAATACCTAGACTAATGTGAACAAGAGTACTGTGAATAGAACATTTTTATGAACATGAGTACCGTCAACAGAACGTTATAGTGAACAGTACTGTTAATAGAACACTATAGTGAACAAGAGTACCGTGAACCGTGCATTATAGTTAAGAGTACCACCAAAAATTAAATACCTAGACAAATGTGAACAAGAGCACTGTGAATAGAACATTATAGTGAATACGAATACTGTCAACAAAACATTATAGTGAACAAGAGTAATGTGAACAGTACATTATAGTGAACAAGGGTATTGTGAACAGCATATTATATGCCCACCAAATACAAGAGTGAACAGCACATTATTTGCCCACCAAGTGTTTACTAATCAGTAGGGTTGTTCCTCACCCCAAATGCAAGCCATCTACAACTTTGATAACTGTAGATGTGGACAACTTGAGTTATTGTGCAGAAAACATCAGGTAAACCTTGCGCAGTTTACGGAAAATAATGAGCTCTGACACCATCCAGAAGCAATATCATCTAAAAGCATTGTCTAAAATTTCTAGGCAAATGCATATTGAAATAAAATAAAACAGCTTGAGATTACAAACAGTTCCAACACTTCTTGATTGCACAATAAAAAACATTTTTAAAAAAGTTTACTAAATGAATTGAGACAATTTTCCTTTCAAAATAATGTATTTTTGTCTCTTTGCATGACACAGATCAACTGTGAATATGGCAGGAAGGTAGAGAATTCAAACTGGACCCATTTTCACTAAGCATTTAAATTCATACTCAACTAAAGTCCTGAGTGGGTGAGACTGAAAATACACCAAACAGATTATGGCATCTGAATTTGAGATAAAGACTAACCTTTGCAAAATTCCTGAAATCATACCCAAGGTCCTACCTGGAGGAGGGCCGGGGTTGGGAACCACCACAGTCATTATTTTTATCACAGCAGAAAAGAGGAACACTAAAAGCCAACATCTTGAGCAAAATTATCACCCAATTCTACCAATGGGACAACAGGTGAGAGTTACTCACTAGGTTTAAACACCATGTGCTATAACTATACAAAATCAATCTTTTAAATTGAAAGAGAAACAATCTTCTGGGATATGCCATCTGATTATTAGCATGTCCAGCTGCATGATATCTGCTTATATGTCCATGTCTCGGACAATGGCGGCAGCTAGTTGCTGGAGATCTTTACTCCGTACCCTTGCAGTTTCCAGCACCTCCTCGTGATTGGCAAATGCTTTAGAATCATGCTCCACGACGCACTTATTTGTGACTAAGGACAGGCCCAATACACGCATTCCACAGTGTCTGGCTACCAAGACTTCTGGAACTGTGCTCATACCTGACAGTGAAAAGGTCATAAATAAATCAGATCATCACATGAAAATATATAAAACATTACATTTCAGTAATTAATTTTAAAAGTGTAAATTATTTTCTGATACAGAGGTCCCTCATTGTACAGTCCCTCAGTATACCACTTCCTTTATAATGCATGTATGGTCATGGATCTCAATCAGCTGTCCCTCAGTATAACATTCCCCTTTTATAATGCATGTATGGTCACGTGTATCTATCAACTGTCATTTAATATACCACTGACCCTGTCATAATTATAATTTGGTTGCACACTATTAAATACCTTATTGTTGTGTTCATTGTACTATTGTGACAGGGACTTGTTGAAGTATACCTCAGTGTAAGGTAACCTCACCTACAATGAAAACCACTTTATGGCTCCCATGAAATATGGTGTATGAAAAGGATAAAAACTGCCAGTACCTATTGCATGTTGGTGTACAATTGCAATGGTATCCAATTATCATTACAATGCTAACTTGTTTTGATTCCATGGCAATTTTTACCGTTGCAATGTTAATATCACTGTTGTAGCAAAATTTTTTATGGTAACAATACTATTATATTATATTTTACCATTGCAATGATAAAATAAACCACTGCAACAACAAAAACAGAATCGCAATGATAAAATGAACCCCACCATTTAAATGAGAACATAAACTGTTGCAACAACAAAAAATGCCATCGCAGTGTTAAAAATACTGTTGCAACAGTAAATTTTAATATTGTAATGGGAAACATCGTTGCACCCACAAAATTTAATGTTGCAATGGTACTGGTAGTTTTGACCTTTTTCGCACACCATATATGAACAGAGTTATAGTGGGAACAATGTATGTCTAAAAGTGTCAAGGTATTAAATGACAATTCTTGTGCAACAATCTGTACATCAAAGACACTTTGGTGGACACACAGTAGGTCAATCAGATTATAGTGAGTTCAGCTATTTTTATTGTTATTAATTTTTATGGTTTTGTGAAAAATGACATATATAAAAATGTTTCTCTGAGAATACATACCTGATGATATTAACATTAGGAAATAAAACTATGCTACCTCTTGAATCAAGCCCTCCTCCAAAGTCAAAAATATAGTCTTTCACATTGATATATCATACAGAGACAGGGAAGAAACTCTTCCAGACTGGCTCCCTTTGTCCCCACACAATGATGACCCATGTGCCAGACGTTATTCAGTTTAAGCTTGAGCCATCAATGAGAATGCTCACATCTACATGGAGTTGGGACTTTATAGTAATGTGATCTGATCACATTTAATGTTAGGAGAACAGGTAAAAGGAGATGTATGAGCATGCAACCTCTATCATGGATACCCTTGATGGGAAATATGACAGGAGCCCCTATATAATGGACAAAAAAGATCATGTAATATGTGACATCAATACACAGGTAACGAGATATTAATGACATTCTCTTAAATCAGAAATATTCTGGTTGAATCCAGTGAAAACTATAAACCCACACCTGGGAGGTTGTGCTGCCATTAACTAGGTCTGGTGGTCCTCTGGGCCTGGACCCACCAGATTAAATTCCCTTCTCTGTGGTGCTAGATCTTGAAGATAGAAGCTCAATATGGTTGACTGTGCATGCCAGCTTACGGTTTCAATAATGTGTTGGGACTAAAACATTGAGTTCGAATGCAAGGGTTACATAAAACTCTTGTTATCACAAGTGCTGAAATTTTCATGATGCTTATCTGGTCTTGTGAAACTTCAGAGTATGATGAACGTATCACGCACTTAAGCCAAGACGCCATGGTCTGAAGGGTTATGTTGCGTTTCCCAGCCTTTACCAGAAAGAGGAGGCATTGTCAGACCCCATTACTGTTTTCCATGCGTTTCAAATTGTACCTGACAGCATGGTCTGGTTCTTGCAGCACTGCCTCTCTTAGCATATTAACTGAGGAGAGTGAGAGAATGAGCATCCTCTGATTGCCTGCCAATGGTAAGCTATTCTTGAGCCTTGTTGCATCATTAGGACAAACAAATGATCCAATATGAACTATAGATAGTTTTTAGATCCACTGAAAAGGTACGCAATTCACTTGCTCTGCACGATTAAGCTACGGCTATCCAAAAATATGTCTTGTAAGATATCACCTTTAGTGAAGTTCTAGCAAAGGGCTAAAACTTGTCCGAGTTGAGACACATCAGAGCCCAGGAAAGGTTCCACTTGGGGAGCAAGGTAAGTGTCCAGGGTTGATTCAGGCCAAAATTGGCCATAAGTCCATCTGGTCCTTGATGTTGCCTATCTTCACTCTTGCATGGTGTCTGAATGTATCAGAAATCGTGAAGCAGTAGTATTTGATAGTAATACAGGCAAACTTCTCCTTGAAGAGTCAAAAGTTAGCAAACTGAGAAAACACCACTTGCAAAGGGACGATGTTGTTACCCTTGCATCAGCCCCCATAAAGGCACCACTCTGCCTCCTACGTCTTCTAGCTTGTGGCAATCCTCTCTATTATCAATGGGATAAATTCCTTTCCATGCAAGGCTTCATGACAAGAGCCAGGCATGTACGAGGAGCTTGTCTTGGCAGGGATGGCATTGCTGGGATTTTCCTGGGGATATCTGGCACTAGACTGAGTAGATCACTTGCCCAAGATGTCCCATCTGAGATGGGCTATCAAAGCCATTATCAAGGTCCAGCCCCTTCTTTTCTGGATTATTCTCAGCATCAGAACAGCTAGAAGGAAGGTGTAGCCCCAAAACTTCTCCTAGTTAGATATAGCATCCATGGCCCAGGCCTCTGGGACCTGGACTGGAGAGATGAAGGTGGGCAGTTTGTGGCTCCACATTGCAGCAAAGAGATCCCACAGTGTGCAAATCTGATGGAAGATCAATGGGTCAATAGACCACTCAGTGTGCAGAGTCTGGCCTGTTCTTGACAACTAGTAGTCACTCAGGTCATTAAACCTGCTAGGAATGTGTCTGATCTGGACCATAATCTTGTGCTGGGTGCACTAGCACAGAAAGTCCCAGATGAGGACACAGAGGTCAGGTATTTGGTTTCTCCCATTTGAGGTAGGACACCAACAATGAGTTGTTGAATACGAGGATTACCCTAACATAAAGATGATCCTTCTAGTCATGAAAGGTATTTGTTATTTTTATGGCATACATTTCCAGAGAGTTGATGTGAAGGGCCCTGTCCTCTAGTCCCCAGTTGCTGCTGACCATGGTGAAGCGGGGCAACAGACTGGTTTTACAGGTCTCCATAGCTTGCCATATAAGCTGGGACAGTCAGTATGGTTTGCAAAGCTGAGATGGCCAGCTCAATGTCTATGTGAAAGACCAGTTTTACAGGTCCCTATAACAATGCCAAACAAGACAGGATGGTCAATTTGTTTGCTGACTGACTCATCATAACAGCCGACCTCATCAGCAGTAATGGACGGCCAGTCAACCAGTTGGACAGGCTGGTCAGAAGCCATGACAGCAGCAGACAGCAAGGATGCCAAGGTCAGAACTAAACCCCATGCATGTATACTTGTGAGCACTCTGGCTCTGTCTGGCATGCAGGCAAACTTATACTCACAGGGCTGCCAAAAGGTGGGTGCAAGATCTCATCTGACAGACTGGTTGGGAGCTGTGATGACAGAAGACAGCTGTTGCAGCTGATGGAAAACTCGTCACAAGGATAGCCAAAAACAACCACATGCTCCAAGACTTACAGGCATTCTGGTCCTGTACGGAAAGCAGTGGGGACTTGCACCCACTGGCTGCCAAAAGAGGCTGCACAAAATCAGAACAGAGTCATGTCAATAAGTTGGGTAATGAGTGTTTTCTATACTGTCTAATGCTTCCATAGAATAGCGGACCAAGTCCCTTATGACCAACTTGTACATTACAAATTTAAATAAAATACATTTAGTACATCAGAGGCACATTTCATGAGTGTCCTCTGAGACTTTGTTTTTTAGATGGTGCATTTATTACATGGTGCACCAAATGGTAATGGTATACCTGTAATGACAATGAAAATCAACTAAGTCATGTAATCAAATAAAAAGGTGCATGCACTGAAGTTAAGGGACAAGAAATGCCATCATCCCTGCAAGATACGCCATCAACATTAGACCCACTGACTGAACTGGTGGCTGGGCAACCGACATGGTTTGTGTCATCAGGGTCGGTGGCTGGCCAGACAGCTGGGTTTGGTGATGTGGATGTACTGGTTGTACAGATTCCCGTAACATGCTGTACATAACAGAAAAGTTGGCTTCTTTGCATAACTCATGATATGATTGACCTCTAGATGATAGTGGTTATGGATGGCTACATGAACAGCAATGCAGACAGACTGGTTGTACTGATCCCCATAACATACCATATAAAAACAAAATGGTCAGCTGGTTTGCGGCATGACTTGTCAATATGACCAACTTCTGGTCACTAGTGGTTATGGACAGATAGACAGCTGGATGATCAGCAACCTGGATGGCGGCAGACAGCAAAGACAGCTGGTAATACAAGCCTGCTATATTAGAATCAAACCCCATGCGTCTGGACTTACAGGCATTGTGACCATGCTCAGACATGCAGGGTAACTTACATCCACTCGACTGCCAAAAGTTGGGGGCAAAACACCCTGTGATCTCCAAGTTCATATAAAAGAGATGCGATGAAAGGTGGGATACAAACTACCCTGAAGCCAATAACTCCATCATTTCCTGGAAAAGTTGCCTCGTCTGCAACTCAAGCTGCAACAAGAGAGGGGGTAGCATGGATGCATTCACCTTAAACAGTTCTTCCTCCACAGATTTGGACTTTGCTTGGTTGACCATGTCCCATCTGACCATTGCAAAGTGAAGATGACGTGCACCTGGTAGAGGCAAGTCATGTCTCGTGTGTGCCCTAAGAGACCTTTTTATACTTCAAACATTTAGTCATCATCTGAAACGGTAATAAAAATGAGCAAATAACAGGAAATTACAACCCTAAAGTGAAAACTATATCAATAACAGCACTCTGAATTAAAACAAAATTATTTACAAAAAAGATACCATGTGCGACTACAAGGTCAGAGACAAAGTCCACAAACTTTAAAAAATATGTACAATTAACAACAAATAACCTTAATTATCGATTCTATATCAACACTCCAGGTGGATGGGTAGAATTAATGATGATTTCTGATGGATAGCAAGTGGCAATGTGATGCAATGTTCATTGTATCACAACAAAAGTTTAGACTGAAAAACATCTGGCATACAGATGGTCCGCATTTTTTTGTCTTTCCTGCAGACCTGTATTCTCAAGGTAGCAGCATTTAGTTCCTAACATTAATAGTTTCTAACGTTAATGTGACTGGATAACATATTCACTAGAGAAATTATATATTTGTCAGTATTTAAATTTGTGTATTGGGGAAGGGTCATTGTTTCTTGGGTCTTTAAAGTTGTGCTTTTGTAGCAACCATGAAATCCATGAAAACTGGTACACCACCAAAAAAGAGAGAATTTACAGTATCACAAAGGTCGGATGAATTGCTGCCGACTGTTTTTGGATATAATGTCTTGGTTTTATCTTCAAAAAAGTTTAACACAAACCCCACTGGTGTCATATCAACTTTAAAAAGGATAAAACAGAGTGCATCTTGAAGCAATGAAAAAACAGACTTAAATTTAATTATGAGGAAATGATCGCTGATTAAAGTATGTAACAGCTGACTTTTTTTCCTCCCCAAAACATCAGTGAAACTTTTGCAGAATCAAATAAGAAACAATCTATGAGGAACTTGATTTGTGTTTGCAAAATATGTAAATGTATGCCGCCACTGCAGTCTAAAATATTTTTTTTTTACAAAATTGAAAGAATTTGAAAAATTGCTATACAGACATACAAATTTAATCAGGTCATTTACATATGCATACTAAATTTTACTTGTCTACCTCAAGTGGTTTTTGCCTAACCACACTCTCAATGATTTTGTCAAAAAGTCTTAAACCAAAGAGTAAAAAACATGTAACAAATTGAACAAGAATCCCTCGAAGGGACTGATGCTCTACTGGCCAAAAAGAATTTCCAGGAATTCAAGACCATTTCTTATTTTTAACTGTTTAGTGTTTAAACTGTGTGTAATATTTTTGAGCATTAACAAGATTTCAAACTAGCCATTGTGGCAGCCATATTGGATGCAAGATTGGCACCATTTTCAATTAGGACTAACTAGACATCATTAGAAGTCTTCTGGTTAAACCCTATGTGAATAAGACCATCTATTCAGGATGAGTAGCAATAACAAGATTTTCAAGATGCTGCCATGGTGACCATATTGGATGTCAGATCAGCACCATTTTCACTTAGTACCAACCAAACATCATAAGAAGTCCTTTGAGGAAAACCCCATGTCAATATGACCATCCATTTAAGAGAAGTAGCAATAGCAAGATTTTCAAGATGGCTGCCATGGTGGCCATACTGGACACAATTTTCATTTGGGACCAACTAGACATCACAAGAAGTATTTTAGTGAGAAACCCAAATTTATAACAGAAGTAGCAATAACAAGATTTTTAAGAATGCCACTGTGTCAGCCATATTGGATATCCGAGTGGCACTGTTTTAATTTAAGACCAACCAGACAGTATAAAAAGTCTTCTGGTGAAAACTCGATGTCGATATGATTTTCTGCTCAGGAGGAGTAGTGATAATAAGATGTTCAAGATGACTGCTGTGACGGCTATACTGGATGTCAGACTGGCACCATTTTCATTTTGGAACAACTAGATAGACATAATTAGTCATTTAGTGAAAAACCCATGTCAATATGACTTTCCGTTCAGAAGTAGCAATAACAAGATTTTCAAGCTGGTTGCCATGGTGGCCATATTGGACATCAGATCAGCATCATTTTCACTTAGGACCAACTAGACATCATAAGAAGTCTTAGTGAAAACTTCATGTCAATATGACTTTCCATTCAGGAGAAGTAGTGATAACAAGATTTTCAAAATGGCAGCTATGGTGGCCAATTTAGATGTCCAATTGGCACCATTTTCATTCAGAGTCAATTAGACACCATAAGAGGTCTTCTGGTGGAAAACCCATGTCGATACGACTTCCCATTCAGGAGGAGAAGTGATGAGATTTACAAGATGGCAATTGTGGTGGCTATATTGGATGTCCAAGCAGCACCATTTTCATTTAGGACCAACTAGACTATGGCATGAATGTGAGTGTAAAGTTTCATGGCAATCTGCCAAGTAGTTCAGGAAGAGTAGCGATAACAAAATTGTGCTAACGGGCAGATGGACAAGGAATGACAGACCATTCCATAAGCTCTTTTGGTCTATGACCAGTAGAGCTAAAAATTGCTATAATGGCATAAAAATCCGATCCTATCACCTACATGTAAATAAAATTATGTATACTACATCTCATTTCCTTATCTCAAGTGTTTTTTGTTTAATCATGTTAACAAGATTGTCAAAAAAATTTTTTTTGTAAAATATTGAAAAATTGTTGCGATAGTCTTAAAAAGCTACTCAGATTATCTACATCTGAATTTAAATATGCTTACGAAATTTCATTTGTATACCTCTAGTGTTTCCTGCTTGATCATGTTAACAAGGTTTTTGTCAAAAGAGTCCATAAAGTTGACAAAATGTGTAAACCAGGTATGTATCTATAAAACACATATGCTGTATGACTTTATGACAGCAGGGGCCACTAAAGACGTAGACCAAAATGTCTAAGTCTAGAAAAATTTAAAAATGTACAAAAACTGGAAATATTGCTACAATTGCTTTAAAATCTAATTAGGTCATCTATATATGCATACAAAATCTAATTAGGTCATCTACATATGCATTCAAACATGTATACGTAATTTCATTTGTCTATCTGAAGTGATTTTTGCTTAATTGTGCTATTAAAAAGTTTCATACAAAAGTCCAAATAGTTAAAAAAATATGTAAAAAAAATAGAAAAATTGCTGTAATATCCTGATAATCTAATGACGGAGGTTGTCTACATAACAATAAAATATCCCAGTCAAATTTTATTTTTTACCACAAGCAATTTTTACCTAATTATGCTAACAAGGCTTTTGTCAAACAGTCCAAGTACAAAAAGTTCCAAAATGTATTAAAAAAGTGAAAAAACTGCTGTAATGGCCTGAAAATCTAATTAAATCATTCACATCTGAAAACAAATAAATGTATAAAACTTCATATGTCTACTTAAAGTGATATTTTGCTTAATCAAGCTAACAAGGATTTAGTCCCCCCCCCCCCCAAAAAGACAAAATTTCAAAAAGTTTTAAAAAAGTGTACAAATGGACAAACTGCTGTAATGCTCTGAAAATATAATCAGGTCATGAACATATGCTTACAAACAGACCATCTAAATTTCATTTGTCTACATTCAGTTCTTTTTGCACATACCTGCTAACAAGCTTCTTGGGATGGATGAACAGACCGAGAGGCCCAAATCAATATATCCCAAATGAAAGTAGTGGGAGCATAATAATTTTAAAATTATTCAAGGGGATGAAAATATATTCAGGGCATCTATATATCGTCAATTTTTAGAGGTTTTTGTCCAATCCTGCTAACAAGCTTCACAAGTCAGACCATTGGACAGAAGGACAGGACCAAATTAAGATGCTGCTGCATGCAGTAGGTGCCTAAAAATCATCACTTCCACTTTTGGTTTTCCTATTAAAATACATGTATAGAAAAATACTAATAGAACTGAATCATATTAAGCAAACATTCTTCATTCCTAATATTTCACAAGATACCTGTGGAGTCAACCCCAATAAGCCTGAGAAAACGGCACTCTGTGACTGTTTCAAAGGAAGGCCCTCCCAAACAACAGTACACACCCTCTCGTACAAAATCATTGTAACCAA
Organism: Margaritifera margaritifera; assembly: GCA_029931535.1. Taxonomy (NCBI): domain Eukaryota; kingdom Metazoa; phylum Mollusca; class Bivalvia; order Unionida; family Margaritiferidae; genus Margaritifera; species Margaritifera margaritifera. The sequence goes on along the minus strand of JAQPZY010001666.1, from coordinate 2,199,448 downwards.
GCTCTTTAGCTTTCTGCTTGGCTAGCTGTCTGAACTCTTGGTCGTATGCACCTGATGCAGCAGGAAACCTTGGTCCAAACCTGCAAAAGTTGATGACAGAAATAAAACTAGATTTGGGTTTGCAAAACACATAGGTCGCCAATGCTGACCAAAATATGCGAGTCCCAAAAGTTTAAAAACTTGTAAAAATGATCTGAAGTGCTTTTTCTTTAATCTCACAAAAAATGTTGAAGTCTAAAAGGTTTAAAACTGCATACAAAAAGTGAAAATCCAATCAGGTCATTTACATATGAATACAAATATGCTTGCCAAATTTCATTTGACTAAGTTGAGTGTTTTTTTTAGAGAAAAATGTTTCGTCAATAATACTTACCCGATAATAATTCTTTGATAAAAAAAAAATATGCTTACCCAATCATAATGCATTAGGAGTACATCCACTACTTTGCAAATCCAGCCCTCCAGGCTTGTTTTAGCAACAAAAGTGCTAATAATACATCTGCTTGCCAAGGGGATGCGAGATGAGTGGTCTACCATTGGCTAGAGAGATTGGTGCAAAATACTGTAAATTCATCTGTTACTATTCGAGTGGATGTGCATGCTTATCTAGGGATGTAACTGTGTAGAGGACTTGGGAGGGTGTGTCTGTAGTATGATCAGGTAAGTATTATCAAAGAAACATTTTACTTGAAAAACTGGTCTTTTTAAATACATTACCCAATCATAATACATTAGGAAAAATAGGTATCAGGAAGGAGTTGCATCCTCTTACACAAGAACTGGCCCTGTCTCTGGTCTTCTAATGTACATAAAGCAACTCAGAAGCTCATGTGAGATATGGACTAGCTCATGTGAGATATGGGCTAGGGGTTTGCACATGGCTTATGCATGGACACAGCTTTGGGAAAAAATTACACTCCTGCAAATCCAGTGGAAGTTGAGTAACCCATGTCACTATAAAGCTGCTGAATGACCCTGAAAGTAGCCTGTTGTGCTGTTTGTATAGGTCCCACCAGGTAAAACTGAGCCCTTTGCAATTAAAGATCTCTGAGGTAAAAGCTAAAGCATGACACTTCCATCAAACAGTTTGGCTCATGTCGGTTAGGGGGGCATTGTGGTTAAATGCAACAATAGTGGTGACCGCCCAAACCAAGAGAGCCGATATGCACAAGAAATGCTTTGGTTTTGGGTTTGTTCTTATAAGCAAAACGGATAACCCATTGTATACAGCAAGACAGAGCCCGAGTAGAAATATCATCCCTTCCTTCTTTGAGTTTAAGAAAAAGTGAAATCTCCCTCTTCTGATCAGCTTGGTTTGGTTTGTGTCTCACTTCAGAGCCCTTACAGGGCCATGTAGATGTCCTTGGGTGAAGAATTCAAGGATGAAAGAGATTTCAAGACAAAGAACTCATTCCACATACACAGGCCCTGTTCTTGGAAATATTAGTAGGGGCTGTCACAAGTGAACCCAAACTGCCATGCAGTGTTTCAGCCAGGTTTGAGAAAAAAATGGCCAATTGGCCCCCTTCATTTGAAAAAGTGGGCCAACGGTGTGATCATAATGGGCCAACCTTATAATAAAATGAGATATCATTTTTATTGTCTATTTTATATGTCATTTGCGTGAAAAACCAAATAAATAACCTTTTTTACTTTAAGATTCTCCCCTTTGATGCCTCTGACCACACTCTAACAGTGCAAAAGAAGTAGAAATCTACAATTTGATGCCCCTGCAGTATTATAGTCATCAGTCTTTGTGATGTTTCAGCTTTCAAACAATTTCTTATACTGGTTGAAAAGTTGCTTCATGCAACCACGCAAGAGCCATAGAAGACTTTTTTCAACTGAAGTGTCAAGACAAGCCCAAGTTTGCAAGAGGGTCAGTGAAGTCTTTGTTCTGGCCTATTTCCTCCCTTCCATGAGGTCAAAATGTGTCTAAGATTGGGAATGGTAGCCCTTGATAGTGATGAGAGCTAGCTTCTCCTTGCAGAGCCCAAAGGAGGAAGTTAGCTATCTATGGTACCAAGGCTTATGATGGAATATGTTTCCCCTTGCACAATTAGGAAAGAAACTCTCCACTTTTCCCTCATATGCTTAAAACAAGAGGCCCAAGTAGGTCTGATATTGCTCACCTAGGTAGCTGACATATGTCAGCTTGTGAATGCAAATTCATACACATGTTGAAAATGTAGAGGAGTAAGAAAACCTTGGAGCACATAGTTGCTGCATTGTCTATTAATGTTGGTGGGATTTATCTTCTTTCCTTGACCATGTATATTGGATCACTATCTCTGCATAAAAAGTGATTTATATAACCAGCAGTCCCCAACACCTCTCCCAGCCCCTGCAGACCCCAATTCATAACTTAGAAATTGTTCAATGCCCTACACTTAAAGTATATATATACATACTTGGCATTACACGGGGAGGTAATCTGTGCAGTTAGCATGGATTGCTGGGTCTGCCCTTACCCCACTAGGGCTCTGCTCCTGGAGTCATAACTTGGAAACCATCTAGATCTGCACCCAAGGGGGCTATTGTGACTCAGTGCTTAAGGTGATGGACACATGACCAGAAGGTTGCAGGTTTATGTCCCACCATCAAATTAGCCTAAATCAACTATCAAAATTCTCAAGATATTTTTAAGGTCACAGGTTTTTTTGCTCTAGGTAATTAAATCTGGAAGTACTTCAGAAGAAAAGCATACTGAAGTATTTCTAAAGAAAAGCATACTGAAGTATTTCTAAAGAAAAGCATACTGAAGTATTTCAGAAGAAAAGCATACTGAAGTACTTCAGAAGAAAAGCATACTGAAGTACTTCATAAGAAAAGCATACTGAAGTATTTCAGAAGAAAAGCATAAAGAAGTATTTCAGAAGAAAAGCATACTGAAGTACTTCAGAAGAAAAGCATACTGAAGTATTTCAGAAGAAAAGCATACTGAAGTATTTCAGAAGAAAAGCATACTTAAGTACTTCAGAAGAAAAGCATACCGAAGTATTTCAGAAGAAAAGCATACTGAAGTACTAAAGAAGAAAAGCATACTGAAGTACTTCAGAAGAAAAGCATACTGGGCTATTATATATTCTTTTTTTTTTGTATTAAAAGCTAAGAAACACAAAAACAATACATTTTAAACAATTTGTGAATAATGGCACTGAATACATGAAATACCTCATGGCTTTCTTGATACAAGTCAAGGTGCAGCATCTCTGGGTATGTATAGAAGACCTGCATTCACAAGTCAAGGTGCAGCATCTCTGGGTATGTATAGAAGACCTGCATTCACGATTGTTAGAGCAGGCAGGATTTTCCTGGGAATCTCCAATGCAAAGTTCAATATATCATTGATAGACGATTTTTACAACTTGGGAGGAGAAATCTGGATTAGATGGCACTCAGATTCCCTTGCTTTTTGCAAAACTTGGCAATCAGAGTGGAGGGGGGAAAAGTGTATGCCATGTTATGTATGATGTTTATATAATATTGTAGGTATTTTAGGAGGTTATAAATGTTTCTTCACTTTAATATTTGCTTGAATCTTAATGTTTATCAGGAAAAGCATGTTTAACTAGTGTCCTTGAATTGGGTTGTTTTGATCAATATGTTTTCTCAATTTGAAGGTCAAGGTTGAATTTTTGTTTACAAGTAAAATTCCATTAAGATGACACATGTTCTAGAACATTCTGTCATGTGACCAATCTTTATATATGCCATGTTTGGTGGACATTTATTCAGTTTTGACATTACCATCAGTCTTGTAAAGAGCTATTACAGTTGTGAAAATTCATTCCAAATTCTAAGAGAGGAATTATTTTAAATATTCATTGGATTATAACAGTGCTCATAAACTTTTGGATTTTGGATTTTTAATTGATGATTTTGGAATTTATGTGAACTTATTCAGAGATTTTGGAATACTTCATTTTGACATCAGCACATCAAGATTTCTAGTACATCAGGACTTTAGAGACCATTAGCACATCATAACATTCAAGGACACAGCCGTGAATTCGGAACATTCTATATTTAGGACTTGTGATTAGAACAATCATTCTTATTGGATTATTAGGATTTCAAAACACATTACTGTAAGTGACTTTTTGATTTTTCATTTTAATTATCTAGTAATAAATTGCTTTTTGATTTTTTACTTGATTTGTTGGTTTCACTTTCTTTCTGTTACATTTTTCTTAGACCATAGAGTCGTAACAGAAATTGGGGGCTCGTCCGGGATCTGAATTTCTTTAAAGCATATTAGAGATATTAAATTTATCTTTGAAATTCATATTGATTTTGTCTTGGAATTTTTTTTTGTCTTTGGCAAAGATTTTATATAGAGAAATTTTTTTGTGTGAAACCAACAAGCATTTACTATGGCATCTAATGTTCAGAATTTCATTTCAAAACCTACCCAGGAGGGGTTAGAGTGCATGAGAAAGGATGAGTTGCTCGAGCTTGCCAGAAAATACAGTCTATCTGAGGCAAAAGTATCATTGACAAAACAGGAGATAAAGATTATTTTGATTCAGTATTTAGTAGGAAAGGGAATTTTTGAAAATAGTGCTTTAAGTTTGAAGAGAAAGCCTGTATCTGGTTCTGACAGGAAATTAAGGGAATTAGAGTTAAAGAACCAGATGGATTTAGAATTGGCAAAGCTTCAGATTCAGAGAGAGAGAGAAAAAGAAGAGAGGCAGATGGAGAGAGAGAAAGAAGAGAGGCAAATACAGATGGAGAGAGAGAAGGAAGAGAGGCAGATACAAATGCAGAAAGAAGAGAGGCAGATGGAGAGAGAGAAAGAAGAGAGGCAAATACAGATGGAGAGAGAGAAGGAAGAGAGGCAGATACAAATGCAGAAAGAAGAGAGACAAATACAAATGCAGATGCAAAGAGAAGAAAGGGAAATGCAATTTAAGTTAAGAGAATTAGAACTGGCAAACAGAGCACACTCCACTCCTTTAAATACAAGTTCAGGTTTTGATGTTACTAGATATATTAGGTTAGTACCCCCTTTTCAGGAAAAAGAAGTAGATAATACTTTCTTCATTTCGAGAAAATTGCTGAAAACTTGAAATGGCCCAGAAAGCATTGGACTTTGTTATTACAAAGTGTACTTATTGGCAAAGCTCGTGAAGTCTACATTTCACTGTCAGTACAACAAGCACCAGAAAAATTATTCCACAATTGAGAAGGAATGTTTGGCTTTGATATTGGCTTTACAGCATTTTGAAGTGTATGTTACCTCAGCTCTTTCTCCAATTATTGTGTACAGTGATCACAATCCCCTTACTTTCATCAACAAAATGAAAGATAAAAATCGGAGATTGTTGAGATGGAGTTTGATATTGCAAGAATATAACATTGACATTAGACAGACACATCAGGGGAAAAGACAATGTGATTGCAGATGCACTCTCACGTGCCTGGAAATGTAATATTGCTTGATGTAATTAAGTCCAGTATCATAAAACATGTTCTTATGTAATTTTGGTTATTATAGTATTAGATATATATTCAAAAGAAAGCTTTATTATATAAATCTTTCTTTTTCTTTATGAGGGAGGTGTTATGTATGATGTTTATATAATAATGTAGGTATTTTAGGAGGTTATAAATGTTTCTTCACTTTAATATTTGCTTGAATCTTAATGTTTATCAGGAAAAGCATGTTTAACTAGTGTCCTTGAATTGGGTTGTTTTGATCAATATGTTTTCTCAATTTGAAGGTCAAGGTTGAATTTTTGTTTACAAGTAAAATTCCATTAAGATGACACATGTTCTAGAACATTCTGTCATGTGACCAATCTTTATATATGCCATGTTTGGTGGACATTTATTCAGTTTTGACATTACCATCAGTCTTGTAAAGAGCTATTACAGTTGTGAAAATTCATTCCAAATTCTAAGAGAGGAATTATTTTAAATATTCATTGGATTATAACAGTGCTCATAAACTTTTGGATTTTGGATTTTTAATTGATGATTTTGGAATTTATGTGAACTTATTCAGAGGTTTTGGAATACTTCATTTTGACATCAGCACATCAAGATTTCTAGTACATCAGGACTTTGGAGACCATTAGCACATCATAACATTCAAGGACACAGCCGTGAATTCGGAACATTCTATATTTAGGACTTGTGATTAGAACAATCATTCTTATTGGATTATTAGGATTTCAAAACACATTACTGTAAGTGACTTTTTGATTTTTCATTTTAATTATCTAGTAATAAAATGCTTGTTGATTTTTTACTTGATTTGTTGGTTTCACTTTCTTTCTGTTACATTTTTCTTAGACCATAGAGTCGTAACAGCCACAAGACCATTCTGATTCTGAGAAAGGGCAGTAATTGCTCACGCTTTCGGATCTGGGACTGGATATACAAAGGCTAAAAGCTTTGCATTTCACTTCATCACAAAAAGTCGCCGAGAGATCAACCCCAATGGGCACAGATTCGGCTGAAGACCGAGGGCAGAGGAGGACAAAACATTCGGTATGAATCCAACAGGACATTTAGTCCACTAGGACATTCAGCCTGCCTGGGATGTGACAGACGTGGATGTAGATTTGGCAGCAATAATACCACCTGAGAAAATCCCAAACTAGGAGGCAAAGGTCTGGGGACTTGTTTCCTCTTTGTCTTGTGACTGAAGACAGAATGTGAATGCCCTTTTCAGACAGCATCTCCTGCCACGATTTAAAAGTATGCACAATGGCCTTCGTCTGGTGAGATTAATGTTCTGAAAGCCAAATAATGTCCTCCCATTTACTGAGATGGAACCTCATATAGCCCTGAAAAAACTTGATTATTTGGTCTAAAGGGCAAAGATCAACTACCAATAGGAAAACAGGTACATCTGCAGGGGTCTTATGAACAAGCAGCACAAAATGAAGGGATTCATTGTATTATTAAGGAGACCCAAGAGGTGAAGAAATTCCCAGGCTGAAATTAGATTCTCTCAATGAATGATAGACACCACTGTGATGAATTTAAGATATATTCCAGAAAGCAGCAGACTCTGTTCAAGAGGGTTTGAACTCCATGCCCAAATGAATAAAAAGCTGTGACGAGATGAACTTGGATTTGTCCTTGTTGACAAAGAATCCATGGCAAAACCACAGTCCAAAAAGTGCTTGCTCCAGCGACTTATATTCAGATAAAAAGGAAATGCACTTGACTGACTGACAGATCCCTTTTTAATTCTGGGAAGACCTGCGAATGGGTATGTGATGGTACACATTTTCAAGGTCTAGGATGAATGCCAAACCATCCTCCTGAACCATATGTAGAACCAACCTCAATTCTTAACATGGTGCCTGAATGAAGCAAATGAGAGTTTGAGTCATGACCAAATGAAGCAAATGAGAGTTTAGAGTCATGACCAAATGAAGCATGCATTTGGCTTTGCGACCTAAGAAATAATCTTGAGTAAAATTCCAGTGACTTTGCATTGTGAACAAACTCAACTGCACTTTTCGAACAGGGTTCCCACTCTTTTTTTAAAAAACATTCCAGGTCTTTTCCAGGTTTTTCCTGGATGAAATTGTTTTCAAGGTTCACTTATGACCCTTATGAATGGAAATAAAAAACATTTTGGCTTAGAAAGCGTGCATTTTTAAAATCACAAGATGTTACTATTTTGAGACTCTTCCATAACATCTGAATTAGATATATGACCATGTACTAAACCAAAGGATGTATGACTAGAACAAGTATAACAATTTAAATTAATATAAATTTCAATGTAACTCATTTTAATTTGCAGAATAAAAAAGTAAACTTTTCTATGCTTAACTGCATATGTAGGTATGAAGAAATTGTTTTTAGAAAAGGGTTTTAAATTCTGACAAGAAGCCCTTAAAAATTATACACCTTTGTATAAAAAGGACAGATTTTGTATTTTAAATCCACTTGTGCAGGTTTCGGAGAAAATGTCCCTGTCATCACTTTACTTAATACAGGACATTTATCACTACACTACTTATGCTCTTACAAAAAAAAACATGGGCACCCAACACAAACTTGGTCATAGAAGGGTTTTAAACCTGCTGCCTTCACTCTGAACATAATACTTTCATGATTTTAACCCATTTTAGTATCAATTCTGATGCCAAATATACCCGATATAATTGGCATCCTGGTCAAAGCGAGTGCAAGAATTGTCATAACCAGGTAACTAGGCGCTAACCATGTTTGGAGCCGGAACTGGGTATACTGGAAAAATAGATCACTGTACCCAGTCCCGGGAGTTGAGACTGTGCCAGAGCTGGTGTCATCTGCACTCAGGTGGTGTCTAATGCCCAAGTTCCGTACTGGCTATCCCGGGAAAGATCACCGTAGCCAGTATGGATTACATCTTTACCGATTGTCTATCTGCTACTGGTCTGGATGGGTAACCATACCATGTCAGTCTTGGCCCATTGTATTGTAGTGAAAATCTAAACTGCCTGTGCAGTGATGGGGAGTGAAGTGTCAACAGAGGCAGTTCTAACAGTAAGACTGATGGAGTCTGCATCCTTGAATCAGCATTTCCCACTCTCTCATTGCTCACAGTAAGCTGGTTATTATGGTCACCCATACCTTCTCAGGACAGTGTGAGCACACGTCATGTATGACCTGAATTGCACCCCATACCAATGATATACAGGTAATTTAAAAGTGGTCTGTCATCAGTTAGCTTGAGGCATTTACACCCACACACTTAAATCCACTTATTGTACTGACACCTGTAAATCTATAGAACAGAACATACATACAATCAATCAATCAAGTGTCACGATGAATATAGTGTGAAAAGGACACTAATTATTAAAACAAATTGCCTCTGGAAATTACATGCATGACTGTACAATATGCCATGTCAGAAAATTGCTTGACGAAATTCAAAGAAAAGATAGAGTACACTAGTTGAATTGATTGAGTGCTATGGACCTTAGGGCAGGCAATTAAAATGGTGCTGACACGCTTATTGTATGACGAAGTTAGACAAATCAAGTGGGAAATATTTGTCCAAGATGAAGATAGAGCGAGAAATAGAAATATAGCTCGAATATTCTTCCCTGGTGTGAGAAAACTACACATAATTGCCTAATTGATGAAAAGGCACAAATGAATTCACTATTTGTGAAGCCTTGAGAAACAGCATGCATTTTATCACAAGCAGAAGTAGTAACTGATGAACTGATGGAATTTAGTGCCAAACTCCCTATCAAAGGGGAGTTCACTCTCGTCCAACTTTCCACCTTAGGCAAGCAGATGACTTTTTTAGCACTTTTGTTGGTGAAACAAGACTGGGAGGGCTGGATTTGCAAGATAGTATCATGATCAGGTAATGTATTTAAAGAAAAAATATGATACATTTTTGTCATAGCCAATCCTGAGGTTTAAAAAAAAAAAAGAGTCCAGAAAGTGTTATTCTTAAAAAAAAATCTGCAAAGATTATAAATTACACTATTTTTAACAGAAACCTTAAATACTAAAATTTTCCTATGGTAAAAATCTCGTGTATACATTTAACTGTAATTTTCAGACGACTATTACTGACTTAGCATAAAAAAATTGCATCATAAAAAGATAAAAAAATCTGCTAACAATAAAAACTATTTTTGAAGAGTCTGTTAAAGCAAGAATGAAACCAAATAGCACATGTTTGAATGTTTCACCTTTCATCATTGGGCCCAACAAGTGGGTTGACAGCAGCAAATCCAGGAACATTGAAGTGGTCCTTTATAATCATTATGTCCCCAACATTGTAATCAGGATTAATTCCTCCAGCAGCATTGGTTACAATCAGAACCGAAACCCCCATCAGTTTCATCACACGGACTGGCAGTGTGATCTGCAATCACAAGTAATGAGAACAAAAAATATTGTGTAGCTATCGAGATATATGATGTCACTTACACACTAGAACTTTTTTGTCTAGTGGTATGTGCTCCTAACTGTGAACTGTGACAACCCAGGTTAAATTCCCAACAGCTATACTTTGCATCCTATCCTGCTACATTAAATACAACAACCCAAGGTTCATAACAAATCTGCAAATCATTTAATAATTGCCCAGCAATGTTGGGTAGGTTCCATTTAAGTGTTGAATACAGACAGACTGAAGATAATGCAGAACTTACTGGATCTATAAAACTATCCTAAATGTTTTTGCACAAATATTTACACCATCTTGTCAAATATTATATCCAATGTACCAGTAGTATCATTATTCTGCTGTAATAAACAATTCAATCATTTAAAATAAACTTTATTTGATGAGGGAAGTTATTCATGAAATGAAAGTTCTATGCTACAGATGTTTACTTTCAGTCTACCATCCCTGGCATTATCATCACATACCAAACAAAAGGTAGATATAAATGCAAAACAATAATACTTTTGTTAACAAAGTGCTATGGCTACTTAACAAGGGAATAATCCAGGAGTTGGCCAGAATTAAGAAGTGAAAATGGCCTTTTACCATATTTTTTGTATAAAAGACAATACTTTTTAACCTGGAAATCCGAATCTACTTATATATGGATTATGTCACTGAAATTGCTTCATGTACTGGTAATACCATGATTCTGAGATGTAATCGGTAAAATCGAAAACAAATAACAAACCTATACCAATTCTTGTTCAATTACCATGTCAATAAATTGTTATAAACTAATATGACTGCTTTTATATTATAATTTTTATCATTATTTTGTATGCATTTGTATGTGCTTGTATTTTCTGATTTCTCCAACATGAAATCAAAGAAAACAATTAAAGAGTTCACAATTCAAGGGCAATGTAGTACTTACAGTCTATACTCGATACTCTAGCATCTCTCTTTGATTATAATTGATGGATTGGCCTTTGGTTTCCGACAACAATCCAAGCCAGTTAACTGTTTAGCCCCGATATTGGCCTTGGGTAATAGGCAATGCTGTACCCTTTAGTTCTCTATCATTAATCCACATCAATTACAGTTTTACAATCTCAAGTAGATTGAGAACCACAAAAACTGTTTGCTATAGTATTTCGTAGATATAATGAAGAATTATGTAAAAAAAAGTATTTTTATTTATTCTTTTTATGGGACTTTTCTCTGTTTTTCTATCTCTATCATTAATTTTCTTAACATTTCTCATTTCCCTATGGATAGCCTCGTCTCCCTATTGGTAGCCTTGCTAATTTGATCCTGTCTGTCAAATCTTGCCATCAAACAGATGTTAACTGTAATAACCTGTCCAGAGCTCTAGGCATATTTAATTAGCATGTAAATAACACTGCATTGCCATGTGGTTCTTGTGACAATGGATATTGTAATTAAAACAAGAATGAACTGTTTATTCAGAGGTGTTAACTGATAATGGAATAGAGTAATGCCCTTGTGCATGAGGAAGATCACAATCATCAGGTAACTGAATGATACAGATTACAATCACCCTGAAACCTCCCTCTCTCTCTCTCTCCAAAAAAAAACTGGGGAAAAAGCATGTTACAGTTGGTGATTGCAATTTCCAAATTAATCTGGAATAGCATACAGTGATACCTATAATATTCATGAAACTAAAGTTACAAGCAAAAAAGACGAAGCCAAGGTGTTGATCTGGCTTTGTCTAATACTCCATATCGACTTATATTTGGATGAAGGATGGAAAATTAATAAAATTAATAAATTGACTTATTGGCTGAAAAATAAGGTATATACTATATGCTGATAAATGCTATTTTTTTTTTGTAAGACAGAAGTGAAAACATGAAATCAAATATCTATTAAATACGGTTTCAACAATGTTTAAAAAAAAAAACACAGCTTGAAGTGAGATGATGAAAGTTTTTACCCTCTGTACAGCATATCCCTCATACAGGTGAGCTCTGCCCTGCATTAGTACCACCTTCTTACCCTCCAGCTCTCCAAATATCAGCTTTCCTGCATGACCTGGCACTGGAATGGAAGTTTCATACAGTTAATCACAAAATTTGTGCAAGCACAATGTTTTCATGCATTGCGCAAGGAAACTAAATTTGAACACAAATTATTATTAAAAAGAAGGTATATATGACACAAAGTTGAAGATCAGTAATGTTGAACTCCTGAATCTTTCGTCTTAAATATGTTGAGTCAAAAATATTTTTGTAAATCTAAAAACAATATGATTGACAGTAATTAACTGAAAACACTTCAAGAATGTTACATTATAGGACTCTATGCTCAACTAAATTTACAGACTTGAGAAAAGTTTGTTAAGTAATTAAAAACAAGAATACCATGAATGGTACATTATACACCTGCCCATCTTTAACAGTCCTCTTTGTAGTTTCTAGTGGAGTATGGCTGACTCTGGAGATTACTGACCAATGGGACTCAATGCAGGTATGCAGTCTTGAACTAATGATGATATAGAAACCATTATTTGCTTATTAGATTTACCATGACTGTGACCTCTGACTTCACCAAAATCAATAGGTTTCTTTGTTACTTTAAGTACAAGTCATCCACAATGTTTGGACAAGAAACCTACTCTAGAACAAATGTTAGTTTGCAAAACCCATTTTTCTTTGAGCCACAATGACCCAGACTTTTGACCCTCCGACTCCAAAATGAATAGGCCTCTTCTATACCATAAATGCAAACCCTTTCCACAAACTTTGGTTCCAGGTATGAGCTCTAGAAGTAAAGTTATTATGCAAAAATCATTGTTCTTCTTTCAGTCACAATGGCCTTGACCTTTTATCTTTTGACCGCAAAATCAAAAGGCTACTTTCTTACCCAATGTGCAAGCCATCCTAAAACATTGGAGAAGGTACATGGCCAACAAATGAAATTTTTGTGTAGAAACCATTTTTCTTCTTTCTTTTGACCTCTGACCCCAAAAGGTCAGGCTTCTTCCTAACCCCAAGTGCAATCCATCCACAAAGTCTGGTCCAGGTATATGATTCAGATCTAATGTTATTATGCAGAAACCATTTTTATTATTTCAGTCATAGCAACTTTAACTTTTGACCTTTTAACTCCAAAATTGATCAGCTTCTTCCTTACACCAAGTGCAAGCCATACACAAAATTTGGTAACTGCAGATTTTGGAGAACTTGAGCTATTGTGCAGAAAAAAAAATTCTTCCCTCAGTCATACTGACCTTGACCTTTGGACCCCAAAATCAAGTTTTTTCTTATGGCAAGTGCAAGCCATCCACAACGTTTGGTAACTGAAGATGGTGGACAACTCAAGTTATTGTGCATAAACCATTTATCTTCTTTCAGTCAGTGACCTTGACCTTTGACCCTGAAATCAATAGTCTTCTTTCTTACCCAAAGTGCAAACCATCCACAAAGTTTGGTAACTGTAGATGGTGGACAGCTGGAGTTATTGTGCAGAAACAAAATTGGTAGCATACAGACATAACACACTACACTTTATGGCATGTGTATAAAAATAACATCTAAAAATTCAATCAATTTACAATTGAATACTCGGGGGGGGGGGGAAGGGTCTTTTGCTTGAATTTTGTTTTCTTTTCAAACCTTAACTGATATTGCCACTAAACAATTACCAACTTAAAACTAAGTACAATTAATTACCTATTCAGTATACATTGGAAAGATCATGCTCAAGTATCCTTGTCTTCTCGTACGTTCTTTTTTTTTCTTCACTTTCTGGCATTAAACACCCAAACTCTATAGAATATCCTCTCTAACATGTAACAGTTAATTTTTATGTAAATTAAGTATTATTGAATAAATGTATGATATACAAAGCCAAAGACACAAACATGAACCTCTGATAGCTTGGTGGTCTTTTTTGCTGTCATTTGAGTTGGCAGTTTGTATCATTTGAAATTTTTTTGCTGTCATTTGAGTTGGCAGTTTGTATCATTTGAAATTTTTTTGCCGTCATTTGAGTTGGCAGTTTGTATCATTTGAAATTTTTTTGCTGTCATTTGAGTTGGCAGTTTGTATCATTTGAAATTTTTTTGCTGTCATTTGAGTTGGCAGTTTGTATCATTTGAAATTTTTTTGCTGTCATTTGAGTTGGCAGTTTGTATCATTTGAAATTTTTTTGCTGTCATTTGAGTTGGCAGTTTGTATCATTTGAAATTTTTTTGCCGTCATTTGAGTTGGCAGTTTGTATCATTTGAAATTTTTTTGCTGTCATTTGAGTTGGCAGTTTGTATCATTTGAAATTTTTTTGCTGTCATTTGAGTTAGCAGTTTACATCATTTGAAAAATGTTGCATCAAATGAGTTCTACATCACATGTTGAAAAAGAAAGTTCTGGGTCACATGTCTCATAGCAATGGAGTCCAGTATAAAGACAGTTTTTGACTACTGCAGACACCTGGGAATCAATGAGCAAAATACAGGAGGTTCAGAAAGGTGTGACTCTCATTACCAAAAATTCTATTAACATTTACAAAGACCCTGTTGGATGTTGCTAGAAGGCTATATATATATATATACTACTTTATATATATATATTACTTTATATATATATACTACAATCTCAAGTACTATCAGCAAGGTAACTAGTGCAGACGTCTTTTCAGTTTTCCTTCTTTCATCCCGTGACCTTGAACTTCGACTTTTTAAGCCCAAAACTTATAGGGTTTCTTCCTTGTCCCAAATGCAAGCTACATACAAAGTTTGGTAATGCTAGATGGTGGAGAACTCACGTTATTGTACTGAAACAAGGAAATGGATGAATGGATGTATGAATGGAACAATGAATGCATTATTGACAACATCATAGCATGATATGCTCCACTTTATGGCAGGCATATTGAAAGTTATTCTGATACCATTGCAACTATAACTTGCAAGTGAAGTTTCTTGCTTTATAGTAAAGTTAAAAGTTTCATCAGCTAAACTGTTAACTAAATCTTTATTTATATTACATCAATTTTAAAAGAATTTCAAGCGGCTTTTGTAATCTATATATATTTAAGGTGGTTTAAGAGCTGGAGGGCTTAGAATCTTTGCTTGTGTCAAAGTATGGATCACACCTAGGACTACAAGGTTTATACACAATGCCTTATCTCCATGTTATCTAGGTCTAGCTACACCAACTGTAAGGTTTAGAATATTATAATTACATGAGTAAGCCTACCTGTGCTGACAGGGAACCCTGGGATTTCTGCATATGGAATGACTTCTCTGTTGCCAACAAGATCACCAAGACCGCCCAGTCCTGAGCCACATATAATTCCAAACTGGGGCCGGCATTTTACCTTCTCAAGGATTCCCTTCGCTATGTCCTCCACTTCCTCATAGGTATGGCTAGAAGATGCATGGTAAGCTATTAGAGATGAAGCTGACTGGTTTTATATTCTGATATTACACCATGGAATTTTACTTTTTTTTTTAATAAGAACATAACATCTTTTTCTTAGCTAAAGAGGTGAAATTGTGCTTAAAATATTAACAGATATACAAATCAGATTAGGCTAGATTTTATAAATTGCCAATCAAAAATCCTAACACACATCTCAATTAGATACCTCTCTTAATTGTACTGCATGCATCTAGTTATAAAAAATCTTAAACAAAAAAATGCAATTTTCTGGAGTAAATTAATTAGTTTTTGAAATTCTGCATTTGATGTATTATATTTTGGAATTGGGGGACCATCTACATTGGATTAGGGTCTAATTTTGGCTCCCGAGGACCTAGAATGTCCCTGTAAAATGGAAGATTAGTGGTCATGAAAAGTATCAATTATTTAGTCTATGTCACAAAACAAAACCCTTCAACACTGCCAAGCATTCAAAGAAATTATTCACTACAAGCTTCTAATCTACCTCTCCTCATCCTGCAACAGATCAGCATCCACATGCAACCACAATCCATCACCACATATCATTTTGAAAAGACTTATTTAAAAATTTTTAAATAAAATTTAATTCAGTGAAGAGAAGAAATGCTACAGGCTGATACCAATCATCAGACTAATGGAGCACAAGAAATGAGAATACTGCTGTTTCATTTCAGGTGATCTTGTGTTGTTTTTTTAAAATCCTTTTAGTTGTGTGCAAAACTATATGAACTGATGTGGAGATGTAATAAATAAATTAACCTTTATGTTCATTATTTTTTTAAAAACAAGACTCTCACAAAGGGACTGAAGTCTATTGGGCAAAAGGAATTTTCAGGAATTAAATGTAAGACCATTTCTTCCTTTTAACTGCTGAGTGCTGAAATCATCTCTGCTGTTCTTCTGCAATATTCAGCTATATTCTTTCAAATTAGCTGCTGTAGTGGACATATTGGATGTCAGATTGGCACCATTTCTGACTTAGGACCAAGCAGACATCCTTAAAGTCTTTTGGCGAAAACCCTATGTCAATATGACAATCCATTCAGGGGGAGTAGTAACAGCAAGATTTCCAAGACAGCCATATGAAAGTACAATTGGCACCATTTTCATTTAGGACCAACTAGATATCGTAAGAAGTCTACTGGTGAATACCCGATGGAGGAGTACAGATAATGATATTTTCACAATGGTCATGGTGGCCATACTGAGAGTCAGTTTGCATAATTTTCATTTAGGACCAAGTAGACACTGTAAGAACTCTTCTGATGAAAACCCAATGTCAAAATGACTTTTCTATAAGAGGATAAGTGAAAACAAAATTTTCACCATAGTGGCCATACGAGATGTCAGATCAGCACCATTTTAATTTAGGACCAACAAGACATTATAAGAAGTCTTCTGGTGAAAACCCAATGTTGATATGACTTTCCATTTCTTCGGAGTAACAATAACAAGATTTTTAAGATTGCTGCCATGGGGGCCATACTGGATATCAGATTCTCACCATTTAGGACCAACTAGACATCATAAGTCTTCTGGTGAAAGCAATGTTGATATGATCAGCCATCTTGGATGTCAGATTAGCACCAATTTCATTTATGACCAACTAGACATCATAAGAAGTCTTTCAGTGAAAACCCCATGCTGATATGACCATATATTCAGGAGAAGTAGCAATAACAAGATTTTCATGATGGCCACT
Organism: Margaritifera margaritifera; assembly: GCA_029931535.1. NCBI lineage: Eukaryota > Metazoa > Mollusca > Bivalvia > Unionida > Margaritiferidae > Margaritifera > Margaritifera margaritifera. The sequence continues at coordinate 2,182,446 of JAQPZY010001666.1, read as the reverse complement.
GTGGCAGCCATGTTGGACATCAGATTGGCACCATTTTCATTTAGGACCAACCAGACATTATAAGAAGTCTTCTTGTGCAAACCCCATGTTAATATGACTTTCTGTTTCATGAGGAGTAGCGATAACAAGATTTTCAAGATGGCTACCATGGCAGTCAAATTGGATGTCAGATTGGCACCATTGTCATTTAGATCCATCTAGATATTATAAGAAGTCTTTTAGTGAAAACTCCATATTGATATGACCATCCATTCAGGAGAAGTAGTGATAACAAGACTTACAAGATGGCCCCTGTGGCTGCCATATTTATTATGTCCAAGCAGCATGATTGTCATTTAGGACCAACTAAACCATAGGATGAATGTATGTGTAAAGTGTCATGTCATTTCAACGGACAGATGACAGACCATCCCATAAACACATCTGGTCTATGACCAGTAGAGTTAAAACCACTATCCAGATTGCCTATTGGAACTGTCTGAATTTCAAATTTATAGATTTGCATCTGTGGTTATTTTATCGTCAAAAATTTCAATTCAAACAGGCATATTTCATTAAAATTTTAAATCATTTGCCTGAATACAGACCTTATTCCTGTCTTTTGAACAATCTGTAGCACTGGTACATCTCAATTTTCATTTTTAGTATTTGTAAAACTTTGTATATGAACAATTTGGATATTATTGACATGTCCAAAGGCTGTCAGTATCCTTAATGCACAACTACCCCATAATCCTGCCACTGATTATCACTCTACACAGTATATTCCTTACCACCAAATTACCCCTAAATCCTGCCACTGATTATCACTCTACACAGTTTATTCCTTACCACCAAATTACTGCTAAATGCTGCAACTGTTTATCACTCTACACAGTATATTCCTTACCACCAAATTACCCCTAAATCCTGCCACTGATTATCACTCTACACAGTAAATTCCTTACCACAAAATAAAATTTCATTCTAGTTATCTGGATCAAGAAAGGTAGTACTGAAAATTTGATCTCTTTTAGGGGGTTAAATTAAAAGTGTGGCATTATAAAAATGCATTGATGTGCATAGATATATAAAAACAAATAAGACTCTGTAATTGTAGCAGCTCTCCTAAATTTGATGGTACACTCAAACTCAAATACTTTTTTTTTCTTTTCATAAAGATATTATTAGTAAAGTTTTCATAATATACAATATACTTAATGAATAAAATATATTTTAAAATCAGTTTTAATTTTTTAGTATTTGGAATTGAATTAGAAATTTTAATTCTTAACTATCGAAAGATCGAGTTTTTGGATGGTTTTCAAATCGAGAAATTTCATGTAGAGAATACAGTTTAACCCAACTTAAAGGTTACATTATTGAAGCACTCACCCGATTTAAACAGCTATTTGTGTGAGGACCATTATTTAAAATCCTTATAGATATAAATATCTCCTAAACACTGCTTGGAGAATTTCACTGAAACTTTGTACATGTATGCTATATATAACTGTTGGTGTAGATGCAAAATAAGTTGTTACTTTTTTACTTTATTTTCTTCTGGCTTATTTTGGGGGAAATTTGTGGAATAATTGTCGAGAAAAATATTATTTTGAGAATTCACCTTGCCTTCACTCATCCCCAGTTGGCTGCCTTGGTGTGTCCTTGGGAAAGGTGCTCGGCTCCGATTTCATCAGCACAATTAAGCCCATGATGTGTTAAAAGTGCCATAATCTCCGAACCCCCCAATAATATGGTCATCATTAAAAGATAAAGATGCACATATTGACAAATATTTGTGCAGGAGTTATTGTTCTTTTTGACTTAAAGCTGGATGTAATGTATGACAGTTTTGTAAATGCAGCTACTCTTGCAGTTTCTGTGGATTGCTGTGAAGTTAATCAGCATAAACTATGGTCCTGATCAGAAGATATACATGTTGATTAATCATTGTCCAACTGTGGTTCAGTTATCCAGGTGTGGATCAATGAGAGTGTGGTGTATTTTGAAAAACATAATTTCCAGTGGAAGACTGTCATTACTTCTACAAGACTACCGGTAATACGGAAGAGTTAACTCCATATATGCATATATGCAAAGTGTCAGTTTGTAACCTACAAACTGACACTTTGTAGGTTACACAAGCGGTTGATGCAGATGTGCAATAAGAGGCAATTAACATGCCAGAAGTGCAGGTATATGCATGTCTGTGACTGCGTCTACATGTAGTTTTAATTGCCAAAGTTTCTTCATTATTCATACAGACTGAACCCCAGTTGGACAGCAAACCACCATACTGTGACAAGAGCAGCAAAGAACATTAAAAAAAATAAATGATATAGGCAACAATATGTTGAAAGTACCATTAAAAAGCAACCAACCAACCATCCATTTTATATACATGTCCAACCAACCATCCATTTTATATATATATATATATATATATATATATATATATATATATATATATATATATATATATATATATATATATATATAATAATAATAACTCCCAACTTGAACAAATGAATTGACGTGTACTGTAAATTTCTCTTTAAATAAAACAATATATGCTGTGTTTTTATTCAAAAGGCATTAGCTGCACATTTCAGTACTACAAAAATAATATTTTCAAAGGAACCATTAAATTACTGATAATATTAGGAATTTCTAATGCTTTTAGAAACAAGAGACTCCCTTTTTCTTGGGCCTCCAATTAGCTAGAAAGTGCAAAACTTTAACATTCAGTGTAATCTAAAACAAAGCTATGGACAGACAGATGAACACACACATAGGTGCCAAAGTGATAGTTATGTGAAGCTTCTGTTAGGTAGGCTTGACAAAAAATACAAGTCATTTCAGAAAAAAGAAGTGGCTGAAAATTCTTTATGAACTTTCTACAGGTCAAAAAAAGTATGTTTGCCCAACCCCTTTTCCTAGGAAACCAGTTGGCACTCACACAGTAAGCATTTCTGTCATCAAAACACATGGCACATGTGCAGAGTTACATCATACATGTAAGCATTTCTGTCATGGCACATGTGCAGAATTACATGATCATACATGCAGCAATGTGTAAACCTGATAAATATGCACTGTCTGTGAGTGCAAAGACAGAAATGGCAACAAGACAAAGAAAAGTAAAGAATGAATTTTAGCAATCAACTGGATTGTTGGAATACTCTAAAATAGAATACCGAGGTCAATGCAACAATTAAGTGACAAATTGCTAGTGCTCGACTTAAGTGTTTACATCTTTGCATACATTTGTATAAACATTACTTAACAGCAAAAGATTATAAGAATGGTTAGCTATTACTAATTTTTGGCAAAATGAATTTTTTTTCAGTAATTAGGATTTCTATCTATTATTTTGTTTATTTGTTCCACTCATCAGATGATGAATATGTAGTTTTCTTCATGTAAATGCGGATAATCATAATGCTACATGTAGAGAATACACTCAAATTACACGTGGAATATGCTTCAAACATGTGGCTCCAGAATTTATCTAGAATTGTTTACTGCATCAAACTTCGACCATAATATACATAAAGAACTCACTTTTACAACCTATTCAAGGCAGATAAGACATATTGAAAGTACATGTATTTTAATTCTGTTTTTTTTTTGGGGGGGGGGGGGGGGTGAATATTCTAATAGAATGGCAGAAATATGTCAAAAAGTTTGATCTTACTCAAATGCATTTTCAAATTACAAGAGATGTAAAAAGCAGATGGGATTGATTACAAACTACACTCATCAAGCCCTATAGCATCCAATTTTCATTTTTAAAAAATATTTGTGGGGGGGGGGGGGGTTTGTAAAACTAATTTTATTGATGTAATACTTACCTACTACTATTGCAAAGCTTTCCTTTTCTGGGACTTGTAATTCCCCATCCAAACTACCATATATACTCACGTATAAGCCAATACCAACTGCAAACTGCATAGACCCAGATCTTCCATCACAGAATATGCCGGCAAATCAAGGTCTATGCAGTTTGTAAGGACTAATCAGTAGAACAAACAACATAGACCCTGATCTGCCAGCAAATTATGCGACAGCAGATCAGGGTCTATGTTTTTTGCATTTGGACCTAGCTTATACACGAGTATATGCAGTAATTATTCCCTCCTCCAATTAGTATTGGAGTGCTAAGAATTGAAAAGAACATGATCCCAGTCTGAATCCTTGGACTACAGGACATCAAAGTGAGGTGGGAGGAGGGAATCTTTGCAATAGTAGAAGCTGAGTATTATATAATTAAGATCAGTTTTGCACCCCCAAAAACTACATTTTAATAGCAGTATTACATTACCTCCTACTATTGCATTGCTGAATTTACCAGTTTGGAGGGAGGCTGACAGCCTCAACAAATCTGGTAAAGAAAACTATTTGTATATACCCTTATGGTACAAGTGTTACTACTGCAAGCTGGCAAAAGTTAAGGCCACTTGTTGTGCCATCACTATAGGGCCCAACAAAAACGATGCTAAGGAGAACGTGAAATCAGTCTTAAGGGAAAGATTCTCAAAGGAAACTTCATTCAATGGTTCATAAAGGAGTTTTGCTAACACCCAAAGAACACAGAAGTTTCCATCTAGGCATTTGTGAGTGAGATACTGGTCTCTGAAACTCAAAATATCTGATGAAATCAGGAAGGTGAGGATCCGATACAATGGTGGAACCCCTTGAGAACTTGAAAGTGTTAGAAAGGGCTGCCCTAACCCTTAATAGTGGTCACAGAACATTTTCTTTCCTCAAAAAGGAAGAGAAGAAAATCTGCAACTGCGCTCAAAGGGGGACAGTTAGGATCAATGCATTTCCTACTGCACCAATCACAAAAGATTCTCCACTTCGCATTGTAAACCTCTGAAGTAGAGTGCCTCCTAGCCTGGATGATGCAATTGGCAACCTTGCTTAAAAATGGTCCTGGTGGATTGATCGCTTGAGATGAGCCAAGCATGAAGGTGGAGAATCTGAGGGCTGTTGTGGAGAAGAGACCACCTGTGCTTTGACAGCAGTCCTTCCCCAGTGGTAATCTCCTGGGCTTGTCTACCAATAGGTCGAGTAGGTCGGTGAACCACAACCATTAATTGGGGCCCCAGGAGGCTACCAGGATAAGTCAAGCAGTGGAGACCCTGATCTAGTGAAGCACATGTACCTCTTCCCTTAACTGAGCCAGTTTTGACTGGTGAAAAGATAGGGTCCATAATGGGGGAGAATGTTCCCAAAATTATGCTGGTAGCCATCCTTTAAAGCATAAAAGACCCACACATTGTCCATGATGTCTGACCTAGCCCCTGAAAAAAGGACAAGATGAGCTCCTACCAGGATCCTGGGAAGAGGAATACACTGCAAGAGAGGGCACTCCCTAAGGCTAAACCCCTCCCTCCTTGGGGAACGGGGAGGAGTCTGATGACTTTCTCCTTTGGCCTCTCAGACTGCCTTGTTTACTGAACAATGGGGGAGTGGGAGCTTTCAATTTAGACTGCTTGTGAGACTGTTGAGGCTACCTTCTCCTCCAACACCTGGCCCAACAGGTGGGAAGGAGCTGGGGACCCCAATGGAGGGGTAAGGACCATCACCCCCGGTTCCTCTGAGAACTCATTCAAGTCCACCATAATAGAAATAACATCATTGTCTTGAGCCTGCACAAAGGCTGTCCCTCTCCAGCACAGGAGACATCAAAAGTTATCTTCATTCCAATGCGGCTATAGGGGGTGATGGGACTAATCGTGCTAGCGTACCTCCTGGACAAATGGGAACTCTGCCCCCTCCTTTTTGCTGGCAAGGGCCTGAGGGGATGGAGCAGGTCCACAGCCTGTCATGTCCACCCTACCTAGAAACCAACTAGGGATTTCCATCGTGCCATTGGGGGAAGGAAGACTCACTTCCCAGAAAAGGGGGTCCCTACATCCCGTAGGGATTGAAAGGGAACATAACGAGGGGAGATGCCAATCCGATCCTCCTCCCGAGTTGGATGAGTACAACCCAACTCCTCATCCCTAACTGAATTAAACAGTAACATAGAAACCGGGGGGGGGGGGGTATTGACCCGTTCCGTGTCCCCTGACTGATAATCAAATCCTGGTGACTGGTGGATGACCGGTCTCTGGTCACCAGACAAAGACCGCTTCAGTGTCGAAAATCTGATGGACAACCCCACATCAGATTTATCCAAACGAGATTGCTGCTCTTCCCTCTCTGGAAGGTGTGATTCGCTTATATTAGTCACTGGGACTCCAACCTTGAATGGGCACTACTCATCCCTAAGTGGGAGGTGCAATTCACTTAGGAATTTTTCCTCCCCTGGGAGGGACCAAGGATCGATCTCTCATCGGCACTATTGACATCATAGTGAGCATCAGGGATCCAAGGCTCTTAGGTGATCTCTGAACCATGGAAGTTGCAGAACGTTCTTGCCAGACACAGGCAGTAGTCTTCTCCAACACGGGAACAGATCCAGACCCCTCCTGGGAATGGAGGGAGTCATATATAGAAGATGAGGAGGAAGAAAGACCCTTCTTCCTCCCTCTGTATATGTGGTGACTTACAGCGAAGTCCCACACCTGGTCAGGCCAAAGGCAAAAAATTAGACAACTGTCTGTGCGTGCACACCTTGTACATGTTAAGCAGGTGGGATAAGTGTCCCTAAATGGCCTTCTTGTGACATTAAAAACTCTTTAAGATAAAAATACATGCACAACAAAAAAATCTGGAACCAACAAAGGGCAGACAATAATTACCCCAGCATGGGAACTATGAAAGGGGATACAATTTATTAAGTGCTGCTTGCTAAGCAAGGTGCAAAAAAATCTAAATTTACAAAATCAACATGGATAACACTTAAATAATGCAAGGACTGTAGGGACAAACACTCAAATGATACAAAAAGGTAGGCGAAATGCCAATAATATGTCTAAAACCAAAAATGAAAGCAAATTTTGATGAGCGATATAACACATGTAATGTGCATGTCATCATTGGAAAAAAAGGATGGTATTCTGTTATTTGGTTGTGACAAAGGAGTCGGACTGGAACCAGGTTCTTTTCAATTCTGGCCCTTCGATACTAACTGAAGGGAATAATTAGCTTTTCCTTGAGTCCCAGAAAAGGAAAGCAATGCAATCATAGCAGATAATGTATTGCTGCTATTAAAATTATATTTCTATATAAATGGCTGAGTCTAGAATTAGGTTATTGAAATTCATGATGTGTAATACTGTTTCGATTGTCTGCTTTCATGGTGCCTATTCCATTTTATGTCAAGTGATTGATGTCAGCATATAAATGTCATAAAACTTTCATGAGTCTTCAGTCTTAATCAATGAAAATATATTTGATGAGTCTTCAGTCTTAATCAATGAAAATGTATTTGATGAGTCTTCAGTCTTAATCAATGAAAATGTATTTGATGAGTCTTCAGTCTTAATCAATGAAAATGTATTTCACGAGTCTGCAGTCTTAATCAATGAAAATGTATTTCACGAGTCTTCAGTCTTAATCAATGAAAATGTATTTGATGAAAGTTATTTTAAAGTTTCAATGAATTAATGAGCAGGGTACTAGATAAGCAGCATATCTGCATATTTTACACAAATTTAATAAAAATACATACAAAAAATTTTGTATGTTTAAATTACGTAAAACAATTTTTATTTTAATTATTTTGTCCAAAGTTGTCAGTGTTTTGTTCGTGCTGTGAACAAAGTCCATGTCTTATAATGGTATATTCAATCAATATAAACCATGCTACTGGGACGAGTTCGGTATGTTCCAAGTTCCATCAAGGTGAGAACATTTGCTTGAATAGAGCCCTATACCGGTATTCAAACACACCCTGAATTTGTCTTGGTCACTAAGCAGTATATTTCACACATTGTAAAATACATGATTAAAATCTTGATGATTAAGACTTGGTCTGGTATCGCAAGATTGTCGTTTGCAGTGTTGAAAAATATTCTATCAAATTTTTTAAATTGGTTCCAAACCAGAGAGTTAAAACACCCACTTAATTAAATTTCTATCTAGAGCTCCGACAGAGTGTCAGAAAATACCGGTACTATATAACCTGGAATTCACTATCTGGCTGCATTTGCAGCAAAACCAATGGAACACATTACCCAGCATAATTTCAAACACTGAACAATAATGTTATTAAATATTAAAAAACTTAATTTAAAAAAACAAACCAAAAATACTCCTTACAGGTCTGATCTACCTCAGAAAAATTATGACGGCGAGACATTTATGTATATTAAGATACAAGTTTTTTTTGCATTCGGGAATTGTTGTATACCCCAACCACAAGTGTCCTGAGTAATTTTGAAAACTACGATGCACAGTGTATTTATGACAAGTAATAGCTTTTAGAGAGACCAGAGTATCTGTATAGCGTTCATGGGCTACAACTTTTCCAGAATGTATATACAGAGAAAACAGGTAACATTACGGCAACCTCCAATGAGAGTTAATCAGGTGTTCTGCAGTCTATTCTGCCAGTAATTTGAGTGTATTCTACATATAGTCATTTTATCATCAGAATCATGGTTATCTCTAACCAGCCATTGAGGAATAGTAGCGATAAGATTTTCAAGATACCACCATATTGGATATGTGTGGAACAATTTTCATTTAGGACCAACCAGACATCATTATAAGTCTTCTGGTGAAAACCCCATTTTGATATCATTTTCCATTCAGGAGGAGTAGTGATAACAAGCTTTTCAAGATGGCTGCTGTAGTGGCCATATTGGATGTCAGATTGGCACTATTTGCATTTGGGACCAACTAGATATCGTAGGAAGTCTTTTAATAAAAACCTCATATTGATATGACCATGACCATTCAGGAGGAGTAGTGATAAGATTATCAAGATGGATGCTGTGGTGAACATACAGAATGTCCGAACAGCACCATTTTCATTTATGACCAACTAAACCTAGGGATGAATGTGTGTGTAAAGTTCATGGCAATCCTCCAAGTAGTTTAGGAGTAGCAATAACAAACTTGTCCTAATGGATGGATGGATGACAAAGGATGATAGGCCAAACCAAAAGCTCTTTTGGTCTATGACCATTAGAGCTAAAAACTAATACATGTACTAACAAGCAATTTGCTTAATACATAACAAAGATCACCAATTTTTTTCCTGGTCAGAATTTCTTATATATTTGGCACATGTTCTGACTTTAACAAATGTCAAAGAATAAATAAATGATTTTGAAAGCATCTCCTCAAGCATAATATATCTCACACATGACCAAGACTGAAGTAAATCTCATTGTCCCTTTGAATGTCATTTACTTTATTCCTGCTAACATGATTTCTTAAAACTATATTTATCTGCCTTGCAGATTTCATGGCAAGTAAATCAAAGTGAAAAAGTAATGACAATGTCTTGGCAAGTGATTCCATTGCAAGCTGCAGTTTGAACGATGCTATCGGTAACCTTTAGATAAATAAAATATTGATCATTTTAGTCATAATCATTAATGCATGTAAACCGTATGGAATCTCAAATTTGTTCATATCTGGTTCAAGTCCACCCAAAAAAGTTCTGATTTGTATTTCACATCAATATACGTAAAGAACTCTGAAAAATAAGATGAAAGAAAATGACTTGGGTCTAAATATCACTATTCAAGGGTGCATGATTGCAAGATTCACATTAATTTTTGATAAAAAGATGGAAAAGAAATTAACAGAATGTACGAAAATCATGTATCATATTTTCAAACCCATCTTTATTTCTTCATTAAATCCCTCCTATATTCAGAAAATTCTCCCTTCTTATTTCAAATCTAACGGGGAATTTATCCCCTTAACTGTCAGTTCTAGAACAGACCCGATAAGATCTGGACATTTTTACAATATCACTCTCAGTGTTCAGTAGACATTATCACAGGTACGGGATACATTGCCAGGAAAAATGTATCCTCAGTGTTTTTAGAAGTTTTCACATACATACCCCCGAAAGGATCCCCATTTGCTTGCCCATATATAAAAAAGTAGTTCCTATTGTGTAGACACACCTTCCACAATCAGCCAATCAGAATGTTATTATATCCTTTACACACTTCCACAAGAGTTCATGCATGCAACTTTCAAGTGCATATAAACATTGGGGAATGATGATGCAACAGACTGACGTCAATAGTAGTATTGCTATGTAACAGGCAGACTAAATCCTGTAAAAACATACTGCTTAAGTCAATATGTTATGATAGGTTAGTGCACTGGCTACTTACATAAACAACAAGCTTTGAAAATCTTTTCTATGCTCTCAGCTGCAACAGACCAATTGAGGTAAACATTACTTGTCAATACTGCCAATTTATCCCCTTAATTTTCAATTCTAGAACAGACCCTGTAAAATCTGGACATTTTTACAATATCCCTCTCAGTGTTGATCACTAGACAATATCACAGGTATGGGATACATTGCCAGGAAGAAATGATCATAAAAAGTGTTGTATAAAAGTTTTTATATCGAAATCCCCAAAAGCATCACATTTGTTTGCCCATATATATTAAACAACAAGTAGTTCCTACTGAGTAGACATACACCTTCCACAATGCAGAATGCTATCATATCCTTGACACACCTCCACAAGAATCCATGTATGCAACTTTAAAGTGCATAAAAACATGGGAAAATGATGATGCAATAGTGGTACCTGTATTGTTAATCATAGGCAGACTAAACCCTGTTAAAAATATACTGCTTAAGTCAATATTTTTATGACAGATTAGTGTTATGACTACTTACCGCTACATAAATAACAACCTTTGAAAATCTGTGCTGATTTATTTTCTCAGCTACAACCGACCAAGGTCAACATTACTTGTTAACTCGAGTACCAGAGAAATGTGAATGAAACAATGATTTGAGCAGGGGTCAAAATTATTCAAATAAAGGTGCTATGTCAAACAATAGACTGAATGTGTCAAAATTAATTCAGTGCTTGACTTCAGAACTTTAGTTTAACCAATATTTATTCAAGAAAACATCTTCACATATAACTGAAAACAATGTAATATTTGGAGATTCAGTAGAAAGCTTATTAAAAATTGTCTCCCCTATTACAAAGTAAAATCAAAATTCTTAATATCTGAGTCCACCTCAGTAAGTAAGGTGGACTTGTGTAGCAGGGATTTTACAAAAAGTCACAACTTAAATCGGCTTTGTCCAATAAAACAAGGTGTTGTAGGCGTGTCTGCAAAAATGCACACCAATAACATATTAAAAAGTAATTCTAACTATCAAATGTCTGTCTATTGACTTCAGGCAGAACTTATGGAACTTTCTGCTGGTGATAACCAGATGAAATGTGAACGATACAAGGATTGGAGCAGGGGTTAAAATTATTCAAACAAGATGCTTCACAAATGATAGACTGAATGAGCCAAACTGATTCAGTGTTTGACTTCTTGGAGTTGAACTTTCCCCTCAAGATACCTAGATGCATTGTGAGCATCTGTTACCTGTTCATACAGCCAAAGATTTATCATGCAATCGACTTCTGAGTCTAAACTTACACATTGGTAATTTGCTCATGCTTTACAATTCATTCTTCATTAAGTATTGTGCTGTTTACAGGATACACGCACCTGACCCATACATGCCTCCCGAAGGGTGATAGTTGACCAGAGTACATACCTTACCAGTGTCCATTAACAGTAAGACACATTCTTGTCAAGTGTATTGACTTCCAGGTCCCTGCGAGACAAAAGTTTTTGGATGTGCACTCCATTAAGGTTCATCTCCATACTGGGTTATTACACCATGTATCTGGGCTGTTTGACTTCAAATAAGCATAGCAGAAACTACAGATTTTAATTAATTCTAGTAGCTAGTAGTACCTAGATTATATATTGGCAATTGCTAAAGGGACAAACCATTTAGTCTGGGGTAGGGGCAGGGAGGGCGCCAGGGATTGTATTTCTGACCAATACTTGTTTCTTTTATCACTAAATTTTTCTTTTTGCTAATCTGATGGGTAGAGTAAGCCATTTTTGTACAAATCAGATCAAGAAAAGAAAAAAATCAAGCTTTTTGGGGACTGAATTTTTTTTTAAATCCCAGGGCCCAAAGTAAATTAACAGGTACATTTAGGTCCCTAATAAGTAAAAATATTTAAATAACTGCCATTTGAATAAACAATTTATTTTTTGTTACTTTCTAAAAATTCACTTAAAATGGATATAGTCAAAAACATTTCAAATCTAGTATGAAACAACCCCTATAAATGTACATGAGATCACATCCACAAATTTCACTGACAACTGCATCACACTTCTGATGCTCATGAGACCGCAGATAACTGGCATCCTCTATCTTAGTGAAAGTATGAAATCTCCCATGTTTTTTTCCCCATGATGCACCATGCCAATTTGTCTGGTCCCAATGCTTCGTATACACACTCTGCTACACAAGAAACTAATCTGGAGACACTAATTTTACTAGTCACCAGCTTGCCAATTTAGGCCAGGTACCAGCGAAATCCACAAATATCTTCACACTCTAGTGGTCCTGTATTCAAACCATACTGTCCACTGATGTTACAGATGAGTAACCTCAACTTTTCAAGTACCCTCCCCCCTCCCCAAATGAGTTGTCTTTGCTTTATAATGAATCATGCAAAGTATGTTGATCATCTATCAAGGGGCTTAGGATATACATGTATCTGCAAATAAAAAACTAAGCAAAACCTTAACTGTTGATGACAATCATAATGTTATCAGAAAAGTGACTGCTGTGTCTCGTTCCCCACCAATGTGAGCTCCAGAAAATGATTTGATAAAGTTATTAGAAAGCTAAAAAATCAACTTATCAACAAAGGCAAGATTTCCTCCCTGTGCATGCCCAAATAATCCAATTATTAGATGCAGTTATTATAAACTCTATCATGAAAATAATAAACTTGGAACATACAAATTCAGACCCTTTAAACAGACAGTTCTTGATTAGCTTCATGCTTTTAATGAATAGAATCCAAAAGCTAATTACCGTTTATACTCGCATATAATTCTATACAAATTGCAAACTGGATACACCCAGATCTGCCATCTCATAATGCGCCGGCAGATCTGGATCTATGTAGTTTGTAAGGACTAATCAGTAGAACAAACAACATAGACCCTGATCTGACGGTGCATTATGCGACCACAGATCAGGGTCTATGTTGTTTGTATTTGGACCCGAATTATATGCGAGTATGTATTTGTATGGTAGAAGTTGGTTAACTTCCTGAAATATGAAAAAGATGATCCACCTACTCTCATGGAACCAGATACTTGGAAATCACACTCCGAATAGCATTTCCAATGCTGCCCAAAAGAGATTCAGCAGAAATTCTAAACTTCTAACTTTGCTTGAAAATAATGATAGTATTCTTGCGGATGAACCTAATGCACCATTTATTTAAAAAGAGCTGAATTTAGCTATAAAGGCTTTTACAAATAGTAAACCTGGTTGTATTCAACTCACTACTACAAATGACATTTTCAAATGTGGACAGTCTCTACTTGCATCCTTGCCTACTTAAACTGGTCAATGATATTTTTGCATCTGGTATCAAATCTTCCAATCTGACTAATGGTTACTTATCCCACTTCCCAAAGCAGGAAACAGATGTGATCCCAACAGAGCTGAAACGAATATCTGAACATTTTAATCAGAATACTTTTTTTGTGAATATTCAAAAAGAAAATTGGTAGTTGAATATTCGTTTGTTTACCCAGCGAGTTTGGCAGCATTTTGTAAAAGAAAAAACAGGCAAAATATAAACTATGCAATGTTGAATTAATTTGTGTAAAAGGTAACCACTTAAAACCTGCTAAATCACCTGAAATTGAAACTCTGACTCGCACTTAGGTAATCATGTAAAAGTTCTGAATATTCACATTATCCCCAACATTTCCATTTCTAGTCATTATACAATTGAAAAGATAACGTGTAATATGGCAAGCTGAAGAATGTGGGATAGAATAGGGGTCATGTCAAAGCCAATAACATGTAATATGGCAAGCTGAAGAATGTGGGATAGAATAGGGGTCATGTCAAAGCCAATAACATGTAATATGGCAAGCTGAAGAATGTGGGATAGAATACGGGTCATGTCAAAACCAACAAAGCCCTTACATATCAATCAACCAGAGCTCCGAAAAATTTATGAACTGTTGTCAGATATTCGTTTAAACAGGAACAGTTGTAGTCAATCCTGTAAACCATTATCACTCCCTACCACCAATAATCTTACCTCAGAAAGTTATCTCCAATATAGTTATTTGGTCATTTATTCAAGTTCTGAAGTCATTATACAGCTATGGGATTACCAATATGCTCAAAATCTGACACTATCCTTTTCTTTATTTTCTTAAAAGTCAGTAATGCAGATGTTAGTTTTGTATCAATAAGATGTACATGGGCCAGTTGACATGACTTTGGAGCAGAATCATTTAAGCTGTAAAAGTTGAGAGTTTGTTGTTACAATAAAGCTTGCTACTACATGTATGTGCATCTTGTTTTGCTGTGCTTTAGTACAAGGCCACAGTTATCAGCATGTATTCCAATTTGTGCAGGGATTATTTCACCTTTTCTATCATATGCCTTTTTGAAAAGGTCAACTGTTTGTTGGGAATCTCTCATTACCCATGAACCGAAATTGTCTACTGCCAAACATGGTTGAGGATGGGAACTAGTTCACAGATACCTGGCCCTGGTAGAGTTTGCATTATACTGTTTACAAAAGCCACCATGCCATTTCACAGCTGTTGCAGAGCACATCTTATGTACAAGATGATGCTACCTGTGTATGGATTTCAGTTAAAGCAATTATTTATCAAGTCTGAATAGGAGTTTCTTATGGCTTGGCAGAAATTAACAATGTCTAATTTGGGAATTTTAAAGTCAGTCAAAAAGACAGTCTCGTTGGACATGTCAGGCACTAGCATAACAAAATCTGGAGACCTGCAATCAATGTATCTAAATTTAATTAAATTAAATTGGCCAATTGTCCATGTAATTTTGTGAACAAATCTCTTCCCTGATAAGTTTTTTAGATTGTTCTGCCTTCAGCAATATAGGAACGTTTATATTTGTACTGAGTTTGAAGATAAACAGGGAATCCTCAAAATATTTAGGCAAGACCCCTACATGTACATGTCATTTAGTAAGATTCAGTTTACTTGGTTCATGAGTGTTTACAATATGGATTGGCTGGGAGAAGGGGATGTCAATAAATACCAAAGGAGACCAAGAAAAAGAGGGATTTTATACCTTTACTAACATCAACAAATTTTCTAATCCTGTTTGAATACAGTTAACAAATATTTGAATAGGACAATTGGGTATTTGTTTCAGGTTTAGATCCCAATAACTACTGGAAAGCTGCTATAATAGGTGCACTTAGTAAATTATTTAACTCCATTTTAAATAATAGAGTTGATAATTCATTATCAAAACACAATTTTGTTGATGAATGTTAAATTGGCTTTGTCAAAGGAGCCAGAACATCAGATTATGTGTTTATCCTTAAAACCATTATTAATAAATGCTTTGCAGAAAAGAAAAGAAAACACTTTATACTTTTTATTAATTATCTAAAGACATTTCAAGCAAAGATGCTGTTGATGAGTACTAATGGTACATTTTACAACGTCATAGAGGACATGTACAGTAAACATTTCTTTATCAGTTAAAGTCGGATTCCTTTTATTCAAATATTGGTGTTTGGCAAGGCAATATTATAAATCCCAACTTGTTCAAACTCTTTATCAATGATTTACCTGATTACTTATTATCCACTGATGATTCTATTATGCTCCACCACCATTAAATTGGCTGCCTTTTTTTAATCTGATGATGTTATTATATTCTCTAACAGTGCCAGTGGTTTGCAACAAAACTGAATGTTTTAGAGCAATATTGTAATGATTGGTGTATGCACATTTCCATTAGTAAATCAAATGTGATGATATTCAACTCTACTGGTTGCTTTATAAATAAAAACTTTTACTGTTTGCAACAATTATTTAGGATGTACGTCCCTCTTAAAAATATACTTAGGCATTACATCTTCCAGTTTAGAATCTTTTAAGCAAAGCAGGAACAAGACAAAAAAGCTATGAAGGCCTTATTTTAATCTAACAAGTTTTTTTTATTTAAGCCTAGTATGAAAAACAAGTCTTCACCTTTTTGATCAATCTATCAAAACCCATTCTTTTTTACAGCTATGGAATTTGGGTCTGCTCTGCCCCCAACAGCGATGGAATTTGGGTCTGCTCAACCCCCAACAGCTACGGAATTTGGGTCTGCTTTGCCCCCAACCAAGTTAACGATACATTTATTCCATTTACATCCAAACTTGTCAGTGTCTTCCCAGCCGATAGACTACATGTCCATTTTGCAATATATATTTTGGGTGTAAGCATGCACAGTTACAAGTTTGCTGTTATGTCAGAGTTCTTAGATATCCTTATTCATTAAATGTTTTTTCTTCAGCAATTACATATTGGCATTGACTTGAGAACACACCATCAACTGTGTTAATAGATGAACACTTTTTTTGTATATACATGTTCAAAGTTATCACATAACAATGACAAATATACATGGCTTTTTCATCATTGTTATAAATTTTAAATACTATTAATCAACCTCCAGATCAGTACCAACTGTTATCCCACTCAGCAAACAAGCTTCAAGTTTTTTATTTTAAAAAAGTACAATGAAATCATTATATACTGCTATTTGGTTTAAAGAAAAGAAAAGACGACACAATTTCTTAAAGAGGGTAAACTCTTTTCTTATTCCCAATTTGAGACTAATATTTATATGGAACCATATTTAATATGTACAAATGACTTTAATAAAAGACACATTCGAACCAAACTTTTTATAAGCTCACACATATTAAGAACTGAAATTGGCATGTTTACATGTCCCTAAAACTCTGGTATCTGAAAGGTTATGTAAACACTGCCCTGCTGCTGAAATTGAAGATGGATTCATTTCCTTACTGATTTTACATATTATGCAATACAATAGGACAGTATCATTAGTATCATACATGGTATTTGTCCTAATTTTAAATACTTTCATTCAGTAAAATAAGTTCTACATGGTCAATTAATCTCACATGGTTTATCTGGCATTTGATTTATATGTTCAATCTGTATTACTGTGTCAAACACCCAGATTGGAACTACTTTCGTGTCTTGTCTGACAATCCGAGCATCAATATTTTTTGATGCAGTGAATGAAACTTTTATAAATCCCAATACATTCTGAATTTCAGTCATACTGTAAATCTAAAAATATTTAAAAAGCATAAAAGAGGGAGCATGTAATAAATATGAAACCACATTCGTGTTTTGTTCTCAGTGGAAAGAACTCATTTGATATCGCTTCTGAATACGTCTCAGCTGAACAGCCAACGTATCCCTACACCATATCAAACTTGCTATTTCCACTGACATAGACCAAAAATATGTATTTTTGTGTATTTATCTGGATTTTGTCAGCTGAAGATGATATTGTGTCAAATCTATGCACAGGTGTTATATAGCTATATAAACATTGGTAATTTTTAATGTTTGTTTTCTAGTCAGGTGATATAATCTCCAGTTGAATGATACCCTGGGGACCCTTGATTGTTTAATAAAATATTCTTATTCTTATAATTGTTATCTTAAACCACATCTGTCACAAGTACTCTCAAGCCATTCAGACCCCTCAAGAATTCTCCGGAATTGATTCAATACATCTATTTACATGTATTTTCCTTGTACCAAGTGCATGTAATATGCACTCAGTATAATATTGACTTCTTTGATAAGTGTCAATATTTCATGTCCTTTTATACATGTACATGAATGAGCCATTCATGAATGATTGGGGGGAAAAGGTTATTAATTACTGTTGAAGTTATATGTGCCATAATCAGGGTAAATTGGTCCATATGCAATAAATGCATAAAATAGAACAATAATAATAATAAGAAAAATAATGACTTTATTTAAAGAGGAAGCTCATTTGCATAAAATAGAACCTTGACATTGGTTTTGAGACATGTACCTTACTAAAGGCAAGCTTTGCTTTACTGCCTCATTTCAACTTTTTTTGCTATTAAAAAAGGATTGATTTTCAATTTTCAGTTTGCTTATGAATGTTCATAGCTATATCCTGCCGTAAAGTGTTAAAGATAGTCATGTGATGGTTTGAGAATAGAAAACAATAAAATGTATAATGTTTGCAGCACATGGCAGGGCATATAGAACTAGCTCTACCATCATTCATATGCGTGGAGATTCATTAATACATGTACCAGCTTACTTTATTCTAGTGCCGACCATTTAATCTTCTGTGGAGGTGACTGGGATTTTCTTTCGAGCTGGGATATTTTTTCTCCTTTACCGCAAGATAATTTTTTTTCCAGCTATGATAATGGATAAAATAGTTTTATTTTTGTTTAAATCATGGTAAGAATTTTTTTAAAGTTATTTCTGAGTCAGAATTTTTTTTCCTCCAAAACAATCCCAGGCCCCCCCCCAATTAAATCATTGGCAAGACATCCCCCCCTCCCAAAAATTAAATGGTTGGCAAGACAATATTTATAAACCCCTTTTCTTAAGTCTACCAACATATTTTGCATGTATATCAAACACAACATAGTAAAGACTGTTTTCCAGAAGTTGCAATTTTGAAGTATGAATTTAGCACCTACACTGCATGATTCTTTTCGCAGAGTAAAATATGCTGCTTTTTATAATAGAAATCTACGGATATGTTGCAGAATCAACATTTATTGGGGAGTTATTCCTTTATAACCACTGTTTCCATTAGGTGATATAAACAAGAGTACATTGAAGGCACCGAAGCGCTACTCTCTGAAATTTTTTCCCAGGAATTCAAGATAAGATCATTTCTTCTTTTTAACTGCCGAGTGTTGAAACCATCTATGATATTCTTGAGCAACAAGATTTTCAAATTAGCCACTGTGGCAGCCATATTAGATGTAAGATTGGTACCATTTTCATTTAGGACAAACTAGACACCATTAGAAGACTTTTGGTGAAACACATGTTGATATGACCATTTATTCAGGAGAATTACTGATAAGATTTTCAATATGTTCATTGTGGTAGCCATATTTGATGTCAGATTGGCACCATTTTCATTCAGGACCAACTCTATATCATAATTAGTCTTCTGGTGAAAACCTCATGTTGATATGACTTTCCATTTAGAAGGAGTAGCAATAACACCATTTTCAAGATGGCTGCCATACAGGATGTCAAATTGGTACCATTTTCAAGATGGCTGCCATACAGGATGTCAAATTGGTACCATTTTCATTTAGTACCAAACAGATATTATAATAAGTCTTCTGGTGAAAACCCAATGTTGATATGACTTTCCATCTAGGAGGAATAGCGACAAAATTCTAAAGATGGACCCTTTGGCAGCCATATTAGATATCAGATTGGCACAATTTTTATTTAAAACCAACCACCATATGAAGTCTTCTGGTGAAAACCCCATGCTGATAGAGACTTTCCATTCAGAAGGAGTAGCAATAACAAGATTTTCAAGATGGCTGCTGTGGCCATATTGGATGTCCGAATGACATCATTTCCATTTGGGACCAACTATCGACATCATATGAAGTCTTTCTGTGAAAACCCCATGTTGATATGACCATCCATTCAGGAGTAGCAAAAATGACTTTCAAGATGATAACTAGTGTACATGTTATGTTACCCTTAAATTTATCATACAGTGGAACTGTCTTGAAAGACCACCCCTCTTCCAAAAAATTAGTATCTCAAGACAAGTGGTCTATCATGACAGGTAATAACACTATATAATCAATAAATCTGTGCTTTAAGAACCTGGTCTCTTAAAACAGGTGGTCTCTGATAGCAGTTCTCTTTCAAGACAAGTTTCACTGTATTTACCATACATACACACTTGTTAAGTTGAGTCCAACTGAAGACATAGACCCCAATCTACCATCACATAATGCCCCAACAGATCAGGGTCCACGCTGTTTGTTCTACTGATTACTCCTAACAAACTGCATAGACCCAGATCTGTAGGTGCATTATGCAACGGCAGATCTTGGTCTGTGCACTTTGCAGATGGACTCAACTTGTAAGCGACTATATATCGTATATTTTCCATGTTCAATTTCCATTAGTTTCAAGCTCTAACAATAAAACAGAGCAACATGCTCTACCTATAAGCTATTACCTGCATATTAATCAGTCTACTTCTGATGTTTAGTGCCACTGTACCCTTGATAACTTTATCAAGTAGATCAGGCACCTGACCTACATAGCAGACAATCTTCTGGAAGAAATTAATCATTAATGTGTTGCTTGTCATATTCAAAATCAAACAACTGAATGTGTGACAGGCAAACATAACCTCCTGAATATATAGTTATTTTGAATTACTTATAAGTTGGGTCCAACTGCAAACTGCAAAGACCCAGATCTGCCATCACACAATGTGCCAGCAGATCTGGGTCTATGCAGTTTGTTAGGAGTAATCAGTAGAACAAACAACATAGACCCTGATCCACCAGCACATTATGCAAAGGCAGATCAGGGTCTATAGTACGTGCATCATGGATTACAGAAAATCCATGTTCCCACAGTGGATTCACTTACCGGTAATCCTTTCTTTCATGCTGTTTCTGACATGGACCAGATATAGTTGTCGTCGTGGATTGTCCACGTTGTGGCTTGTAGTGGACTGATTAAGTTTACTGCCCCAATTAGAAAGTCGCATCAATATAATTATGTAATAGTGGACATCCACTACATTGGGTGGAACTTACCTGTTGGCTCAGCTACAGTACGCAGTGCAAAATGCTCTTAATAAGTTGTACACAATGCCGTTTAATATTCAAAGACTCGCCCACTAAAATACATTCACATACATGTATTGCAAGAGATGAAAGATAAATTTACGAGCAAATAAATCCTGAGACTATTTAGGTACTCCACAAAATATACAAAGTTTAATGATAGTAATTCTAATAAGAGAGAGAGAGAGATTCTGCTTTCAAACAAAACAAAAGGAAAAGAAATCACATGTAAGTATTAGTGGGTTTCATTCTGTTATTAAAATAAAAATGCAAGAAATGCTGTGATTTATTTATTCATTTTCCCAGTCACCTTTAACATGTTCCCACACAATGAAATATACACAGTGCTATCCAAACTACAACCTCTACTAGTTCAAGCTGTTTAGTATTTGCAACCCAAATATTCATGTCCATGCGACACATTTTTTCATGAGCTAGACGTGTTTACTTGTACTGTAGACTTACTGTTTTTACGTAGACTCTATGAAGCACGTGATGCTGCATTCTATAACCAACAGCTTTAAAAAATATACTTAGGATTGCTGGTTTGGTCATCTGACGAGTTTAATATTACCAAATGGATGGGAGCAAGTGATGAAGAAGCATAATCACTTACATATTTTCAGTAGGAGACAAACTTGAATGTATTATTTTCAATTGATGTAGATACGACTTCATTTGGTACAGTATACTCTTTCAGTGCACATGACAAATACTGCAAAACTGTTCCCAAATGTCAAGTAAATATTGTTTATCAGTTTAGTTACTAATTTGTTATATTTTGACCCAATTATCCTTTTTAAGAAGTTGATGTTAATACAAATAAAACATTTTGTTGCCAAAGAACACGGAACAAATGCATATTTATACAGTGTTTAGCAATTCAGGCAAACAATGTGAAATTATTTAAATTATGTCCATAATTGCCCAAACTGCACTGAACCTCTGGGAACCAAAACTAAGCTTAAAGTCACAATAACAAACTCGGGACTCTGTAGTTGAATTAAAAGTAATAATAATCCAAGGTTAACTGCCTGAAGATATACATGTACGCAGCACAGAAAAAGGGTGGGGCCACTCATTCAACTTTCAATCTATTAAATTTCTGAAGCTTTAAGTTCGTATGTGTTAATTATGACCAGATTCAACAGTAAAAAAGAAAAACAGACTAATAGCAGGTTAATAACAAAATTCTTTATATAAATTCTTTTTAAATGCAAATTGAACTGCTAAGCAGTAATTTACTTATTTACTTATTCTGAATAAAGAGCAGTATCAACATTTTATTTCTAAATCGTGTTTCTCAGTCCATATTACAAGTCCAAAATTTTTTTCCCCACAAACAACAAAAAACACTTTCATTCAGAAGTTCAAATTTCTTTTGAAACATAGGTGCTAAAAAACTTGACACCTTCCTGACTGAGCATTGTTAACAAGCATAGCAACTGACCTCCTTTTTCACAAACTAATATAAATGTATTAGTTTTATAGTGTTTGGTTTTGTGACAACAAGAAACATTTTCATTCAACAGTGTTTATTTTGAAACACTGAAGCGCGACATTGACCATTAGCTGCTAGGAACTGCCCCAATTTAAACCATTTAAGACTTCTACTCTATTCACTTATTATGCTACGGAGGGTGGTGGGAGGCTGGGACTGGGAGAGAGAGATGGAGGGGGATGGGATATAGTTTGAAACAAATACACTTGTTCTGATTTTTTTTAAAAAAATAACCAACTTTAGGCATAACTCAAGGCCATTACACTTTTTCCAAATTTAATTTAAACAGTCGGTCTCTAATTTGGAAAATAAAAAATAATTATATTTAGTTTTTCATATAATGCTAGAAACCAGTTTTATGTGATAATATGAGAACTTAACATCAATGCATTTCTCAGTCCAAATTTGTTTTTCACACACTAACATATTTTTAAGTTTAAGTTGTTTGCTCAAGTGATATTTCTATTCGACAGTTAAGACCAAAAAAAATAATGTGTGTTTCCTATTGCACTGGTTTTAAAATTAGGGTAGGCATGTAGGGTTTACTTTTCTTTTTTTTTTCTTTTTTAAAAACATTATACTGGTATATAAATCAAATAATATTTCAAGCACTTCAAAGTACTTGGCAAAACCGGCTCAATTAGATGCACAAATCAATTTCGGTAATGTGATTTTTTTTTTTTTACCGTGGGGGAAAAAAGTGCTAGAGTCGGCAATGAGAAACAGGGATAGTCGGCCAACCGGAAACACACATTATTTTCTTTGCCTAATGTGCATTTTTAAAACATCGAAGTGCAACATGAAACAGTAACTGGTAGGAACTGACTGACTGCTGTTGACTCAAGGCAGGAAGCTACAGTAACATGTATAACAGCTGACTTCAAAGAATGCCACTCCTCGGCCAGTGCCTGGTGATGCATGTTGATTCGTACAAAAAGTGATGACAGAAAGTAACTTTTTTTCATTGAAATCACAGTTTTTATCACATGAATGGCCACTGATAGAGCTCAACAGTCAATACAGTGTACACAATTCTGCACATTTAAAAAATTTTAATACTCTCTGATAAACAATGTTGTTTTTAAAGTTTAAGGGTAAAGCTACAGAAGAACCTATTTGTAGCATAGCTCATGTATCTTTTTGTATTTTAATATATGATGCCACGTTATTCTTGTAGAATAAACTCTGGAAGGAATTATGACATACATGTCATAATGTTCCAGTGTTCTTAATCATACATGTTCAGTATAAATAGTAAAGCATTCGTTTGTAATCTCTTTTCGAGTTTTATTTGTATACTGCTTTAAATAATTTCTTCAAAGTGGGTCTTGGACATCGTATGCATGTAATGTATGTTTGCAGTTAGACCAGACTTATTACAAGGGAGTATATATGGTAACTGACAATGCCTGAAGGCTGCCTCTTTAATTAAAGTGACTTATAATGGCTTTGTAACCCAAGGCAAAAAGGATGTTTTCTGTTGAATTTTTATCCAGTGCTGTTGATTGCACATGTTATGAATACCAGTTTCAATACTTCTCTAGTTTTTATATCTTCAACCATATTTGATGGACACATCAACATCATTTTTACTGTATTTAAGTCCTTTACGCCACGATACTTTTGTCAAAGTCTATTGAGTGGTGTTTTACATAAAGTTGTTAACTTTTTTTTATAGTTTTAGTAATACTTTCCAAAAATTAATATTGCAAATTAGTTTTACTTGTTATTATTCATAACATTAATAACTTTCATGTCATATCCCTTGTTATACAACACCAAGAACACTATACCTTGTGATACCATGCTGACTGCCTTATAAATGTACATGTATGAAATGTTTTATGTTTACTGTCTCCTAGAATTAATGTAATCAATGTAAGACATTGCCAGGTTATATCAGGTCCAAAAGATGATTACAAACATCTGACTCTGAATTTTCAATAGACTACTGTATTTAATAAAAAATTCACTTTTTATTATTGTTTCAAACATACAAATAGGTAAAACCTAAATACAATTTTCTTACATGTAGGTATCTAAAATGTACATAATGTTAACATGTAGGTTGTTCTTTTTACCAAAAAGAATACCATGAATGGCAAATTATATGCCCACCCCATGTTCATACTTGCCATATTCCCAGACAGTGTTGGGTTTTTTTTGAGACTCAAAAAGTGTGTTTTTAGGTCCCAAGGGGGGTCAGTGCACGTAAGCCCCCAATAGCGACGTCATCCAAATTAGAATAAGCTATCTTTTCAATTCAGCCTATAGTAAATGACAGGAAATTCAAATCTGAATAAAAGAAATACCATCTGTTTTCTCTGAAGCATTTAATATAGTTACAAACGAACAAACAAACAAAAAATATGGTAGACTTAGCATGGTCAAATAACATCACCACAAACATGGTCACAACCTAAAAGGCATTAAAATACAAAAATACACCAAGTTACTGTCTTTAAAATCCACTGGACAGTGGAATGTAGTTTTAATTACACCCAGTCTTTGCTGCTTTCAGTAGTTCAGTAGCTGGTTTGACGGTAATGCAAGTGTAATTTGTTATTTTGTGTTCACAGATATGCCTACACGTCTATGTTGGCTCAAGCAATGGCCAAAGTCGCTAAAAGTGATAAAACCTGTAACATGACAATGAATATCCATTTCAAAACAATGAATCTGGCAATGAAAACATTCAAGGTTTGTGGTAGTCGACCGAGTTGCTAAAGTCTTTGACCGCCACTATTGTAACGTATTTTCGAGTTTAAAGTCGCACCTACGGCAGTGAAGATGTAATTTATTCTCAGGCTGAATTCATGAAAAAGGTACTAATTTATGCAAATACACAATTTTTCATTTGATTAATGATTTAATACTTTTAAAATAAAAGTAATTAAGAAAATATGGGTATTTGTTATAATAAATGCTAGTAGATAATGAGTGAACACTGAAATTAAATGAGTGCAAGATCAGGAACGGATAATTCAATGGTGCAGTTCATTTCATGTTAACCTGATATTCAAACTTGTTAATGTTTTCACGAGTTACTTGATCGCATGATAAAATGTTTATTGCAATAATGTAAATGTCTAAGGAAAATGTGAGAAAGTTAAGGTGGCAAAACTGTGGAAGCAAATAATATTATCTCATTTTTTAATACTTCTAGTGCATTATGTACTACAATTTTCCTTTGTCCCTTTAAAATGTTGTGTGTTCCCCAGATCTAGAGGGTGAGGGACACAGTGTCCCCTGACCTAGGGATCCTAGGCGCAACACTGCATTACAGGTTGAATGGTGGTGTTGTTCAACTTACCGTAATAAAAAACAGACAAATTGGGTTGTTCCACTTAGTGTACTTTACCTATGCAAATTAGCCTGATGGGCTCTCCCTCATCAGTGCTCAAAGGATTTGACACGACACATCATCCTAGCTATTGTGAGCCAATTCAGTAAATCTCTGAAAGGTGTCCGTTTATCTCTGACTGCCTTACCTTTTGATTGTCTCTAAAACAGCTGTATAAACTGCCCCGAGGATAGTTTTACAAGAGCTCTGAGCAAGACTGTTTACTGTTTACATACCACAGAGTACGGGCATATATCATTGTAATCAAGAAATGTACATTTTTTTGTGGGAAATTTTTTATTTCGCTAATAATGCTGAAAATAGTGTTTTTTGAAACACGACCGTGTTGGGGGGGTTTGGGAGTCTAAAATCGTGTTTTTCGCGTGACACATGTTATGGCATGTATGCATGTTTAATATTCCTAAACGCCAATAACTGACATTTTTGTGCAGAAACCATCTTTCCTTCTTTCAGTCGGAGTGACAATGACCTTTGACTTTTTGACCCCAAAATCGATAGGCTCTTTCCTTACCCTAAATGCAAGCCATCCACAAAGTTTGGGTCAGGTTTGTGCTGTAAAACTAATGTCATTGCTCAGAAACTATTTTAATTTCTTCAGTGACAGTGACCTTGACCTTTGACCTTTTTACTACAAAATCAATAGCTTTCTTCGGTACCATAAGTGCAAGCCATCCAAAAATTGGTTGAGTTGTGTTATGTAGAAAAACTCAAGTTATTGTGCAGAAACTATATTCATCTTTCAGCCAGAATGACCTTGACCTTTGATCTTCGAGTCGGAAATAAATAATGTCCTTCCTTACCCCAAGTACAAGCTATCCACAAAATCTGATAACTGTTGATGGTGGAGAAAGCGGAAACCAATTTTCTTCTTTCAGTCATGTGACCTTGACTTTTGAGCTAAAAATCAAGTGTTCTTCCTCACTTCAAGTGCAAGCCATCCAGATAGTCATACCAGCCATAACACAACATGTCATGTTAAGAACACCATGTTTTACTCTCAAACCCCCTGACACGGTCATGTTTCAAAAAACATGATTTTCGGTAATCTTTGAAGAAAAAAAAAAAACAACAAAAAAACCCCCACCTCAATACATGTATATGTATATGCCTGTAACATGTAATTATGTGTAAACCATAAATAGTCCTGCTTTAAGCTCATGTAAAACTATCCTTGGGACAGTTTATGCAGCGAATTGTCATAAAGGCAATTAAAAGGTAAGGTGGTCAGGTATAAGCAACCACGATTTCACATATTACTTAATTAGCTGACAATAGTCAGTTTGCAAATAGCGGCAATGTTTCTTTGAAGTTGGATTTTACTCCATATATAAAATGCAAAACATGATTATTTCAGTAGTCGGAATAATGTTCATGTGTGATTCATTTTTTAAGGTAAAATGTCAAAATGCAGCTGTGATTCAAGAAACAATGAGCCATGTGTTGATAAAGAGATTGTGTCAACACTCATACTGGACAGGGGCATTTATTACTGCTGTATTACCTGTAAGGCCCCCATAAAGCTTGAAAAAATTATGTCCTCTCTCTCCCCCCAATGAAATAGTCCCTAATGTAATGTATATTTTCTTTGTTCTATAGAGACAAGCATACATGTATCTCATGGTCAAACTGCATCGGATACAGTTTTGACAATGCTAATGTTATGGTCAGCAAGAACAACTCCATTCTGACCAAGATTCGCTCAGAGAATCCAGGAGTGAAGTTTGAACAGTAGCACCATCAAGACTCTAATGAGTGCAAAGATGAACACATATGACATCTGCATTACCTTCAATACCCCATCCCCCACCAAACTAATGCAAGCAGCAAAAAATGCATCTGATTAAAACTATATTCCACCATCCAATGTATTTTAAAAACAGAAACTTAGTGTATATTTTTTATTTAATGTCAGTGTGGTTGTAATTACATGATTGTTTGCACATTTGTGTACTTGTGTGGTGATGTTATTTGACAATGCTAAGTCTACCAACTATTTGTTGTAAGTGTATTAAATGCTTTAAAGAAAACAGACAAGTTACTTTCTTTTATTCCGATTTGAATTTCCAGTCATTTTCTATAGGCTCATATGAAAAAATAGTTTATTCTCAATTGAATGACGTCGCTTTTTTTGGGTCACATGCACTGCCCCCCCCCCACACACACACACACACACCCCATTCAGGACCTCAAAACACACTTTTTGAGTCTAAAAAAAACCCCCAACACTGTGTGGGAATATGGCAAGTATGCATAGGTTGGTAACTACAGATGGTGGACAACTAAAGTTGTTGTGCGGAAATGAATGAAAAGGGTAACATCCAGACAGACAAATGAACAGACATAACTACTCTTTGCCTTATGGCAGGCATATATAAATTGGGGGACAAAAAATAATCATCACTTTTATACACATAGTATATTTTGTGATTTTACTGCATAAATGTTGTTTTTCTTCATGTGATAAACAGAATCCTATGTTTGTGCTCATTTCAACTGAAATTTATGAAAGTTGTCAAATAATTTAAATCTTTTCAAGTATTGTCTATGACTAATGCATCATAATTACTGCATTCTTCAACCTTACATGAAAAAAATATTTGTTTAATCTGCACATCAAATGCACTTGCATAATATTCTCTGAGAAGAGTATTGGAATAGTAGGTGATAAGGGTTGTATTCTAATTAATAAAAGTTGTATATTTGATGCTTGTGCAATATGGGTCAAGTTTTTACATGAAGAATTTGAAAGAACACTTTCCAATATTCCTATATGAAAAATGAAAAGCCATTTTATTTTATTCTTTCACCAGTACGTACTTCATCGTTTTAGAGATGTAAAATGACTTACCAAGGTCCCATAAGTATTGTGTGTAAATTTGAAAATTAACAATTAAAAAAGAACCTACTGAATCAGAACTTGTCTGGTGGCATAAAAATGTTTATTTAAATGGATTATTAAGTTATTAGGGCTTTCATGACCAACCAGGATAGCGTCACAGCACCAACACGGTAGATGGCAAAAGATGTTAAAACAGTGAAGGACAGTGATGCATTAAGCTCAAAAAATTGTTTGGAATGAGCATTACACTAATTGATTAGAAAATCTGGATTCTTTCAAGCTTGGAAATTGATAAATTGAAGCAATCGTATATCTTGTCAACATTGAGTCTATGTAATCCTGCCTTCCAGGGAAATGACAAAATTACATGACCATATGCTATGTAGTGCATGAAAGGTCTAATACTAAATCTGCATGTCTTGAGGAGGTATATGTGCTTTGGATCAACCAATGCATCATCTGGATGTACAAGGTATGCATAGATTGAGGAGACATGTGCTTTGGACAAACCAATGCATCATCTGGATGTACAAGGTATGTATACACTGAGGAGACATGTATCTTGGATCAACCAATGCATCATCTGGATGTACAAGGTGTGTATACACTGAGGAGATACATGTTTTGGATCAACCATTGCATCATCTGGATGTACAAGGTATGCATACATTGAGGTGACATGTCTTGGATCAAATAATGCATCATCTGGACGTACATATATTGAGGAGATACATGTCTTGGATCAAATAATGCATCATCTGGATGTACAAGGTATGCATACATTGAGGAGACGTGTGTCTTGGATCAACCAATGTATCATCTGGATGTACAAGGTATGCATACACTGAGGAGACATGTGTCTTGGATCAACCAATGCATCATCTGGATGTACAAGGTATGCATACATTGAGGAGACGTGTGTCTTGGATCAACCAATGCATCATCTGGATGTACAAGGTATGCATACATTGAGGTGACATGTGTCTTGGATCAAATAATGCATCATCTGGATGTACATGTACAAGGTTTGCATACATTGAGGAGACATGTGTCTTGGATCAACCAGTGCATCATCTGGATGTACAAGGTATGCATACATTGAGATACATGTCTTGGATCAACCAATGCATCATCTGGATGTACAAGATTTGCATACATGGAGGAGATATGTGTGGTTTATATCAACAAATACATCATGTGGATGTAAAAGTTTGGATGCACTGAAGAGTTGCGCATTTTGGATTAAAAAAATACATCATATGGATGTACAAGGTTTGGATACACTGAAGAGATACATGTGTTTTGGATCAACAAATACATCATCTAGATGTACAAAGTTTGGATACATTGAAGAGGTATGCGTGTTTTGGATCAACCAATACATCATCTGGATGTACAAAGTTTGGATATATTGAAGAGATACATGTGTTTTGGATCAACAAATACATCATCTAGATGTACAAAGTTTGCATACATTGAAGAGGTATGCGTGTTTTGGATCAACCAATACATCATCTGGATGTACAAAGTTTGGATACACTGAAGAGATACATGTGTTTTGGATCAACCAATACATCATCTAGATGTACTAAGTTTGGATACATTGAAGAGGTATGCGTGTTTTGGATCAACCAATACATCATCTGGATGTACAAAGTTTGGATACACTGAAGAGATATATGTGTTTTGGATCAACCAATACATCATCTGGATGTACAAAGTTTGGATACATTGAAGAGATATGCGTGTTTTGGATAAAAAAATATATTATCTGGATGTAAAAGGTTTGCATACTCAAGGAGGATATACACATGTTTTGGATCAACCAATACATCATCTGATGTACAGAGTTTGCACACAATGAGGAGATATGCATGGTTTAGGTTTTACTAACTGTATAAGAAAACTTATTAGTGATTCCTTTGTGTTCTATCCCAACATTAATTATGCAGCTTGACATAATGACAGAATTTTATAAAAGACTGATTCTTGATAAAGTGCATGTTTATTACCAAATCTTGCACTACATACCAATAGAATAGGGGAGAAATAACAATTCTAGTTTTGGAGTGTTTTCTTTTTTTTCTTCTTTTTTTTCTGATGAAATGTTCTACACCTGAAAAATTGTGAAAGTGTAAGCTTTGTCATAGAATCTGTGACAAAGGGAAGATCAAAAAGGAATCAATTCTAAAAGGACAGGAGGAGGTTAGGTTTAAAATTGGGTTGATCAACCAAAATAAAGAAGAAAATGTTATGATGAAGAGGGGATGGCATTATACATTTTCCAATGTCCCCACTCCCAAATACCGACTTTCTGAAAATGTGTAGCCTGAATATTACACATCTAGAGGTGCAAGTTATAAAGGTATATAAACTTGTGATTTATTAGATTTCATACAGGTGTCTGAATAATTAGATCCACAACTAACGAATTAATAAAAGAACCATCCCTATGTAAACTATGGTGGTGTTAGTACTAACTGTTAACATCAGCAGGTTACTACTGACATTCATGCAGCTGTCAAAAGTTCAAATCAGCATTGATAAAGACAGACATTACATTGCATTCTGGACTAAACAAGTCTGGTTCTAAATAAAACTTTCCCTGGAATGGGTCTAACTTTAATGCTATTATTAAGCCAGGTAAATACCAATACACTAGTGTTGCACCTAACTAGCCCAGGGAACATTTTTCCCACTTTAAAAAAAAATTCTTGCTCCAATTTGTAAAAAAAAAAAAAAATTTTTTATCCATTATATTAGTTGAAAACATTATCAAGCAGCAAAAGAAAACAAATATCCTGGTTCAAAAGAAAATCGCACTCCCTCCCCCACCCCAAAACTGAAATGGTTGGTCCCTAAATTGAGCAAATCCACATATCTTGATCATTATATGGCACATACAAAATGTCCCCTTGACAGCTTCAAGAGGTGCAACACTGCATTAAAAGCTGCATTTCCTCAGAGTCTATCCTCTTTGAAACCACAGGTATTACAAAACATATACCCTGATCTCCCAGTCCATTGGATTACAGGCTAACAGTAGTGATTCTGCTGGATCAAAAGAGAGTGCCAGTCCATTGGATTCCAGGCTTACAGCAGAGATTCTGCTGGACTGAAACAGTGCCAGTCCAATGGATTACAGGCTTACAACAGTGATCCAGCGGATTGAAATAAGAGTACCAATCCTATGGATTACATGCTCAGAGCAGTGATCCAGCTACATAGAAATAGAGGCTCCCCGCCCACCAATCTCAGTGAACTTCAAGTACCTACCCTCTGCTCTTCTAGTGCCATCTCCTTGGCCTCTCTCCTAATCACTAAAATATCTTCTTTAAATTGTTTTATTTTCGATCTATTCTATATATTTTTATATTTATTCAAATGATGGATACATATATGAATATGTCTGCTTTTACTCAAAAAAAGCCCAATTCCATATTTCACTATCAACATATTTAAATTAAGTCCTTTATCACATAAAAATGCCCCTTTGCCAGATTTAATGCATCTCTACCTCCCCTTTTCTCAATGTCTCTATTATTTGTTTTAATCAATTATTACAAGAATGATGCCAGCGTTAGGGTCATTCATTTATCTTCTGGGTGAATTACTGCTTTAGTTTAATCTTGACTCTTTTATTCCCTCTCCTGTCTGTATTTAGTGTCCCTGACCTTGCAGAGGTGAAAGTAAACCTGCACTGCATTGAATAACTAGCAAATGGGGTGGAGCTAAGCAGTACTGTAACTTCAAAAATCTGTTAAGAGTATGGTTTTTAGGCTCTGCTTCCTGAGCTATTATGAATTATGCAAATTTAAAAGGGTCTCATCATCAAAGAAAATTCAGTGGCCCATGATACAATTTTACCTTTGGGTGTGCGTTCTACACTGTAACACAGAGCAAGCCAAAGAAAAAATGTGTGGTTCCAGTAATCTGATTTACCCTATCTGAATGGCCCTGACCCTACAACATTTTATCATGTACACAAAATAAAAGAAATCTGATCCAACCATGCCCCATTTTTTACATCAGATGCGGTAACATTAAAATGGAAACTGTGATGTGAACTAATACAGCTGGATAAAAAGGGTAAAAAAAACAAAAATTAGTTCTGACCTTCCTACCATATTTTTTGTCCACACCATTTAGTGTTTCCCACAAAACTGTAAAAGGCATGGTAATCATCATATCCCGAGGTCACCTTCAGTACATAGAGGGCACCTGCAGTACACATTTAGCATTCTGAAGGGAAGCCTTTTTAAATCACAATGTTGCATTCAGTTTATAATAATAACAATAATAACCATAATCGTAATAATAATAATTATAAATACTGATAATAAGTGGACATATAAATACTGATAATAAGTGGACACAATGAATAGCCTCAGCTTTGGGCACAGATGTATTGCCACTTATGATCACAGAAACTAGCACAAGCATATAAGCAGCCAGTTTTGTTTAGCAGGACACGAAAAGGGCAATTAAAGTTGTAAAGATAATCCCTTTAATCATATCTACTCACCGGCATGTCAAATGCTGTTCAGTGTTCATTTATCTTTATCCAATGCATTCATTAAATGCTAGTCAGTGACACACCGTCGCAAGCAGTTGAAATGAACCGATACCTCTGTTGCTTGCGATCATAGAAATTATATCACGCACTTAAGCAACCGTTTGTGTTAACAAGATACAAAAAAGGGCATTTTCTAACCGAAAAAAGGGCAAATTGTTAGAAAAAAGGCATGGTGGGATGTAAAAAAGAGCATGGCACAGAAATAAAACAATATGGTGCGACACCATCCTAAAATGGCCTGTGGGAAACACTGCCATTACTTGAAACACACATTTTTTAATTTGGCCTAACTATGTAAGAATTTTTCCAAAATGATAACCTAGGTGCCAAATCACTCCAGAAAAGTCTTTTTTCCGCCAAAGTAAGATTTTGTCAAAATGTATGATACTTTTGAAAAAATACAGCTTTCAAGCATGCAAACCGAGTTAAAGATGGAATATCCCTGGCCTCAAATAATAGTACTGTAGCCTAACAAAGGGTCAAAGCTGACTGATTCATATGAATTTCCATTTCAAGCCTAATTACATGTATGTTCTCCATATTCGCTCAAAATACTATCAACAAGTTAGCAATAGATTTTAGTACAAATTGTAATCATTGTCCCAAAATCTATAGAAAGAGATCACATATATCACATATTAAACTTAAAAAAATGCAAGTATAATTGCTGATTTGATATTTTGACTATTAACGTAATTTAAAATGTAATCACCAGACACTGGGCAAACCATTCTTCATGCTGAAAAATTTAAATGATGCAATGACAGAAAAAAAAATTAAACAACCTGCAAAGTTCAAGTCATTAAGGCAAACATGCAAATTCAATTGCAAAATGCAGTTTTAAAATTTCCAATTCATATACTGTAGTATCAGAAATTTTCATGCAGGACCAATTTTCGTGGTTTTTGTTGTTTTATAACAGTGTTTCTATCCATGTATTTTTAATCCAAAATAAAAAGCCTGTAAAATGCTATAACTATTGCTTGAAGCACTATTAATAATGAAATACTATGTATATACACTAATTAGAGCAGAGTATTAAAGCTTACACTTCAATGATTTTCAGATAAAGCCACTGTATCAACAATGCGTCAATCAAGTCTCATGGTACACACAAATGCTTGTCAGGTAAACAATCCCCAATTTACAGAATTGAACAAGTTTAGCTTTCTCAAAACCACTGATAATTAAGTCCGATCTTTCACTCATTATCACGTGAGCTGCAGTTATCCATTCAGCATGAATTGGCTTGATTAATGAGGTTGCAAGGTTCACTAATACAGTGCACTGATCGTCACTAGTAACATCTTCCTTTTCTGTGATGGCCTCCAAGACTGTTTAGCATACCAGTTGTGAAAGTGTGATTTTAATTTTTCGTTGTACTCTTTACTTATTGTCAATTCTACTGGCTGAAGTTGCTCTGTACATGAGGCAGGCACAAACAAAGACTGTCTTCCAATTTAGTTAGCATCTTCGCACTTCGGTGGCATCAGCTCCCGTTGATGTTGAGCACCCAGATAAAAAAACAGTGTAAGTGATTGATCTTGAGAGGTGTTTAACTTGTGCTCATAGAGGTTGTAGTATTGTTTTAGTGTTGTTGGCTGTGTCGGCTTCCATTGCTGTCATTCACTTGGAGGAAAACACAGTGTATGTATTCAGGTCTTTGATTTTTGCTCATACATGTGGTAGTATTGTTTTAAACATTCAAGTGACCGCCATTTGCGTCAATATAGTTTTATTCTTTTGTATTCTTTATTTTGGGTATTTGTAGAGGTTAAACCAAGACATTAAATACCTACTAATATGCAAACTTTGACAGGCAAAACCATGAATTTAAGTACCCACGAAAATACCTTTTTTTTATTACAAAACCACAAAAATTGAGCTGGCATGACAATAACCGATCCTACAGTATTAAAACAATGCCGATTTCTGCAGCTTTCTAAATCCAGTGGTTAATTATCAAACCAAAGCAACTGCAATGGCTCACCAATGTAAATTCCCATGCTTGTTTGCATATTGCAATCCCCAAACCATGACAGCCAAGGGTTACCCTCATCTTGCAGATATTTACCCCATAGGTAATGCATCTACAGAGATTTCGACCCAGTGATTCAGGAGGAGGTGTGGTAACAGACTGATGGAAAATATCATAATATTCACTCTAAATTGTGGGGGTACAAATTTTGGTCACTGGCGTATGAAAAAAAGGTCAGTGACCTACTTGCAACAAAATGAAGAACTAGCTATAAATGTACCTAAAGTTTCATGCCTCACTGTAAAATAGATGGTTCCAACTCCTGAGTTTTCCCACTTTGTATCCAAGTCTGACATGTTTTTTAGATCAACATCTGTATTTTATCAACAGGGAAAATTTGAAAACCTTTCTTCTTAAATCCAATAGAAACTTATTTAAGTTTAAAAACTGACTGACACTTCAACAACAATAAATATAAGCTACACTATTTAGTAGAAGCAGGAAACAAATTTCACAGCTGATTTTTAACCAAAAAGCCAAAGACCTGCCTAAATAATGGCAAATAATGAGAAGTCACATGTGCTAAAATTTGCTACTTGGGAACATTACAAGGTGATCAAAGAAACCTTGTGGTTTAAACTTTTAGTGGAACTTTCATTTGGAATCAGTCCATTTGAATAAGAGACACTGCTGAAAATGTATCTTGACTCTCTGGTGTGGACAAATTATCTTGTATCAAACATGCACATGTACATATTTTGTGAGTGGACAATTAAGGCCCTAATGAATGATTATATTTAAATGTAACACTCACACCCATACTTCACCTTGGTTATGCTATTACATAAGAAATAAGATAATTGCAATAATGGATAAAATCACTAGAGTGTGAGAAGTACATGTACTGTATAGGTGACTTCCTTTTGGCAGCACTGAATAATCTGAGTAACTCCTCAAAGTGAATGCACCCATGTAGTTTTATAAATGCATTTGACAGTGTGATAGCTAGTATCACAAACTAGAATAAAGGGACTGACCAATTAATTTTCCGGGGTTGCCTGGGATGTCCTTTTCAAACAGGATACTTTCGTTTCTTTGATATCAAGATAACTTTTTCCCAACTACACCACTTCCTCTATAACTTGCACCCTGATTACTCATGAACCCGTCTTTAATGCAGGGTCAGACATGGATCCCTTTTTTTTAATACTAGAAAATACAACAAATTGGACCCCACTTGTTGAATGTGAAGAAAATCGCGATCAAAATTGGTCAATGGAACCTTGATATATCGCTCATTTTATTGTAAAAAATGGTGGTTAGTACTTGGAAATTTGGATCAACATCATGAAATTCTCAACTTTTAATAAGAAAGCATATATTGTGTTAAATTTTCTTTCCAAACAACATTCTCGGTACACTGCAAATAACAATATTCAAAAAAAAATTGATCAATGAAAATGTCACTAATGCCTACTGGTGGCAACACTTTAATAAATAAATACCACTTAAATAAATTTTGACAAGTGAAATCTGTTTTAGTTCTATCTTTTAATTTGGTTTCAGAGTAATCATCGTAAATGCAATATGCCCTCTTGTATCCAAACATGAAAATTGTCATTCTACTGTCATAGCATAGCTGTCAGCGAGCATTTCTGTGAGAACCTAATTAAGTGCCAACTGTGTTTGATCTCTGACTCGCGGATGTATTTGTTGTATTGCTACACTCAAATAAAAGCAGACCTGCTTTGTATTATCACGTAAAATATGTCATTTGTATCAAATCAAATAATGGGGGTGGAATAAAAGAAAGTTTAAAGGCATGCAAATCCTACCTGTGCAAGAGCTAGCGATCATGGTCGTGTATCAGGTCAACTCATTTCAGTTGGTCAATCGAACACTGTTATAAATATTATTATGTAAGTAATATAATTAAACTACTTTAAATTGGCCTACTCATTCACAAATGTGATCAAAGATAGCAAGGCAACCAAGCAAAATGAGTACTTGGTGAATAAAAAGCTCCGTTTCACCGATACGGTTCTTTATGGAGAAGCTAGTTCCAGAGTTTGTATTTAACTTAAAATTCCTGAATTGGCACCAAGAAATTTCATCAAGGACGAGTTGTTTCCTTTTACTTGTAATGAAATCACGGCATATATATTTTACTAATAAAACAATTTTTTAAAAAACCAGTTTCAACATTGACAGTTGTTTCACTAAATAAATGTCCCAAGTTTTTTTAAAGAATGAATTTTGTTTTGTTGTGAATCAACAAGAAAAAGCAGTGATGTAATACAAAATGTTTTTGTGTTCATGTGATGGTTGTTGAAACCTCTTGGAGTAATGTTGTCAATGATCTTTCAAAGGTTGGGTATCTTGAAAAGAAAGGTAATTTATACAAAAAAGCGAACAACTACATTAGAAAAAGCTCTTTATTGACATTTATTCCAAACGTGATCTCAAAACGAGTATTTAGCCATTAAACAGCCCCATTACCCCCTGCCACCACTTTTCTCAATGTCCAGTGGGGATGGCATCACGTTCTTAACTTTTTTGAGGTCCCTCGCTTATCATGCAGTCTATGTTCTTCGACTCCGCTGTGTGCAAGTTATTAAGGTAGAGGTGTAATATGATCAACAGAAATAGTTCTTTCTGTCTACAAATCTGAGCAAGAGTATTGTTTTCAAGCTCTCTGAGGGCAGGAAAATTGTTTTTAAAAACCCCAGGCCTTCTCCCCCACCCCCAAAATTAAATGGTCCATCTCTATAAAAAAAAAATGTAAAAAAAATATCTGAAAATTAAAAAAAAGAACATCACAAAATCTCGGAGGGATACTTGTATTTTCCCTCTGCTTTGCAGGCATGACAACACCAAATAAGGTCAAGACAGTGACAGTTAGTGCCGACATTGTACCTTGTCAGGTGTGATGTAAAATTAATTCCCAAGATAAAAAGTACAATAATGCTTGTACCCAGAAAAGTAACATTCCTTCTTTTCAAGTTACTTTATTATACAATGTGTACCATATATCCCAAAATGTCAGATGACGATATATTGTAGACCGTCCTAACTTCATGCCCATCCTTGACTCGTGCGCCATGTTTCTCGCAACCTCACACGCTTATTTTCATATCCTGAAGTCATCAACTGGGTCACTAGCGGTTGTTGACAATTACAGTAAGTGCTGATTAAGAAATATTTGACGAAATGAAATTTAAATACATACTACAATTCATTGAAATATTTAAATTTAAGGAAAACAAATCTTTGTTACGAAATAACACGAAAAAAATCTTTTACAAAATGTACTGTATCTTTAAATATGATAGCCTTGAGCAACCACTTTTCGTGCACTTAGCGTGAATTTTAATGCGTTCGTTATAATATTGGGAGAATCTATTCAAAAAGCCACAGAAAGTGCTCAACTATATCTACTTCATTTAATCATTTTTTAAAAAAATGTGGCATTCATTACATTAGTTCAGAATTACTGTTTTTCCGAGTGTGTGTAATTTTGCTTATTTCCAGAAGTGTCTTTTGATGTAGAATATATGTTCATTGTGAAATAATACTTAAATGAAAAAGTCCATAGTGAATATACATTTCAAGTGTAAATTTTTCTTACATTGTATAAGAACCCCGCATGATTAAAACCAAATATTTACATTGGCTATCACGTTGTATAAATTCCCAAATTTGGTTTTCCTGTTCAAAATATGTAAACAAAGCCATCATTTACCTAATTGTTACATTCCAATCTTACGTCAACGTGGCCTTTATTTCATGGGTACAAACCATGGACTTCCAGAAATAGACCAATTTTGACATGTACGGAAAAACTAGCTCGGAAAGAATTTGGAGAGTTTATAAAGATTTTTCAAATACGAATAAATTCAGCAGATATAGTTGAACACTTTCTATGGCGATTTTAATAGATTCTCACAATATTATAATATAAGCGTTAAAATTAAAGTTGAGGTCACGAACCATGGGAGACTAAAGATATTTTATACTGTACAAATTATGTAAATACACTGAATAAACATATTTGACTTCGATCATATCAAATCTATTTCAGTCATGAAAAGCTCTGAAACATCAACAGATGTATATTTTCTTAACTAAGATGAGAGTTGACCTGGCCAAATCTGTTTCAGCCTTATGTAGCCCTACTGATTCATCTGTGTTGACTGCACTGGCCTGCTGGTGATAGATCCCATAATTGTGTACCGTTGTATTAAATTTAAAAAATGATATATATTTACAAATAAAAAAAGAAGACTAGAATACTGTATAATCCGACTACTGTATATATCACAAGATGTACACTGGTAGTGGTAACATTCACTCATCCATGACCCAGCATCCCGGCTTCCCGCGAAAATGTCATATGCCAAGATTGAAAATATATTTTGTTCCCACTGGATTTACTTACTGTTCAATGTTGCCATTTCCTTTGAGATTCGACAAACCGCTTGCTAGGATTTCTCGATTCATACTTGTCGGATTAATTCAAAATTCTGTTCCAATGCGGTTTATAGTATCATGTAGGTATGTCGTTCATGTAGGTGACCTTCAACTGTGTTGTTCTACTAGATCAATATAGTAAATATTACAATTCGCGCTATGATACATAAAAACGGTTTTCTTACGGTTGAGTGGTCGCTTCGAAACTATTTTTTTATACATATTTTTCAATCAATCTTCATTATCTTAATAAAAGACAAAATTATGAAAATAATTTTTTTTAGAATTGAAGAATTGTAGAATTACAAGAAGAATGTATTATTTGGAACTATATTTTATATGCAAGCGTACTTGAAAATGAGTAACGTGAATAGTGTAGAATTGAAGAATGAACAAGACTCGAGAGGCTCTTTGGGGGTTGCCAGTAATCCTCAGTGACAGGCTGATGTTTTGCGTCATGAAATCATAAAAGAAGAGAAAAGAAAGGAAGAAAAAAAAAACTATCACAATGTTTAGACTAAATTAACAAATGAAAAGTCTGACAGTAGATCTCCATATTTGTGCAGAGATAGTGTTCGATGACTCGTGAGCTAAAAAACTAAACCGACTGTGTAGGATTTAGCAAAATTTACATTCCACAGAATGTTTATCCACTTGTATTCCTAATGTTCACAGCCATTGCGTGAATATTGTCATTGATGAATAAATTAATATAAAATATTTATTAATACAAGTGAATTATCCATTCATATTTTAAATTGTCTTCATATTTAATTGGTTATATATCTCCCATTTTATATCGTACATAGCACAACTTTTGGTCCCAAATCAATACAAACACGAGTTATTAATATAACTGATCGTCAACATGCCTTATCAAAATATTGGTTTGCTTTGGCATTTTTTTGGCAAAAGCAGAACAAGTAGGTTGTTTAGTGCCTTGCCCAAAGACACACAACTGTAGTCAACACGAGCTGATCCAATGATAGGATTCGAACCCGCACCCTTTTGGTCATGAGTCTAGCACACTAGGTTGTCATAGTTGGCAGCAGGGTGTCATTGTTGGCTACATAGCAACATAGAAGGCGACTCGGCAATATAAGTGGCAGCTGAGCAATGTAGTTGGCAGCCTAGTGACGTGATTCGTGGCTAGGCGAACATTGCACTTGTGAGCCATTACCACAGATGGCTACACGGATGTGGTGTATCGCACCTTGGTTTATGATACCGGTATTCCGTCTAGAAGTTACTGGAACACCCTCCTATGAACCGTTAAGTTGGGGAAAAAGAGTGGAGCATACCCCGAATTAATTCGTCCTAAGGATTTGAATTTCGAACTATGAACTTTGAATTTTGAACTATGCATGTTGAATTTCTAACAATACATGTGGTTATGTGAACCGTCCGCTCATTTTATTGCAATCATATTCGCATTGTGGCGAATACCAAGTTGCAATAGTTGTATATGACAATGTCATCATAATGTAACATTTGATAATATCAGGTGATTTCTTTGTATACATTTAAGGGAGTGTTCTCCAGGTTCGGTGTCAATGTCTTGTTTATGTATATAATCTAGCGTAATTGTCTCGAAGGGGACGCTAACGCTACGTGTGAAGTGATAAAAGAAGTGATGAACATTGTGTTCCAAGTTCGAGTCTTAAAAGTGTTGTTGTTGTTTTTTTTAATTGTATTTTTCTATCATTTTGTTTATATATATATATATATATATATATATATATATATATATATATATATATATATATATATATTCTGTAATCAGTAAGCATCAGTAATTTGTTGTGTAGGATTTATTGCTTCATTATCATAAACATTTCATTCACATACATTGTGTTCAGTGTTTTCACTTAATCCAATCCCATTCGGTTACAATCTTGTGACAGACATTCAGAGTAGATATTTTGTCATTTTTACTGATCTATTGATCCTGTGGACATTTTAAGGACACTTTTTTCTTTTTGAAAAATGGTTGACATTTTACACATTATTGATTTTTTGGAGCTCACGGACACTTGAGGACGATCTTTCCGAAATTTCGCTGAAATTCCAGACCTTGCAGTCATTTAAGTACGACTTTGCAAAAAGTTTACTTATATTTTAGATCCTACAGTCATTTAAGTACGACTTTGCAAAAAGTTTACTTATATTTTAGATCCTACAGTCATTTAAGTACGACTTTGCAAAAAGTTTACTTATATGTTAGATCCTACAGTCATTTAAGTACGACTTTGCAAAAAGTTTAGTTATATTTTAGATCCTACAGTCATTTAAGTACGACTTTGCAAAAAGTTTACTTATATTTTAGATCCTACGGACGTTTAAGTACGACTGTTGGAGAGGACGAGGAGCAGAGAACGAACTGAAGTAATTGATATTTAGTTGTAACGGGGAATTAAATCGTGGATAATTCTATCAGGAAACTGTTTATTAAAGTCTTCCAAAAATATCAGAAACTTGCCTTCGCTGAACCCTGGTAAAATTAACTGACTTTATTATTTCATATAAGTGCATTCAGAAATTATACAGGGGTGACGCAAACACCTGACGATTACTCCAGCTCACCTTACGATTACTTCAGCTCGCCTTCACCTCGCCCTACGATTTCTCCAGCTCACCCTACAATTACTACAGCTCATCCATTCTGAACGATTAGGCGTGTCATAGGCCTACGTGCACAGCCCGATCCTAATCAACAAAACCGTAGGGGATACTACCAAGTTATGCAGAAGGGAGCTTACAGTCGATCGAGACTGTAACAGCTTTATTTGCATTCGACTGAGACGGAAAGCTCTGCAGATGATTCCATTTATCGACGGTATCTTATTGGCCGAGTCGTGGGTCGAATGCGAGTTGTTATGGGACTCGGTCAAATATGGCAAAATCGAATATTGAGATGGGAGTTATGGTATAAATGGCAGGAATTAGATTTATGATAATTTACAAGTGATGATTCTTATCCCCAAACACAGCATACAATACACAAATATATTGGTATGCTTATTGATTGCATATAAATAACACAGCATACAATACACAAATATATTGGTATGCCTATTGATTGCATATAAACACAGCATACAATACACCAATACATTGGTATGTCTATTGATTGCATATAAATAACACAGCATACAATACACCAATACATTGGTATGTCTATTGATTACCTATAAATAACATAGCTTACAATACACATATACATTGGTATGCCTACTAACTGCATATAAATAACACGATTACTCACCTCTTTTTTTTCTTCTTCTAAATATATTGACATTTTGTTTCTGTCTTTTTAGCTGACCTGACGATTGGTCATGGTCCATGCAAGGTAGTCATGAGATCAAAGTGCTGAGCTATCGCGGAAAACTGCCTGCCGTTTTCTTTGACTGAATGCTCTTTCCAGACACCAGTTTGGGGGAAAATCAGGACACTTCATCCTTGTAATATCAGTATTGATTTGGATTATAATCATGTCTAAATTAAAAACTACAATTTCCTTAAAAATAAATTTGATCTATTCTTTCTTTCTCTCCTTTCTTCACTTTTAACCCTCCTATCATGATGCATGCTGTATGCTATAAGGAAACAAACATTACGTTCAATATATTTTTGGGATTAAAATTAGAAACATAATAAATGTCACGTTTGAAAAAAACAATAAGAACGAGGCAACTATATGTGTTGGGATGTAGGGTTTTTGTTACTTCTACGCTAAAAAATAATAGCTGGTGTACCGATACGATTAATACTA
Source organism: Margaritifera margaritifera (assembly GCA_029931535.1). Taxonomy (NCBI): domain Eukaryota; kingdom Metazoa; phylum Mollusca; class Bivalvia; order Unionida; family Margaritiferidae; genus Margaritifera; species Margaritifera margaritifera. The sequence goes on along the minus strand of JAQPZY010001666.1, from coordinate 2,139,073 downwards.
TTACACTAGCGCTCGATAACTAGTTAATGTTCCCTGCAGGTCAGATGAAAATGTTATGCCACATACATATAGGGGTGGGGGTTGAGTGTGGGGAATGGAAAGAGGGGGTGGGGTGGCATGTTTGGCGCATGATTTCACATTGACGATTTGAACTACACCGAAAACGTTTACATACCAAATTAACGTATCGCCGTATGTCACTCAAGCCTTGCACGTGCTGACACCTATAGACCACCGGCCAATACTATCGCTGGAAAAGGTGTGTGCATCACGCGATTTACAGACGCATTCTCAACTTGTCTGATATTTAGGCCTAATGTCCGTCACCTATCCGACTGCCACTATATATTATATACAAACTCAAAATCGTCATAACTTAAAACATTTTTCAACCATTTGTCATGAAATGATCAGTATGCACTAAAATTAAAACTAATTCACAAGTCTCAGCATAAAATATTTTGATTTTATATGATGTACTATGCTAAATAGGAAGTGGTTATCTCTGTTCTGGCGATAGACCAGTTGACACATTAGCTAAAGAATGACAAGGCCATTTATCAATCAACGTGGAGTATGCTACTAACCATGTAGAGTGTGTTTCCTAACATAAACAATACCCGGTGACTTGGAGATTCTTCGCTGTTTAGATCATGGAACTTTGTTAGAGTTATGGTAAGTAAACACCGATAATTAGCATCAGGATTGATTAATGAACACATAAATTAGATTTTTGCTATGGAGAGACACCCGAGAACGTCATGCACTTTTAAACCTTTCTTTCTAAATTGGCTTTATTTAAAGAAGCGCCGTATTTATGTGAGCTTTATGACAGTTTTGTGCTATATAAAATAAGTAAAAGTACAAACTTTTGCCATCTAAATAGTTATATCTCACGCAAGCCTTTCTTATTTTAAATTGAAAAATATTTAGTGAACAGACAGACTCTCGAAGTTTTTATTTGACGCATTCAAGTTATTGTTTAAAAAAAACACAACACACACACACACACACAACAGTAACACCCACGACCTTTAGAATACAAAAATCAAATCTATTCTCAAAGCAAAATTAAACGCAAACAATCACTGTAAAAACAAAAGAGAACTGAAAATATTTTGCACCTTTTTATACTGCTGTGCGGCATATCAGTGTATCCATAATGCAATTCGTGTTCGATGAGTGATGCATGAAAAGGTAAATTTGTACTTTAAAACATGGGTGTTTTAATGTGACTATATACCAGACTAGGAGTTTAATGGAATATCGAAAGATGTTTAAATTGCGTTATTTTGAAATGTATTATGAATCTATGAACGCAGGGAGGGTTTAACCGCTAGGCAAACTAGACAGTCGCCTAGGGCGGCAAAAAACTAAATGAATAAAAACAGAAAGAGAAATAGCGTAAAATAGAAGATAATAAGCGTCTAAAATAGAAAGGGAAAAACAGAAGGAAAGAATAAATGTACAATATTCATTATTAAAGTTAATTGTGTGAGAGGGGGGCGCAAGACTGAGGGTTCGCCTAGAGCGCCAAATACCCTTGCGCCGGCCCTGAATGAATGCCATTTACACAGTGTTTATAACATATGTGTTTACAGGTCTTACTCTGTCCGCCTATAACACGGTCAGATATTTTCTGAAATAATTATTTTACTAGCGTTTTCATAGTATTAAGTAGACTTCATACCCTTTGAAGTCTTAATAAACTGCTAAACAATCAACAAGTGGATACTAATTTAAGTGTACTGTAGATGCCGTTAAAAACAACTTCTTGAAAAAAAATCTATTTTTTTCTCTTTTACTGAAGAGTAATATGTAAATGAAACCAATAACACTGAATAAGTTAGAAAATGTGTGCTATTATATTAAATATTTTCATACAAATATTTTTACATAGTATCTATATTTAAAGTACCTTTTTATGAAAATATTTTTTTTTTTTTTTAAATGCGTTTCTTGGCATATTCATGTCGATCTTAATAAATATCTCAATAAATATTATATATGCTAATGCAGGCCAACCGAGAAGGGGGGGGGGGGGGGAGTTGTGGCAATTGCCGAGGGGCCCGGCGATTTCTAGGGCCCCGCCGTCAACTCAGTTAAAAACAATATATTAATCTTTTGCAGTAAATACTGAACAATTTTCCTTGCAAGAGTCTAAGTTATATATGATTACGACAGGTTGTATATACAAAACTGTACACATGTTTTAATACACAAAAAAATAAACTTGTTTTGGGGCACATGACTGCTCTGTCCAGGGGCCTGGAATTTCTGTCAGTGGGATTGTGCCAATGCTCGCCGTTTATCTTGGGAGGTTCTTCTGTGAATATATTCTCTTCTCACGCTTTTTTAAAAATGGTTCAGACTTTTCCAGAGGATGGAATGTTATTATATATGTATGCAAACAGAACATAACATAACAAAATAGAAGAAAATAGAGTATACAAATATAAAAATAACAACTTCATTTCAAATATTTTTAGATGACCATCACAAATAATATGATTTAGGATACAAGTAGCTCTGTCAGGTTAAAATTGAAAAGTGTGCAGAGAGCGTTTATATTCACATAAGAAAAAAAATGTGTCAGTCATATCGATAAGGCAGGGGTCACTGTCACCGAGCCTCATTGATGTGACGTAATGAACCCATCAGAGGAAAACTTTAAATTCCTCGCTACGAACTTTTGACGTCATAGAAGTCTCTATGATTACCGCCGTCAACCTAGTTAATCATTCTGGAGTAAATAACCTAGTTAAGATGAATGATATCCGTTAAACGAATTTGTTCTGGAGTTTGAAAGCTACTAAAATGATGGACATAGAAGAAGAGTCAGGTATGAAAAAGCGGTCATAATAAAAAAATCATTTAAAAAAATATTAAATAAACAAACGACGATTTCTAGGTTTAATAGTATTTCAGATACTCTTTAATTCTTCCAAATCATAAAATAAAGTTTATTAAATATGCTCCATTGATATAGACTATACACTCCTGAAATATTTTGTACCTATATCACAGTTATGTGCCAGTATCAACCACATCCATACAGCATAGGCTTTAAAACGAAAACAAAAACAAAACAAAAAACAAAAAAAACGCACCAAGAAGACGATTTGATGAATTTTTATTGCACATTATGATTTTGGGTGGCATCAAACAAATGCTAGGTTGCGTCCTTTTCTTCATAAAAAAGATATCGTATTTTAAAACTTAAATGCGGTTAGCACATGTTAAATTTTCATGCTTGACATGATTAAAATCTGAATTTAATCCACTCATCGTCTTCCAGTATTACTCGTAAATTGAAAACGAAATTTGGGTGGTATATGAAACATTTTTGCGAGTCATCCTGATAAATATTTTTTAAAAATTAGTTTCTAAAGATGGCATTATTCCAACTGTTGGAATTATTATTATTATTATTATTATTATTATTATTATTATTATTATTATTATTTACGTCGATTGTCCAACAAGCTCTGACAGGTTCAACTACACTTATTACTTTATTTCTTTCATATTTTATTTTTTTTAATGAAATCCAGTTCATTAGTTATAAGTTCCCATGCACCAAGACTATATTCCGTATGTTCAGCATTAGCTTGGGCATAACATCCAAAACTTAGCACAGGTTATGTTGCATTTTCTAGAAATAGTTGCATTTCAATGAAATTACTGGAATTTGTAGTGCTAAGCTAAGAGGATGAACTAAAGAAACATTAGATTTCCTGTTTCGGCTATAATGCTGCTATCTACTGAATGCAAGTAACATTATTCACTCGGTTTTAGCTAATCAGAGCACAAATAGTAATCGTTTTCTGAGGGTTTACATTGAGATGCAATAACAGTTCATTGGCTCAATTAGTGTACTGATACATAACAACCTTGCGAGTCAGATGTTGGCCTGTTTTTTTTTTTTTTGTTTTTTTTTTTTGTTTTTTGTTTGTGTGTATTCTTTGATGAGGTAGATGAAATTGGAAAAGCATGGCCCTTCCAAGTCTGGCATTTAATATAGAGAAGTTTTGTCGATTGCGTAAAATTTATCTTGACGTTTCTCCCACCAAAGGAGGAGGCAGTTTATTTAAATAACTTGGTGAATTATTATAAATAATTCTATGAAAAGTGCAGAGTTTGTGAGATTTTCTACTTTCTGAGATCGGGGGTCAGCCGCATTCTTCATAAATATTGCGTGCGTGGGGACTTCCATTTAGACCTGTGACTATCCTAGCATCGTCTAACTGTAATCTTTCTAATCTATCTGAGTTTGCTTTTGAACATCCATCCTAATGCATATTCTAATATAGGCCTAATATATGATAAGTAAATTATATCTAAGGATTTTCTACTCAATTTGTATTTGAGGGATCTTAAAATATTTAGCAATTTAGATGCTTTTTAAAGTTTATTTTCAATATGTAGACTCCAACTGCATGTATTGTCAACAAATGCAGGTGATTCATTTTGGAACTTAAATTTGAGAATTTTTATTTGTTTTTTTTTTTTTTTTTTGGTTTAAAAAGATGATTTCGATTTTTGCTGGGTTGAAGCTTACTAACCATTGGTTTAACCAGCCATGTAGAGTTTCAAAGTACGCATTGAGTATGTATTGATATCTTGCAGAAGAGTAATAGAGAGCACTTTTGTCGGCAAAACGTCTGGTGAGACTAAGTAGATCATCAGCAATATCACTGATATATGCAAGAAACAATAACGGTCCTAGAACTGAACCTTGCGGCACCCCGGCTTAAACAGACTGAATTGTAGAATCTCCGGTTTTCACAACAACAGTTTGTGTTCTATCGGAAAGATAGTTGAGTAACAAATTAATTAGATCTGACTCTATTACATAGCTTTTAAGTTTATGGATTAGACCTTTATGCCAGACTCGGTCGAATGCCTTCGTACATCGCATAATATTACACACATGTCTTCTCCACGATCGAGTGCTTCACAAGTACTATGATACATATCCATCAGTTGGTACACGGTTGAGTGAATTAAAAAAAACCCCGATTCATATTTGTAAATAAGATCATTTTCATGCAATTAATTGTACACATGTTTCGAAATAAAACTTTCCATGATTTTGCCTTCACAATTAAGTCAAGAAATAGGACTGTAATTGGTGGGATAATGTTTGCTGTCTTTCTTGTGTATTGGTAATACTACCGCCTTTTTCCAAAGAACAGGGAAAATGTTCTCATTAATAGATCAATTGAATAAAATGCATAGAGGTCTTATAATTGCTGGTGCTGCACCTTTTAGAAGAGTGTTACTTATCTTATCAGAGCCACAAGCTTTATTTAGAGGAATTGTTCTTATAACGTATAGAATTTCCCGTTCACTTATTACAATCCTTGTCAGTTTGTTAATTGTGCGAAGTGGTAATTCCGGAAAAGCTACATTTTCTCATTTTCATATAACGTATACAATGTACTTTCCACATCTTCCGCAAGTATAATATCGCGAAATGATACTCATCGCAAGATAACAATTTCAGAAGATTAGTTGATTCTATCGTGATTGTAACTAGTATTAATATGCTTCTTAGTGACCTTATATATATATATATATATATATATATATATATATATATATATATATATATATATATATATATATATATATATATATATATATGAATTATTATATTTTTATACTTTAAAATTCTGACATATATTAATTTTGTGTGTGTGTGTGTGTGGCTTGCATTGAATAGCACACACACATACTTATATCTCACGTAATAACTCCAACGATTCATACATTTATTTACATGGTAGTGACTCCAATCATACCTTACTATTTGTCTTTGTACATAGTATTCCACTTCCGGAATACGATTATCTGGTAGTTCCATAAAAAGGTATTCTAACCGAAGGTCCCAGGAACCACGTTATAACGGAGGCTAACTGTATATCAATGTTTATTGTCTTTCTGAATATATGTAAATGCAAGATATGCGCATACGCTCTCCATTTTTTGGTGTTGTTCCATCATCATGGCCAACTATTAACGTTTCTACCAACGTTGTCAGTGTTCTTTCCATTTTTCTTTGGCGAGAAATCCCAAACTGGCCCCAGGAAATCAGGCTTCCGATTTGTTTGTTTTAAATTTTGTATCTCCTCCATTAAACATTAAGTCAATGGTGACTTACTTGTAGCGGAATGTTAGTTTTCGATAGCAGTAGATTAAAATCACCTTTCATTATTCCCTCAACTACTATTTTGTACATATTTTGATCTCGTCTCCCAAAGTCTTTTTTTTTTTTTTTTTTAAATTTATTTATCAATTTTTAAAAAAAAAAAATTTCTTCTTTCTTTCTTAGCGGTACATATACAGTGTTTGTTTTGTTTTTTCAACCTGAAGAACTTACAAGTCTCTTGGAAGAGACAGACGCAAGCAAATGTTATCCTGAGAAAATGTATCCCATCCCACCAAACACACATATAAGTGCACATTAGCTCCGTTTGTCCGTCAGCCCGTTGGGTTGGACTGATTTGTATTTGCTCATAAAGTACTTGTACTTGGTGTTTTCGTAAACACAAAACACACAAAAACCATCGCAGTTTTTAAATGTTGTTTTTCTTGTTGTTGTTTTTTTTTCTTTTTCGGTTTGATTTTGTTGTTTTGTCTATTTGGATTTATCTTTGCCCAATTCGGGCCTAATTGCTTATTTAACAGACCTTGATAAATAACTCTTGATTCTGTGTCTTTTCGGCGCTTGCAGCAATTATATATATATAGGTAACGTATGTAAGGAATTCAATGAAACCTCAGAAATCTCTCTTTTGGCCGTATTACCAGCGTAACAAGTGGAACGCATCACCCCGCGTAATGTCGAGCATTTTGCCATATTGTTCGTGAACTGCAGCAAAACTTTCAAGAAATTATGAAAATACACTGTAAAGGTCTGACCCACCACCATTCAGTAATTATGACAGTCACTTATTAATGTATATTAAAGGAGTTTAATGAAATATGAAAAATGAGTGAAATTCGTGCATACCTTATGGACTATCTATAATTATATATATAAAAGAAAATTTTTTTAAAAAATAAAAATAAAAAAACACACACAACGCAATGAAGTTTTTGGAGACCAGAGTGATAGCAGTGTTAAGTGGGCTACAACTTTTGTACAAAGTATAAATATTAAAGGAGAAAATAGTCAAAACTTACTTTTACGGACATTTTCTCACGTAGTCATTTTATCCGCAACGTCATGGTTACCTCCGGTGACCTTAGGCTGTGTCTAGAAAAAAAACCGAGGCATTGAACCAAATATCCTCTGTCGTGTTCTCGACCTTGCATCATTCTGATATTTATGAAATAACTCTTCTCCTCCCTCCCACCTTCCCACTACCACAAATAGACATCTTTCTCTTAACGATTAGTAGTAAGAGAGAAGGAGGAAATTTAGTCCCATTGGACCCTGGTAGTGTACAATGTAAATATAAATGGACAAAAAAACTCACACACACACACACACACATATATATATATATATATATATATATATATATATATATATATATATATATATATATATATATATATATATATATATATATATATATGTACAACTAGGATCTTTCTCAATTCATTTTCCTAACTAGTAATAAAAAACTTAAATTCAATAAAGATGATGGTACTGATGTGGGCATTTTGTTAAATTTATGACAGTTGAATAAAACGAAGTGTAGTGAAATATATATTGAAATTTACTTAGTCAAATAAATCAGAGATGAAGACTTCAATACCTGATCAGCCTATTTCAAAGCTTGATAGAAAATCATTAAAGACACTTATCATACTATTGCAAAGTCGCAAAGAACAGAGATGTATGAATAAGCAAAACGTACACAGAATCATAACGAGAAAGCTCTAAGATTGATTCATTAGAAACATAAATGTGTACAGATTGAACGCTGGTAACAATCAAGATTTGTATGAATTTTTGAATGACACTAAACCCAACTTAAAGAAAGGCATAATTAAAAATTCGTCAGTTTGGTTCTGTAAAGGTTCAGTTAGACTTATAATATATAGAGGTCAACCCTTGCAAATTGGATACAGAGAACTTTGTCATAGACAAGTCCTATGAACATAATGAATATACTAGTAGGTCAAATGGATGATGTAACTGAGAGTTTGTTCGGCATTTTACATACCAAATTTGACCAGAAAAAAGGCCAAAGCAAAAGGTGGATGTCTGACAGGATTGAATATTTAACACCGCACGCAGACAGGTATCAACTGATACAAGGAGACTCCTATACTGATTTACCTTAATTGCTTAAAAACAAACAGGCTTGCATGAACGTGAACATACCGATGAATTTTTGTTTCTTTCTAAATGTATCAACAGGTCATGTAGATAGACATCAAAATAGAATCTGGCGATATATATATATATATATATATATATATATATATATATATATATATATATATATATATATATATATATATATATATATAAATGAATATGTCTGAAATAGTTACAGAAAACTACACTGCAGTAGTTAGAGTGATAAAAAGAAAATATAAGCATGTTAACATGTTGATTCTATTTGATGGAATGAAAAAATACTATTACGTTGGAATACAATATTCATCCAAATTGGTATAATCACAAATAAGCAAACATAATGGGAAGAAATACATCTGTAGCAAATGCTTGAATTTGTTAAATAAACCGGAAAAGTTAACAAATCACGCAAAACAGTGTTACGTCGTAGGCAACTCGATATATATAATGCTTGAAAAATGTTCACTTGTCGAATTGTAAAACTGTCATCATCAATTCAAAGTCCCATATGTAGTTTACTGCGACTTTGAAAGGTATCATCATACTGTATACTTCCCGTATGAGCTACTTACCACAAAATTGTAATGATGCCACAAATCGAACCAGTATATCCTGGACGTTAACATAATACAGCTCAGCACATACCAGCAGGTTACTGTACGTACGTAAATTCAATTCATAACTTATACAGGCCAATATTTTACAGGGTTATTGATTGCATACAGGTGTTTTACAACTGTTTGGATAGGATAGCAAGACTGGTCCACAACGAGTTGAAAAATGCAAAACCTATGGTATATTCACAGATGAAGATGAGGAGCATATTAAGTCAGCGAGTACATGCCTGTGAGAGTAAAATATAAAAAAAAACAAAGTTCGCGACCATGAATACTTGAATGGAATGCACAGATCTCCGCTCATAGATTTTGTAATTTGAATTTCATATACCCAAAATACATCTCACTATTAATCCATAGCTTTTCAGGTCATGATGGTCTTATGTTTATCAAGAGGCTTGTGAAAAATGATGCAGATGAAAAAGTAAAAATCATACGGATCAAAGATGATAAATATATTTCATTCAGCAAGGATTCACAGTAGATAGGTTTATTAAGGATGTAAAGGAAATAATAGTTAAAAGAAGCATAGAGTGTGTAGATAGCTTAGGGTTCATAGGGCAGTCATTACGATTTGTGTTTGTTTTTAAAATGATCACAAATTTACAGAAACACGGAAACATTTTGAAAACATGAAATCGATTTTTTTTTAGGAGAGACATATTGCTATATGAATATATATTTATAGCTTTGAATGATTTAACGAAACTTTTATACCACCGAAAGAAACGTTTTATTCCGAGTAACTCATCAGATAATGATTACCAGTACGTTCATGGTGCAATGTAACTCTTCAAATTGAACACACTCGGTGACTGTCACGATAAATACGCGAAGAAAGACACAGTAATGCTAAATGACATTTTTTAAGAGTTCAGGAATGTATGTATGACACACTACAAACCTGATCCAGTGCACTATTACAGTGCATCTAGTTTAGCTCATGATGCCAGTTTAAAAACATCACTCGTAGAACTTGAACTTTTTACAGACTATGGAGTTTTTGATGACTGAGAGTGGAATTTTAGCTTGATCCTAGTAAGACACCGTTTCCATCACCCTATTGTCCTTGCTGTAAAATACAACCAAAAACCTTTTATTGTTCCTGAATTCTTTGAGCACGATGTTGTACTTTGCACAGTCACCCGCACATATATTTAAAAATGTCTGATACTGAAGCGAGCTTGGTTAACTGAGTCGTATTAATTTTATCATTATCAAGATTCCCACAGTCATTAATTAGAAACAAAGTATTGGTTCCTTGCTACATATCAACCAGTTACTCTAGACATTTATCCAATTTAACTATCTTGAATATCCACTTTCTATCCTATGTCTTGTTGCACATTAAAGTTGGACGGATGATAAGTGTTTTCATTGGTCAAACGCGAAATATTTTATGTCCAAGGAAAACGGATCAAAACATGCAAAAATGCCATCGAGTTAAGAGTTAGAAGAGTACAGCAACAGTTGAGTCATTCAACACGGCCATCTTCATCATGATAGCAGTCACCAAGGCACGTTGTCTGTATACGAGCAACTCAGTACGTCCGTTATACGAACAACTCAGTATGTCCGTTATACGAACAACTCAGTACGTATGTTATGCGAACAACTCAGTATGTCCGTTATACGAACAAATCAGTACGTCCGTTATACGAAAAACTCAGTACGTATGTTATACGAACAACTCAGTACGTCCGTTATACGAGCAACTCAGTACGTCCGTTATACGAACAACTCAGTACGTCCGTTATACGAACAACTCAGTACGTATGTTATACGAACAACTCAGTACGTCCGTTATACGAACAACTCAGTATGTCCGTTATACGAACAACTCAGTACGTATGTTATACGAACAACTCAGTACGTCCGTTATACGAACAACTCAGTATGTCCGTTATACGAACAACTCAGTACGTATGTTATACGAACAACTCAGTATGTCCGTTATACGAACAACTCAGTACGTCCGTTATACGAACAACTCAGTACGTCCGTTATACGAACAACTCAGTATGTCCGTTATACGAACAACTCAGTACGTATGTTATACGAAAAACTCAGTACGTCCGTTATGTACCTATGTATCAGCAGTCTGGGACCCGTTTGGTTTAGAAGGTCGAACGGGTAAAGATCAAAAGCTGAAACTGTTATTTTGGTTTTCACATCATAAATAAAGTATCCTGCAGCCTTTTGTCATTGGGGACTAAAATTATATAGAGGCAGTACCTTTGGTGTGTCAATGGAGTCCGATTTTGATATTGGTTTCCACATGAGAAGTAAAACTTCATGTATCCAATTCTTGTTAAACGTCATAGTTACATCACACCTTGGGAGAGGTGGATAACTCTTGATTTGAAGTTCAAAAGATCAAACGTGAAGATCGTTGGGGATAATACAGCAATTCTGGTTTCATCACGGTACGCAAGTCTCTTGTAACCGTTTTTCAAAAAAAACACATTATAGGTTGCCTGAACTGAAGGAAACCCAGTAACGTTTTGCTTTTGGGATCAAAAGGTCAAGAATGAAGGTCACTGTAGCTTCCAATTGTGTGTTTGGTTTCTGCATGATTAATATAGTTTCCTTTAATACTTTTTATTAAACTTCTTACATGGGCTACTCTTAGGCAGAGGCAGCATCTTATTGATCTGTTCAGTTCAAAAGGTCATAGGTCAAAGTGTCTGTAACAGATAAGGTTTGTCGAAGGTAATCAGCCACTCCTTAGATGACTTGAGGAGGTGGGGGGTAAATTATGGCACCATAATCTGTGTAAACTAAACAATAAAGAAGAAGAAGAAGGAGAGAGAGAGAGTCGCTCACTCATTCTGCTGTCTGTGTTATTGTTTCTGCGTCCACATCTCTCTTTTAGTATAAAGCAATTATGCAAGCAAACTTGTCTGTATTACTATACACATATGTATTCAGTTAAAATAAAAGTCTGAACATACTAACATGACCTATAAAAACAAAAGGGATAGTGAAAAGCTAGGTGGGTTAGCAATCATGTACCTCAGAATTACTGCGTGTATAGAAAAGAAAATCATTGGGGCAGAAACGAGCATATTTTGTTTTTCTCTGAAAAAAGGGCATGATGACAATAATAATAATAATAATCATAATCATAATCATAATCATAATCATAATTCCACTACGATATGTACAATCTTTATGCCTGTTTTCCGGACCTTTCCATATCCTCTACCCAGACCACTGTACTTTTTTACTTTCTGTTGTACCCTGTGTTCGATGTGAAAGTCCCTTGGTACTGCTGGTGACTATGTTTGTTTCATTGTCGACCAATAATAAGTCTGGCGAGGTCAGTCTGAATATTGAAGTCCCTCAAGATTTTCAACGTGCTGTTTTCGTTTGATTTTTGTATGTTTACACAGTCAGATCACGGCTAACATCTAGCATGGAAGAAAGCAAACCCAAGTCCAAGATGGATCCAGTAAAGTGAAACCACAAGAAACTAAAATTTAGTACGACTTTCTCTTACATTTTCTCTAGAATCAGAAGCAAAGGATTCACAATCGGAAGATACAATCAAAGAATCCGGGAAAGTGGCTCCACTGAGTTCTGGTGAATGGAAGTCCAATGTCCAAGATGCAGAACCTGCCCCACCCGTTGTCCCAGTCCTGAAGCTAAAGCACCCGGATAAAGGTCCTTCGACAAAACATAAAGCAAATGCCCCAAAACCGAAAAAAGCAAAACGGAAACGGACTAAGCGGCGGTCCCGGCCATCCACGGCTTCTGTCTCTGCAGTACTGAAGGTATCTACCGTTACACCTGGAAGAGCAAAATGCAAATCGCAACGGCCGTCAACGCCAACGCCACCGATCCCTCTGACGCCGGCTTTCTCTCCTGATCCAGAACCATCATTAGAGCAATTGAGCAGCTTTTCCCTTCTTTTGGAAAATAGAACTTTCGTGGATTACTTTAATGTCTTCCTGAGTTTGCCGGTAAGGAAAAGAAAGAAACAGAATAATTGAAATGTAATGCAGCTTTAAATTCTATATACAGTGCGCTAGCATACGTTATATATATATATATATATATATATATATATATATATATATATATATATATATATATATATATATATATATATATATATATACACATACATATATATATACACACACACACACATCAGTAAAATACAAGGAAGGTTCTGCTTGAAATGTGTCTCGAAGACTATATTTCTGGTTGAGGTGAGTTTCTCTGGTGGCATAAAATAAAACCGTACTTTGGAAATGAAGAAAACTGTACGTTGAATACTTTAGGTTACGTCTGACAGAATTTAGTTGACAAATGTATAGAATAATACTATCACTAATATGAAATATTTAAGAAGCTTTGGTCTGAGTAGAGAAAAGTGTTGTCTTAAGTACACAGGATACAGAAAAGGGATGGCACGTTCTTCCTTTGCCTAATCTTTTTCATTATTTTTTTTTTCTTCTTCTATACAACCTGAGATTGTTCCCCTCTGTTTCTGTTATTTTCCACCCTCTAATATTCTGTTTTCAGTTTAACTTCGTCACATGTGTAGTTATAGATGTAAATAGCGCGATAATTGTACTGTAATATACACTCTTTTGTATATGAGATATGCATACTTTGAGGATATTGTTAAACAAAACTAGTAGTCCCGCTGCGAATGGAACGTACTTGAAATTATTTAACCTAACATTAAATGGATTTGTTTTCTGTCTTTTTTTCCATATGTGAAAGATATTCGGTCAGCATGTATACTACAGCTTCTTAGAGAAAACTTTTGAGTTCCAACCTCCAATAGAGCAAGGAAACGTTGTAAGTGACTTGCCAATTTAATTGTTTATTTATTTATTTGAGGTTAACTTATCACCATACATTACTTTAGTTCACCATACAGACCTCATCATGGTCAAGGGTACGCTCCACAGTTTGTTTTTACAATATTTCACTCTCTGATACATATGTTGTCTGCTTGAGTTAAATCGTATCTTTAAGTCAGACTTGTTCTGAACCCGTTAAAATGCAGCTTGTGAACAAGAAAAGAAAAGATTGTTCAAAAATAGCCGGAATTCAGTCCTTTTGCATATTCCTGTGCTGACGAATGTCTTTTCATACCTATAAACACTTGCATGGCGATTTAATTACCTTAATTTGCCTTTTGTACATAAAATTTGAAGAAAAACAGATAGGCTAAACTTTTAAAATTTCAACTAAAAATTTAGTAAACGTTTTTGCTTTCTAAAACTGCGTGTTCAGTCTGAACGCATAGTTTCTCATTCGTACACTGCGGTCTGAACGCATAGTTTCTCATTCGTACACTGCGGTCTGAACGCATAGTTTCTCATTCGTACACTGTGGTCTGAACGCATAGTTTCTCATTCGTACACTGCGGTATGAACGCATAGTTTCTCATTCGTACACTGTGGTCTGAACGCATAGTTTCTCATTCGTACACTGTGATCTGAACGCATAGTTTCTCATTCGTACACTGCGGTAAACATACTGAGTTAGATACCCGCAGAATCCGGTATATATTGAATGCTTAAATAAAACTGATTCAAGCCAACATAAGTATTCCATGACTCGTTTTTAAATAACATATGATCCCGTAGGTCAAATGTATGGACATACTTTTTCTCAAGAAATGCAACCCTGTGCAAAATACTAAACTGTGGAGTGGAACCCAAACATTTCTAAACACACACACACACACACACACACACACACACACACACACACACACACACACACACACACACTTCTCTAAATCGAAGCCTCTTGAGAACAAAAATAAATCCGCCCCTGGCCTTTTGTGTGATATTGCTAAAAATTACCATTTTTTCTGTATTTCATCGAAAAGTCTACAATTGTAACTTGAAAAAGGGAATTAAAAATGCAACCAATATTAGTCTTTTTTCTCAATGTTGACATCTGAAAAGCAATAGTCACTGTGGCGGACTACCCTTGTTACAAGGTGTCCGCTTTATTTGGTTGGTTATCGTTATCTAAAGGATGATCGATCTCGGTGTTATTGTCCGGATCGAGTAAATAATAATATAAATTATGAAATTTATAGATGGAATAAATAGAGATCTGAGGAGATATATAGAACAGAATAACACGAGCCCCCGTACATGAAATATAACTATTTAATCAATTACCTAAAACAAACTGAGATAATACATTACATTAGGAAGATACACTTCTTTTTTGAAATAAACCATTTACCGAATTTCAAGCACAAATATACTTATATAAATAGCCGATCTGTTTAAACGATAGAATTAGTTCATCACAGAATCGAGTGAACAATCGAAGTCATTGCCCTGCACAACTGCATAACCTGCGATAAGCTGGGTCACTCCAACTTCGATGCTGCTGTCCAGTCAAGATTGATATTCTCTTTTTTCCCTTCTCCTCTCTCTTATCTCGCCTCTTTCCGGCCCTCAAACTTTGTGTGGGTAGGTAGGTAGGTGGATACGTGGATAGGTAGGTAGGTGGATGGAGCTATTTCCCCTTTCAAAATAAACAGAGAAGCAGCCTAAATCTTCCGTCAAATATCCTACTGGGACTAGAACCTTACTCCACTCTCGTTACGTCAGATATCGTCCTATCGGAATTCAAACAGATACCAAAGGCTATCTGGTCAGGCCAAATCTGGCAGACCATAAACAAACCTAGTTTCAGAAGATAAATGTACTTTCTAACGGCTATTTCATCCCTACTCAATCTAACATCACACGAGACATAACAGTTTCAGTTCACGTCTTAATTATACAAATAAAGCAATGTAATTCACTTCATGGCTTAACTACATTAATTTCAGTGAATGCTTACTCAAGTCTTTATCATACATGAAATCATCTAAGACAACTTGCATGAAATAAAGTAATGCATGAAATTCTTAGAATACACGATTCCTATAACAATCAAGACGATAAATTCAAACAATTTGTCAAACTCATATAAAGAATATTATTGTACAAATTCAGACAAATGAACTCAAACAAATAGTTATACTCATATCAAGAAAATTGATCTACGAATTTAAACAAATAAATTCATGCAAATATGAACAAATAAATTCAAGCAAATAATTATATTGGTATCAACGAATTACATGAGATTGATGCAAATACCTTGTGCTTTCTAGACTCGCTCGCTTCTACCGCCAGAATTGTGTCCGTAAACTTTCCAGACATCTGTCCCTTGAATAATTGTTTATACGAGAGAATTTCCTCCTGTTCTGCTCGGAGTCAAGATATATTTACTCTTGAAGAAAAACTTTTAGACTGATTAAATTTTGCGATGGGGAATATTAAAACCATGAAATTTCGTGTGGGAAACACGCTCCTTATTTAGCGTAGCCAATCAGGATTAAAAACATCTACCGCCTTTTATAAATACGAGACAAATTCGGTCAGAGTAACCCTCTAGATTTTCAAATAACTGATTCTGGAGAATTTCAAAAGATAATGTAACTTCCCTAGCTTACAAATAGTTCCTGTACCCTCTCAACTCTGACATTTTTTTTATCTCTAGACCTCCAATAACCTTCGTACCGTTAGGGCTATAATGAAGGCTTAATTAAGAATCAATTTGGCCCCCCCCCCCCGGGACATTAAAACCATTGCAGTCTAGCGATTTAATACGGTATCTATCCTCATAAATCTAATTAATTGTTCTCTGCCAACTAAATGTGCTCTATGTTCTCTGCTGTGCTCTACCGAATACATCGACAAAAATTTGCACCCTTACAGTCACATTTACAAAATTTTCTGTTTGGTTTTTGTTTGTAATGGCAGTTTGTAGAGCGTTTTTATTATACGGCCTGGTACTATTATAAAAAACTATGCTCAAACCGTGGATGAAATTCTCAGGTTTAAATTAGGATGACATGCACAATTGTAGTTGTCAAACAAGGTTAAACCAGTCTGACTTATCTTGCAGATGACTATTGATCGCTATAAGGTTAAACCAGTCTGGTTTTAAGAAGTCTGATTTATCTTACAGATATTTATTGATCACAATAAGGTTAAACCAGTCTGACTTTGAGAAGTCTGATTTATCTTACAGATATTTATTGATCACAATAAGGTTAAACCAGTCTGACTTTGAGAAGTCTGATTTATCTTACAGATATTTATTGATCACAATAAGGTTAAACCAGTCTAGTTTTAAGAAGTCTGATTTATCTTACAGATATTTATTGATCACAATAATGTTAAACCAGTCTGACTTTAAGAAGTCTGATTTATCTTACAGATATTTATTGATCACAATAATGTTAAACCAGTCTGACTTTAAGAAGTCTGATTTATCTTACAGATATTTATTGATCACCATAAGGTTCTGTGTTGGTTGTACAACAGGAGATACGAATATTTCAAGAAGACGTCATTATATGTCGAGTTTCTGATGGCCTCTGAACTGATCACCGCTAAAATATGCATTCAAGGCATTCCAGAGAAAGGTTTGTTTTCCTGTAAACTATTCTTGACACTTACACACAAGCAAAGCGATAGTTTTGTTATTTTAAAATGAAAAATAATTCATATTTATACTCAATATTGTCGTGTATTTAAAGAGAGAGTGTTACATTTTCAGCGTGAACGAGGTTATATATGCAGTAGCTTACATAAAAATGTCTTACATGTATGTATGTGTAAGGTTTAACGGCACATAAGTATAATCCTGGCTATATAGTGCCTAGCAAAAACGGTAATGGCAGAAAGCTTGCCAAAATCCCAGGGAAGACACACCGTTGGACCAATAGAAAATATGCTCACTGAGACAAAAGAAAAAGACAAGGATGGTGCAAAAAGCTCCCTATGGATCATACAAACACACACACACACACACAAGAAAGGCAAAAAGAATAAAATCCCTAAATACAAGATACACAATTTTCTATATAAATAATAACGCTTTTGTAAAAAGTCCAGGACCTTCTAGTAGAGTATGTATGCCGATTAACGCTCAATAGTCATTAAAAGTGTTAATTACAATTATAATTAATTACAATTATAATAGAGGCTTCGCCACATTTTTCTTGATGCTTTCATGACTACAAATCCTCAATAACGCATATATTTAGACTAGCGCAGCCCTATTATCGTGCTAATTGAAATCTTCATACTGCAATGAATTGAGAGGGTAAAATGCTATAATTGTGGCACTGAAAAATCATAAAAACTGATTGATTTAAGGGAATGATCACTAGCTCAGCTGCTGAGCCTTACAATACATACAACATGCTATTTAAGAAGTTGTTTAAGATGTAAATAGATACACCATCAAACATGGATATTTGAGAAATTGCACAACAGATTATTCCCTTTTCACTTTTTGTTTAGTTCACATTTGACTTCTGATAGCACATGGACTCTTACCGGAAAGAAATGTTAACATTGTAGAAACAAACGTATAATCAAGCATACATTTCTAAATGTTTTTATCTTTTTTTGGCTAATAAATTGAATAGCTTTCCTATAACCAAATATCGACTGAAAGTAAACACACACACACAAATAAAACAAAACAACATTTTCCGAATGACATATGTTTCAGTGTGACATCATTTACCAGCCTAAAAGCTTCCACCGCGTTGTAAAATATTAAATACTATATAGCATTTATGCGCTTGAATATTTGTTTCCTTTTAGATGATCACTTTTTTATCTTTCTCAACTATGATAATAAAGCGATAAATCACAGATATAAATGAAAACTCTTGCTTCTTTCATACTAAGAAAAGGCTACAAATATTGGTCCTCGATTTAGAAATTCTAAGTTTAAATTCTATATAACACTCATCGAATATGATCCTATTGTGTTGCCAAATACGTAGTAAATAACTTAAATTTTGTCATACTTACAACTTTTATTGAGAATTCCTGATGAAACTCCTTTATGACGGTCTGTTTTAGCTGTGATCTCGAATTCAAAAATGGCAACATTATTGGCCTAATGAATTCTAGAAGCTCGATTGATTTCCTGTACTCTGTTTACACAGTGGGAACAAGTTTGGTAACCAATACACAGACTGTGAAGTAGTGTAAAACGGGAGGGGGGGGGGCAGACTTGCGCTAGTGATCATTCGCTGAATCAATTAGGTTTGGTGATTTTTCAGTGCCACATTTTTAGTATTTAATCATACCCATTTAATGTACTAGTAAGATTTTAGTTAGCACGATAGTAGGTCTGTACCAGAGTAATGTTATAAAGTCATTGAAACATTGTCATTGTTCATCGGATGAAGGTACACATTCGTAACAACTTAATCTTCTTATTTCTTCTTGCATGTAAATAATCATAACTTGAAGTCCAACGATGGTTGCTAAACTATACGGTAAAACTACCCATTAAATAGAAAGGAGTTATTTTATGGAAGATTCTCTGACATATATTCTGTAAAACTACCTATTAAATAGAAAGGAGTTATTTTATGGAAGATTCTCTGACATATATTCTGTAAAACTACCCATTAAATAGAAAGGAGTTATTTTATGGAAGATTCTCTGACATATATTCTGTAAAACTACCCATTAAATAGAAAGGAGTTATTTTATGGAAGATTCCCTGACATATATTCTGTAAAACTACCCATTAAATAGAAAGGAGTTATTTTATGGAAGAATCTCTGACATATAGACTGTACAATGCTAAGTTCAAATAGTAGATAATTTTAAGTCCAAGATACAAAGTCCGACACTGCACTTCCGAATAATTTCAGTCTCGGAAGGCGAGACTTATTACTTTGTTAGGAAACTACATTCTACCCCACTCTGCTTTTGCAAGCAGGGGTATAAATATGTATCAAACACTTTTCATTTTTTTTGAACTATGATAATAAAGCGAAAATTATATATATATATATATATATATATATATATATATATATATATATATATATATATATATATATATATATATATATATATATGTATATATATATATATATATATATATATATATATATATATATATATATAATAGTATCATATATATACATAACTCTTCAGAGTAAATTATTATGCGCTGAGTACATGAATACATTAACACAGTTCGTATATGGAAGGTGCATTATATATTCAGTTCTTTGAAAATATTGATACACAATGACCTACATAGGAATTTGTCAATCCGATTTTTCATTAGAACGAGTTGCTGCTACGAGAGGCAATAAATCATTAAATCTTAAGAATGATTGGTAAGCGCATCTCAATCTCATTCACTAAATAGTAATTGAATATCAATGTAAGTGCACTGACCACTACACTATTTAAGTTTAATGTTTCACCAAGCTAGACTTGCAGTGTTAAAGAGTAGTTTGTAAGGACTTTTATTACGACTCACTAATTGAAAAAGAGTGAGTCAAATGGATTTATTTTCATGGTATGTATCTTTATTTCAATTCACAACAGTGAATCATTGGATTTACACACTTTTTTTTCATCCACGTGGATCAATGTCGACAAATGTAAACAAATGTTGTGGTCATGGCGTCACTGAAAGATGCGTTGTCTCTAGAACCGGAAGTTTGTGACAATGTGCCAAAACAAAAGTGCGTCAAAACGCAAGACGGGACGATAGGCCAGGATAGAAAACCAGTGAAAGCGCTAGATTTGGAATTTATCTGTCCTGGATTCCATCCACAGAATCACACGTGCAATGCTTGTGGTCGCCCATTCAAGGTTGGTAATTTATATCCGGATTCTCACGTCTCAATAATTACAGCTGTTTTAAATTGTTTAAATGACAGATATAAACTATGTAGATCTGATTGTTTGTTCTTGCAGATGGAGCTGAGGAAACAGAAAATACGTCTAATTTGTCTAAGAATCTCTTCGGTTCTGTGGTCGGAATGATGCTCTTCCGAGAATCTCTTCGCGATACCTGCGGTGAGAGCGTGCTCAGCTGCTGGAAAGACATAGCGAGATGGCGCTGTCTTGAGGATCATAATCCAGATAAACATTACCTGAAAAACCAAATTAAGGCGAAGTATATTTCTGATGGATCAACTGACTTACTGCCAAAAAGGTTGAAAAAGCTTGTCCTAGAAGGTAATATGATCGGCTTTTACTTATACAATAGCTGGATAAAATAAATAACTGGAAACATTTCTTTGATCAGCAATACATATACTTGTGGTTTGATATGACTGCTAAAGGGATTGTAAATCGGTAGCAACACATATAACTACTAACCATGAAATTACAACCAAGGCAGAAAGAAACTGAGAAGAAACGTGAGTGCTATCATATTTTCATGTGGGACCGAGCTTACTCAATTGGCTGACATCTGCCTAATGGTCGAATGCAAGAGCAGTTGGCCAAGAAATATGGGTTAGTAGGATGTTTTCTGTCAAAATTTGTTAAAATTATGTTGATTATATTTTGAAAATGGTTGTTTGAAGGTCTAACCATTTGTGCATCTTAATCCATATTTGATGGCAGAGCGGTATCATGTGCAAGATACTGCATCGCCTTTACGCCAGATGCTTTTGTTAAAATTGGTAAATTTTGTTTAGCAGTTTCTGAGAAGTCATTGCAAGGTTTTCTATTTATAGTAAAGGCGGCCATATTTGACTGCAGGTAGGCATCATTTGTAAAAATATTAAAAGTTTTATACTTCAATGCCTTCTGTCAAAGTTGGTCAAATTATGTTGATCGGTATTCGAGAAGTCAGTTAAAGATGTGTCTATTTTTAGTAACAGCGGCCATATTGGATGAAAGAGTGGCATCGTTTGTATAAATCTGAAAAGGGCTTAAGTAAAATGTTTTCTGTCATATTTGGTTAAATTTTGCTGAGCGTTCTTTTATTATATGAAGAAGTTATATAAAGACTTTGCTATTTTAGTGACATCACGCCACGTTTGATAGCGGATGGGCATACATATTAAAGATTAAAAGGCATTTCTACAAGAATGCTTTCCGTCAAATTGGTAGAATTCGAATGCGCGGTTTTTGAAACAAAGTTGCTTAAAGTTTGTTTTTTGTTTTTGTTTTGTTGTTTTGTTTTTTTTGTATAGCTGTCATATTGGATCTCAAATATGCATCCTCTGTATAGAAAATACAAGCCTGAATGCTAGGATGTTCTCCATCAAATTTGGTCAAATTCGGTTGAGCGGTTTTTGAGAAGAAATCATTACATGTTATTTTTTTTTTTCTTTCTTCTTTCTTCTGTTTTTAGTAACGGCGGTCACATTGGATGGCCGATTGATGTCGTATGTACAAATATGAAAGACCTATATGTCAAGACACTTTCCATCAAATTTACTGAAATTCTTTTGAGTGATTTTAAGAGTGAGCTTGTTAACATCTTCATGGTTTTAGTAACCGCGGTCATATTGGATTTGATTGATATCATGTACAAACTTAAAAGGTCTTTATACCAGAACGTTTTGAATTAAATTTGGTGAAATTCTGTTGAGTAATTTTCAGAAAGATCTTGCTAAAGTCTGAATATTTTTAGTAATAGAAGCCATATTAGATGGCGGATCGGATTCATTTGTATACATTTATGACGGTCTTTATGCCAGAGCGCTTGCTATCAAATTTTGTCAAATGATTTCGAGCAGATTTTGAGAAGTCATTTTTTTTTTCTTTTTTCTTCTGTTTCTTTTTAGTAATATCTTCTATAATTGATGACTGAACGGCATTTTTTGTAGGAATCTGAAAGGCTTTTAGGCCAGCAAGCTTTGCGTGAAATTTAGTTAAAACTGGTCCCGTGTTTTTTTTAGAAATTTAAAACGGCAAATGTTGATGAAAGGACGAAGCACGACGGACGCATAACCAAACCATAAACTTACTTTGCCTTACCGCCAATTAAGCTAAAAACTGTATAAAATAAGTCATACATCCATATCTGGAGAATAAAGAGCGATCCCATTATTAAAATTGACAAGATGAGCCATATGAAGCTCTATCCCATTCACAACTTGGTAAGTATCAAACTAGTAATATTTCTTGTATAAGTCGCACACAACTGTCAATAGCGCAAATCTATGTATATCGTCAGATAATGCGCTGGCAACTCTGGGTCGACGCTGATTGCTTGAAATAATATGTGGAACGAATAGCATAGACCAAAAGATTGCTAAAGATGCCTAGACTATTAAATTTTAAATGGAGCTGTTCACAGTAAACATTGGTTTAAATTTTAGCAAATTTGCCATATTACAAGTGAGATGCCAACTAAAATGCTTGCTTGTGGTATTTAAGAGAGCTAAATAGTCCAATTTTAATCTAACATGAAAATGTTTTCCTGGATAAATCGTAATAAATACACTTTTACAAATTTCAGACCTATGGTATCCAATCAGATTTGTCGATGTACAAATTTCAGACCTATGGTATCCAATCAGATTTGTCGATGTACAAATTTCAGACCTATGGTATCCAATAAGATTTGTCGATGTACAAATTTCAGACCTATGGTGTCCAATCAGATTTGTCGAGAAGTAGACGGAACACGACATCGATAACAATTATTAAAAGAGTACAATATTGCGCACAAAACATATGCCCGAATACTTTCTAATCAATCTGGGCAGGAAATTATGTTTATATCAGTCAATCTACTTACAGTGTAAATTTTTTTTTTAAGTTATGACATAATTTCTTTTCCATACAAGGTAGCATAAATGCTGAAATACTTCCCGATGAAGAGCTTCTATTGGATATCCTTGAAAGATCCGGGTTCAAAGATAGAGTTTTCGTATTGGACTCTGAATCGAGTTTCATAAAGTTCCAGAAGATTATAATGTACGCCCTGACAGTGTACTGGGTGAAGAGGTACGTCGTTCGTCTCCAGACAACCGTTCCTTTGGAAACGTTGCGGCTATTGTCCCGACCCCCTCTTGGGGAAGAGTTCAGTGTGGCCCAAGCCAGAAAGTTGAGGTGTCTGCAGATGTTCCCGTCTGTGTTCTTAGAGGCAGACATTGATGCATCCCTGACTTCTATCCAGGTTTTGGACTCCACTCAAACTACAGAGGAAGTTGCAGAACATAAGATTAGTGAGCCAGTAAAGATTACGCATGCGCATGCCACATCAGAGATAAAGCAGAAGCTACTGAAGCGTAGGAATCCGGTCTGGTCTGAGGAGAGTTTAAGCAGCAACTGTCTGGGACACGAGCATGCGGACGAGCAAGAATCGGCGATGTGGAAAACCCTGACTGGCCCTCAGTCCCACAAGACGTGCGTGCCGATGATAGTATCTACCTACATGACCGGAACGAGGAACAGGCTTTCATTTGGATGTCCTTACTCCTGCAACCGGATCATGTGGTCTCTGTCATCGGATATTTTGTCGGGAAGTCCATTTAAGACTTATTTGAAGGAGTATGGACAAGCACTGGATCTGCATTACTTACAGTTCTGGACGGACGTGCGGAACTATCTGAGTGCTGATGATTCGAGCTGTGATGTAACTGGAAACTCCTGCAAAAAACTGTTGTCTTACAAAATCGCCAAAACGTATCTAATGTCAGGAGGTGAGGCTAGTGACATTTTTTCTGAAAGTCGTCAGATGTCACTTCTTTGGGACCTATCCAACCACAATGATACTTCCCTGATGCACGTGGCCAACGATATCGTCATTCAGGTAGTATGAATATTCTATTGCACCGAAGCAATTTCCTGTCTCGTCTCGTGGTGTTTATTGTTTATTTATATTTGCAGACGTAAAATTTTGAAAAAGAAAAGAAACGTTTCGCCTAATTCTGGCCAATTCTGGACTTACTTTTGGATAAAGTGTTTACTTGGTTTTTTGTTTGTTTTTTCAATGACCTATACGACTAGGACATTATATATATATATATATATATATATATATATATATATATATATATATATATATATATATATAGTTTACGTTGTTTTTATTGGTTTTAACGGGACTTTTAACACATTAGTCACTATATCAGGATGGGGAAATGGGAGCTAAGTGCCTTTTCCAAGGACACACCCGGCAGACGACCTTGGATTCGTAACATAATTTACACCTTAAAACACCATATCGTCGCATAAATCTACCATAAAGCACTAGACAAATCCTTTCTATCAAAGTGTCAAAATTGCAAGTTCGAAACGCACTCCTGTATCTAGTAAGAAGTCTAAATTTATTCTCGTTCCTTAAAAGATCTTTGTGCAGTTGAAAATGTCATTGCTCAGAAGGATCTAATGACTTTGGAGTTTAAAATTAGAGATCGTGTACACATTAAATCCTAACCGTTCATATGGAAACACACGTCAATATCAATTTGTAACTTGTATCAAACTGCATATACATATACAACTGAATATGTATGTTTCAATTGAAATCGTTTTTGTGAGATATATGCATTCCCTCATTAAAAAAAAAACATCCCAACTATCTTCTATTTCAGGCACTCTGGGAACCAATGCAATCTTATATAAGAGCTGATAGGAAAACCTTTCTTGACAGACTGGTACGTACATTGTCATGCCATCGGAGTCTCTGTAAGAGTGTTAGCGTAAGACATACTGATGATGTTGTCGACAGTAAAGGAGTAAGGAATACAAATATGGTACTTGATTATTTGCAGTTAGTCATGGCTTCAAGATTAAGATCAAATTCTCAGTCAGACTCAACTCAGAATTTTTAGCTCTTATTGGCTAAAGTCAAATCAGTGACGATTCTGATGCAAGAATCTTGAGTTGCGACTGAGTGTGAGAATTCCTTGTAATTCCAAGGCATGACTGAGTGTGGGAATTCCTTGTAATCCCAGGGCATGACTGAGTGTGAGAATTCCTTGTAATCATAGGGCATGACTGAGTGTGAGAATTCTTTGTAATCCCAGGGCATGACAGAGTGTGGGAATTCCTTGTAATCCCAGGGCATGACTGAGTGTATGAATTCCTTGTAATCCCAGGGCATGATTGGGTATATGAATTCCTTGTAATCCCAAGGCACAACAGAGTGTAGGAAATTAAACTTTTTCCATCTAGAACACCGACTTCATCTACGTTTTACCTCAGGGTGATTCTTCACTTAATTTGTAGAATATTTCTTACTACCTGTGAATAATTTGTCCGCACAAAAAACATGTCACTTTTATTTATCCTGAAAATCTATATGTCTCTCTAGTTATATCTATCCGTCTGTCTATCTATCTATATATCCCTCTCTCAATCTATCTCTCTCCCTCTCTGCGCCCCCCTCCGCCCCATATATATATATATATATATATATATATATATATATATATATATATATATATATATATATATATATATTGAGTCTTTGTCAAAATTAAAAAACAGAGGCAAACAAGATAAACAATAAACACTAAAGAAAAGGTTTAATTTACAAAACTTTACACGATTATGGATCTAATAGAAGTATTATTTAAAAATTGTAGACATCGCCCCTTATTGGGTTGAATCCGATAATAAAATGGCAACTTAGCTTGTATTGACCTACAAAAGGAGGAGCAAGTGCGATCGCCATCTATTTCTAAATTGAATGTGATGTTGCCGTAGATTATATCCCAGATAATTCATTGTCTCTTTATTAACTATAACTACAACAAGAAGAATAATACCAACAAGAACTACAAACGTAGTAATTATAGTTAAGTGAATGAATAATGAACTAAGTAAACGAATAATTTAACTGACAAATTTGGGCTCTAAACAGATAATGAGTTTATTTTATTTTATTTGCATGTGGGTGTCCGTTTGGAGTCTTCTTGATTTAATCCGCTTGGATTTAGTATTCAGAGGCGGCGTATCCAGTAAGATTTCTTTTCTTTCCTGGTTTCGGAACTACAGTTGCGTTTGTGGGCAATAGCAGTTAGTATAATGTAAATGAAAGTATGGCCATGGGAAGAGAAGTGTTCTGCTAGTGAACTTCTTTGTCATCCAGTCAGATCTGTGAAGAATGATCCTTTTGTGTAGTTTTTCGGTTTCTCTGAAGGTCGCAAATCTTACATGTGATGAGATAAATTACATTCTCTATTTGCATGTTTTGTTTGGACCATGTATGTTCAATGTTTTGCTTGGACCATGTATGTTCAGTGTTTTGTTTGGACCATGTATGTTCAATGTTTCTCTCGTCATTGTGTGCTAGAGAATGTATTTGTCTCTGTCATATGTTGACATGATTTGATATGCTTTTATCGCCAGATGGCCGACATGTGCCAGTGTCATCGTCTTGGGTTGTGATTGACGTTAACTTTGCTCATACTATGATGTCAATGATGTTATTTGGTCTGCGGTAGGCTACTACTAGATTGTTTCAGAGGATTAAATTTAGTGTGTCACACGATTCTACGATGAGCCATTGTCTTTGGATGATTTTACCTACTTTGGGATGTATGGCTGGGATGTCAGGATAAATGATATCCGATCAACTTTTAACTTTTCTCTGTATTTTATAGAATTTTTTTTCCGCCTTTTTTGTTGCCTCCGCTATTAGGTCTTTGTGGTAGCCTCGGTTCATCAAATGTTCAGTCAACTCCTCAGATCTATTTTGGAATCTTCCATCGTCGTAGGAAATTCCGTGTATTCTCAGTGCCTGGTTGTACTGAACGTTCCAAATGCAACGTTTTCGATGACATCTGAATGGGAGAACATACTGATGTTTATCAGTTGGCTTGAGTAGATGTCTGTATGAAGTTTGTTTTCTACAAGTGTGATTGTTGTGTCTAGAAATACGTGGTTTGAGTTATAGACTTCCGCGAATATATATATATATATATATATATATATATATATATATATATATATATATATATATATATATATATATGTCTCTCTATCTATCTATCTGTCAGAGGAAAGATCGCTCTATCCTGACTGATCAGGAAAAGCAGAAGCTACAGGCGGGTTTGTCGGTTGACCAGTCTGCACACCTTGAGTCCAATCCAATGTACTCCTTCAACGTAGAAAACCGTGTTCGGGAAAGAACAGAAGTCCCTAGTTGCCATTCATCCCACGTGTTCTATATCAGGGACTTTGCCGCAGTTCCCAGTAGGGCGGAGTCCCCAAAACAGGACCACACCCTTCTGTTGAAGGAGCAGATGTGGAGAGCCCTGGAATTCGCTATTCTCTGCACGGAGTATGGTGAGTTAGTATATATAGAGAAGTAAATGCATTCGTGTTAAGTAGACACGAAACCTATCAAACGAGCTGAATAAACTTCTATGCTACACGCTATAAATGTTGATATAAGTCAACAAGTTGTCTAAAATTAAAGCCTGATGAACGCGATAATACGATCATGTTTTATAACATAACTGCAAATAGTGACTTTGAGTTGCTCACAGATGGTCTTTTGTGACGTTGCTTGATGTTTTGTCAGGAACCGCAATCAGTTCTTATGATGTAACATTTGCTCGCTGATAAATCCTAACATGATGTGATAAATTAATAGCCAAAGCATCCTAGAAGGGGTCATTTCATTACAATTCACAGTATAGTCTTGACTGAAATGAAACATCCGTCTGAAGTGACGCATGTGTCAATAAATATTAATGACTTTCCTACACAAATAAGTACATGTGGGCAACTTGAAATGTAAGTTTTTATTATGAATACTTACTCCTGTGTCGGACAAGATTGAAAGTAGTAATGGGGTCTGCAGCATTTCTTCTACTGCGGTATGTCTTTGTTGTTTCATGTAGTTTCTACTTTCATAAAACGGTTCAATCTCTTCGGGATTTTTGGGCTTCTTAAACATTTTGCCTAGGTTAGAACAGTAGACGATATCATACGCCGCTACACACTTTACTTCACTTTTTTCTACCATAGGATATCATATGAATGATTTTCTCTCATCACGTCCCTACTTGACTGTGATATTTATTGGTGAACCGTTTTCGTCCGTCTGTGTGTCCGTCCGTCAGTCACTGGATTTTTCTTGGAACCTGTATACCCTATTAAGGGCGAGAGAGAGAGAGAGAGAGAGAGAGAGAGAGAGAGAGAGAGAGAGAGAGAGAGAGAGAGAGAGAGAGAGAGAGAGAGAGAGAGTAATGATATCCGGTATCATGTTTAAGAAGAAAGAACAGATTACATAGAATATTTTGGATCCTAGAAATCCCTGTTGGTGGGTGAAATTTGGTGGTTAGAGTGGTGGATGGCATAGACGCAATGCATTAACTTCTAATCTGGTCTCCTTCAGTACCGAGTGAGAGAGGTGGTCATATTTGATATGTTTCACAATAGTCAGTACATGACAAGTAAGATTTCAGATCGTGGATCACATGATAGTGGCGGAGTAGGTGAGGGTCAAATTTCACATTTTCATAGATGATATAAAAGTGTGGATTTTGGCAATGACCTCCATCTATAATTTTGAAATTATTAATTAATCATTTGGACCAAGAACTAATATTTGAAACAATTGATAGTTTACTTTGTATTTGCTTTGTTTTCTGACAAGGAAACTGAATACAGTCATGGTCATGTTTAATGTTATATATTCATACACATTTCATGATCAGAAAGCAGATGAGTACACATGATAAATTGTCAGTAAGACGATGGATTAGTTGCTGCAGAATACACGTTGAAATTTTCACCCAGGGGATGTCAAGTTCTAGTATAAAAAGTTTCACCTGACAATACCAAATAAGGAGAATTCGTAAAATGTAGTCGATTTCTGCCTTTATTTTGTTTATATAGTTATTTTCCTTTGCATTATTTTATTTATGTTCTTTCTAACATATATGACTGAGTATGTTCTCTTTCCAACATAATTGATCAATATATCTGTATTTATTTATTTATTTCGTGTCTAGGAACCAAAGGCATGGTTCCCCAGGTCGTCCCTAATATCGATAGTCTTGTAGCTGCTCTTCATGGCGACTACGGTAGTCTACACATACGCAAACAACAACCAGCCGTCAGAAACGGTAATGTCCGGCATACGTGCAAGTTTAAGTTATTTAGTGTTGACAGTATTGCTCCGATATAAAAGTGATATTTGTAAGCCCAATCTTGCAGCGATTAAACATAAAAAAAAACATTCGGAAACGTTCGTTTTGGACCGAAATACGACCCCGTTCAGAAAGCCGTTTCACAGATTATCACATTAGATCATTTGACGTATAATCGTACCTTGTCTTAACTTTTGCGAAAAAGACGGTATCCTACATTTTAGCTCACATGGACAAAGGCCAAGTGAGCTTAAGGTATGGTCTGAGTCCGTTGTCCGTGTGTCCGTAAACAATCTACATGCTTCAATTCTAATCAGATTGGTTATGATGGATTACGAGCAAGATCTACGCATATTAGTGAGGCATCCTTGCATATGATTTCCTGAACTTATGAACACGACTTCATTTCGGATCAGATTTGATCATGCTTGGTATATAGGCTCGTATCATCGAGATCTTGGATGAGTTTATGCATGAGCACCATGCCCGCATTTTAATGAGATGATCTTGCAACACTCTCTAGGCCATGTTTCTGATAAGATTTTGATAAACTTAGTATGTAAGCTAATTTCTGTTAGATCTTTACCAAGTTTTATCACGAGCGAAATCTACACATATTGCTAAGGCGATCTGTCATCAGATCAAAAGTGGTGTATTACTAACACAATTAAGATTTTAGTTGAATTCGATTATGAGCGCCATCCATGCATATTAATGAGGTAAATTTGCATGTGATTCGCTCCACAGTTTTCATAAAAATGGCACTCCTAACACGTATGTCGCTTACATGATGTTCAATCTCTTTCGGTGTTAACTACCCAATAATAGGTCTTTTTTTATCTCTTACAATCCAAAATAAAATTCTCTATCTGTCTAGATTAAGGTTTTATGGTATTTTTAAATCACAATTATTATGATCATATTCTGAGCAAACTGGGTATGTAAGCTTACATCATTAAGATCTCAGACAAGTTTGATAATGAGCGACATCTGTGCATACAATGTTATCTTAGGTCATCAAGAATTCTATTAAGTTTGATGATGAGCAACGTCTATGCATATTAATTAGTAGTTCTTGCCTCTGATTTGGTGATCTTGTTACAACTCTGGAGAGATTCTGTTTTAGCAGAATTTGATCAAACTTACTATATAGGCTTATATCATCTTTGATTAGTTTGGTGACGTGTAGCATCCCTGCAAATTAATAAGGTGATTTTGTATCTGACTGGTTGAGCTTATTACAACTCTTGAGCTATATTTCTGATAATATTTTAATTCAAGTTTATATTTAAATTTATTTCATCAAGATATCTAAATATTTTGATTATTAACGAGAACTACGCATACCAATGACGTGTTTTGGCATCCGATTGTCGGAATTTCTTATCATTCTAGCGGCTGTTTTTGTGATCAGGTTTTATCTAATTTGGTTATAAGTTTATATCATCAAGATCTTGGATGAGCTTTGTTATGAGCAACATATGTTCATAATGATGCATTTGTTGTTTTCTGATTGACTGGGTTTGTTACCACAGTAAAGGCCATTTTTCTGAATATATTTCGAGAAAACTTGATATATCAGTTTATATCATTAAGATCTTGATGAGTCTGATTCAGTGATATCTGCATATAATAATGTCTTCTTATGAGAGCCAGGTGAGCTAGATCAGGCCTGTTTGGACTTCTTGTTTGAATATGCAAACATCAAGGTCCATGTGAGAAAATGTGTAGACCTCTGACTTAGACCTCTTGTTTGAATATGTAAATATCGAGTTCCATGTGAGAAAATGTGTAGACCTCTGACTTGGACCTCTTGTTTGAATATGCAAATATCAAGGTCCATGTGAGAAAATGATATATTTTAATCTTGTATTCAAAATAACTTGCTATAGATGCATACAGTCAACTGTTGAAATTTGACAAGAATGCTGCAACATGAATCTGATTTAAGTTTTAACCCTGCTCTAGCAAATATATTATTATGTTGTAAAGGTGCTTAGCTTAAAGATTTGTTGACAAAATTCTGAAAAGGCACAGAATCATTCTACACCTCTGCTTGTGACATGTTGTAAATATTTCGGCTAAATTGTCCATCAAAATATTAGAGTTGGGGATGACGTCATCTGTTGCTCCACTTGTCTCTTAAAGAAGGCCTTATCAGGTGCAAAATGTTATTTAAGTGAGTGGGGGCTGAGTATAAATATCGTCCAAGAGTAGTATAAAGACGATGCATCCTAGACCAGCCATAAAACACTTTTTCATTTAAAAAAACAAAAACAAAACAAAACCAAGAAAAACACCACCAACAACAACAAAATACTCTACCATACACGAGACATCCAAATTTGTTCAAAACCCAACACCAAACCACCCACGATACATTATTTTAGATCATATGTGCCCTAGATCAGACACAATTAACCTTATTTTCATTTTCAAAAACCAGCACCACACCACATCACCCACACCAACCCTCCAACGAGATTTGAGAAAAAGAAGAAAAAAAGAATAATGACAAAGGCCACTACCAGGTCTTTTTTCCAACTATTGCGTACTATTTACTCATTCGTAGGCTTCTTTTTGAAAAAATTATGTTAATTTTGTGTGGTATCTATTTTCAGCCAATCAGCGACCTTTATTCTTTTATAATACAGTATTTAATATATCACCACACATAGGATGGTTCTGCAGCTCATAAAATATTTAGTTCCCTATGACCATATAGAGCATAGTGTGATGTGAAATTCTAGAAAATCAGTTAAACTGGGCAGTATGTATGGGCAAGATCAAGATGTGGAATATTTTATTGGCATTTATCAGATAAAAGAATACTTCAGTTAGTAATATCAACATACAGGTTTCACATCTACGTTCAGAAATGAAAACTATTGTCAGAATGTCAAATGCCATTACATGATGGAAAAGCTTTTAATCCAACCAATAATAGTATATATATATATATATATATATATATATATATATATATATATATATATATATATATATATATATATATATATATGTGTGTGTGTGTGTGTGTGTGTGTGTGTGTGTGTGTGTGTGTGTGTGCATCAGTTTTCACATTACTAATATTAATGATCGGAGATATATAACAAATGGGACAAATAAATACTTAAATAATAATGGCCTTGTAGAACATAATTTTGAGAACCAGCATCTGATGTGTCAAATGCGTACAAAACCACGAGCTGATGTGTCAAATGCGTTCAAAACCACCAGCTGATGTGTCAAATGCGTACAAACCACCATCTGCTGTGTCAAATGCGTACAAATGTGAATATTGTTACGAGGCTGGAACAGTTGAATACGGGAGAAAAGAAATAAATAAAATGTTAAAGACTGATATCTGGACTAAATCAAAGTATAAGGTCTTATGTCATCTATATTTTAGGTGTTCAAGTTCAAAATAGACTTCCACTGTAGAAGATACTGTAAGTAAGTTAATTGAAAATTTAATTTGGACTCGGATGAAAACATTATTATAAGATTTGAACAATATATGTCTGATTCAATAGTTGCACAAACTAGATTCTTGATGGTGATGTTTAGTATATTTTTGCTACCAAGTCACATGGTGATGAAAATCAGTAGCATGGTAGGCTGCAGTAAAAAGTTTACAAAAGTCATCAGATACATTTAGTCTATGAATAAATAGTGCTATAAATAATGCCGTGGCAAAACAATGGATTTCCCGCAGCTGATAAACAGTCTGTAAGAGAATTGAAATAAATACGAATAACGTACGGACTATGTAGACAATCAGGACTAAAATGGTAAAAGTCTTACGTACGGACTATGTAGACAATCAGGACTAAAATGGTAAAAGTCTTACGTACGGACTATGTATACAATCAGGACTAAAATGGTAAAAGTCTTACGTACGGACTATGTAGACTTTCAGGACTAAAATGGTAAAAGTCTTATAATCCATACAACCGATAATGCGATTGTTTTAAAAGGAATATATCACAAATAAACAAGAGTTTATAATTATGACAATGACTACAGAAGCTGGCGTAATTTACTTTTTGAAATAGATTATTTATTTATTGATGTATTTATTTATTTTTGCTTTTCTGGGAGCCCTTTTTCTGTTATTCTTTTAGTTGCGAAATATATACCTTTTAGCAAAATTCCAAAGAACGAACTAAATAATGCAAGAATAAACGAAATGGCATTATCAACTAATAAAAAGTCAGCTTATTACACGCCTAATAATGCCAGGTAATGATGCTGCTACTTTTGTTTTAGCTCACTTAGACAAAAAATTATCAATATATTTTTAACTCTTTTTAATTTGTCAACGAATGTACCAAATTACCTTTATCGCCACCATCAATTGTCTCTCCGCCTCCTTCTATTAAACCTTTTAAAAAATTTGCAATGTTATTCCAAGATTTGTTGCTAACATATCTATAGCTGAAAAAAAATACAAGAATTTGTTACGCCTTTTTCTTTAAACAGACGGTTTAACCTTTCTTCCAATGACAATTAGCTTTACTGGTCATAGAGCAGAAGAGCTTACGGGATGGTCTGTTGTCCGTCGTCCGTCATCCGACGTCTAACGTACGTCTGTCAGTTATGGTAAGTTTGTTATCGCTACTCCTCCTAAACGTCTTACAGGATTGCCATGAAACTGTACACACACATTCATCCTAAGGTCCAGTTAGTCTCAAATGACAATGGTGCTGCTCACACATTCCCTTTGGCTGCAACAGCAGCCATTTTGAAAGTCTTCATATCGCTACACCTCCTGAATGGATCGTCATTTCAACATGAGGTGTTCACTCAAAGACTTCTTATGATGTTTAGTTGGTCCTAAATGTAAATGGTGCCCCGCAACCATCCAGTATGACTGCCTTGGCAGCCATCTTAAAAGTCTTGTTATCGCTTCTCCTCAAAGCCATGTTGACATGGTGCTTTCACCAGAAGACTTCTTGTGATGTATAGTTGGTCACAAATGAAAACAATGTTGCCCGCACATTGAGTATGGTCACTACAGCGGTCATCTCTTAAAAATATTGTTATCGCTGCTCAGCCTGAATGGATGGTCATATCATCATGGAGTTTTCACTAAAAGACTTTTATGGTGTCTAGTTGGTCCCAAATGGAAATAGGACCGATCTAAACTCAAACATGGCACCACAGCAGCCATCTTGAAAATCTTGTTATTGCTATTCCTCCTGAACGGAAACACATACTAACATGGGGTTCTCACCAGAAGATTTCTTATGGAGTCTAGTTGGTCTTAAAAAATGTTGCCGACCTGATATTCAACATAGCCGCCACAGCTCCATCCATTCAGGTGGAGGAGCGATTCACCACAATACTTCTTATTATGTCTAGGTGATCCCAAATGAAAATAGTGCTGCCCGCACATCCAGTGGTCTTCTAATGCTGTCTAGTTGGTCCTAAATGAAAATGGTACAGATGTTACATCCAAAATGGCCGCCACAGCGGCTAATTTGAAAACGTGTCGCTCAAGAATATCAGAGATGGTTTTTACACTGAGCAGTTAAAAATCAAAATGATCTATCTTGAATTCATGGAAATTCTTTTCAGACAGTGGAGCGTTAGCCCCTTCGAGGGACTCTTGTTTTTCTTTAACTTTTGAATCAATATTACTAAACATTTTTTTCTAAGGTTATTTTGTAAATCTGTTAAATGCACTATTTGTGCCATTTTACTTTCATAAGTTTGCAACATTTCTTGGAATTTAAGTTTGCTTTGGTATTGATGATATCGTTTTTATTTCAGCTATATGTTTGTCATATATTTCAACATCTGATTTCATTCATATTCATTTTTAATTTACTACATAAGTAGCTGATCTGTTTAAATATCTGTATTCCCAGGAATGTGTTCATGGGTGGATTCCACGTATATCATTCCCTTGTCCATCATAAAGATTTTTAGAAATTCACTTGCACCCTTTTCTGTAGCTGCAGAGTTAGGTGCTAAGGTTTTTTTTTTTTTTTTTTTTTTTTTTTTTTTTTGATAGCTATTTAGAAATCTGTACTATTTGTCTTTAATGCATAGGAATACTTTTTTTTTTCTTCAGATGTGCAAATGATCCCTAATTAATTTATATTGATCCTCATCCATGCTTAATATGTTCTTTATATTCATCAACTGTATTTAGAGGTGGTTACTGACGAGTTTGAAACCCCACATTAGGTAAATTATCAGGATGGATCTCATCAGTTATTACAGCCACAGTTTGGATTCTCATATTCATCGTTATCATAAAGGTAATCACAATCATCCGGATCGTAAATAGGATTATCAGATTGCACTCCCCCAACGTTGACCATTTTATACTATTTAAATGGATCGAAACAACTAAAAAAGGATTTGGGTTTTATAGAAGATAAATATAACAGTAACACGGGCTAAGCGATAAATTACAAAAGCAAACACATTCATAGCAATAAAGAAGAAGGATAAAAACAGGAATTAAAATTAACAAAGCAAATGTAACATACAAGAAAAAATATCTGGTAAACACTAAACTGACAAAAATTTAGAAGAAACGAAATAAACAGAAAAACGGATGAACAACAAAATAAGAAAACATAAATTTTTTTTATTTTTTTTTTTTTATTTTTTTATTTTTTTTTATGTAAATGCAAGATCATCAAAAATATCAAAGTGATTATCAGATAGAGTAATACATGGAGTGACATATCTGCGGAATAAATTTCTTCCAATTGATAATTTGAAAAAAATACAGACTGAATTAAAAGATTGCATGACAACAAATGGAATAAGATATTTTACTGGGATCCTCTCATTTAGTTTAGGATTACCTCTGCACTGAAGGCAATTTTAATAATAGTTAAACGAATACATTATAAAAAAAACCCACAACAAACAGATAGAAGTGAGAGAATCGAACAAGTTCGTGAAACAAAAAGTTGAAGACGAAAGCAAAAAATAAGTAAATGTGTACTGGATGTTTTATAATCGATGCATTTGTTCCTTGAACTTTTGGTATAACAACTATCGCTATAACTATTATATATGTTTACAACACAGTTATTTATTTATAAAGGACATAAAAGAGGATAAAAAACATACTCGATGAGAGAACCGAAGCGACTCAATGACAGCAAGTCAGTAATCCAAATTTAGTCAGTTATACAATTAACAGTTTGAAAAGCATCTATTTGTCTAATGACTCCTTCAATTTCCTTTTGTGATGGCATTTTATCATATTTGGACCTGTTATCACTAGATATCATGTTTCTTTAGTTTGACTAGTGAAAACAGTTTCTTTTGTTCACAATGAAAACCATGACCTATGTATAAATATGTTATAACAGCATCTTCAGGCTTTGCAATATGTAGACACTTATCGTAAAGTACAATTGATGGAACATCAAGCATTTTTAAAGTTGTATCAAATTTTACGTTTTGTCTCATCGCATTTAAAATTGTAATTCATATGATATTTTGTGTTTTTATCATTGTGTTACTTTGATTTATGTTCTTACTTACATGTGGTATTTTCTTTTGCTTTCAATTTGTTAATTAGGTCTTTTTATTTTGGCTCCAAATTATTTAGATATGACGAAGGCTTAGAATAGCTGTTGTTGTTGAACTCTGTAATGAAGTTTTTATGTTGCCTTTTGGTCATGTCTTACATCTCATTTAATTTACACTACTATTTCAATTAAATTGCAGTATTAAAATCGTAATAATTTTTCATTTCAACATGTTCCTAAAATGAGCTCTGGTGACGTTAAAAGTTCATGTTGAATAATTTGGAACTCACTTAAAATCATGTTTACGTTAAGTATTAATTTTGTTGCAAAACAAATGGAAGGAGGTGACGAAAGTAAGCAAGTTCGGGAAAATAAAACTGAAGAACATTTCAAGGTTGGAGAGCAACCAGAAATGGTAACTTCACAAAAATGGTCAGCGTAAAGTTGAACTTGGAAAACAATCTGGAAAATTTCGCAAGAATTTAAGAAAGTCAAAGCAGTAACGTTAAAACATGATCAAGATAAAACTAAGATTATAACTGAAAGAAGTCAATACAAAACAAATAACTCAAATAATGTATTACTTGACAGTTGGTGTTATTTCCTAGAGTTTGTTTTTATGCATTGTAAAGCTTACCCAAATGTGTTCTGTTTTTAGAAACGTCTATATCTTATAAACAGCCTGAGAGGAAAGCGAACACGTTCGAGAAAGAACAACCAGTTAAAATAGTTATGCAAAAAGAACAGGCAAATCTATTTCCAGAAATGCTTTAATTGATATATAATGTTTAATAAATAAATGGCAAGAGAGACAAACACCTAAATCAACACTATTTACCATGCATCATTAATTCAATTCTTACAGTTAATTACAGTATACTTTTAAAGAAGACGTTTACAATGTCTATAAATTAACAATCACAAATAGATATTGAAGAAGCCATAACAGTAATTATTCTTATTTCGTTATCTCAGTTTGCAATTGATTATCTACCAGACAAAATAATCAAGTAAAGCGCACAATAACTGAAGCGGAGCTAGCAATGACAGAAGCAAAGACAAAAGCCTGACAAATCTTGCACAACTCCTGTTTTTAAGAGCACCATCTTTAAGTCTAAGCTATCTATTTCGTGCCTTTAAAAGGAATAAAACATATCAAGTGCACCACCACTGTAGCCAATATTATCAACTAGAGACAAAGGAATTAATTTTAGGCTGATAAAGATAAACGAAATTAAAAATGATCTGGTTAAAGAGATTGAACAGTACAGAGGTGTTAGAAAAAAGTACAAAACAGCATACAAGGTTTTAAACTGGATAGAGTTTAGCATGGCAACTGCATCGGGTAGTATGGGTGTTGCAGCAGCTGGTTTAGTAGTTGCAGGATTAGCAACATTACTTTTTATCCCTCTATGATTTATTGGATTTGGTGTATCTTTTTTGGGTGTGTTGCAAAAGCTATTAAAGACTAGCTAGCATACAATACAGATTGCGATTGTTACCTCAGCTACATGTAAGTTGAACAGATCACATGGTGAGTAAAACTTCAAGCGACAATGAAATATGTCACGAGGAATTCAATATTATAGTTTCAGAG
The DNA here is from genome assembly GCA_029931535.1 of Margaritifera margaritifera. Lineage (NCBI taxonomy): Eukaryota > Metazoa > Mollusca > Bivalvia > Unionida > Margaritiferidae > Margaritifera > Margaritifera margaritifera. Next base: position 2,100,123 of record JAQPZY010001666.1, on the reverse strand, counting down.
TACAACGGATACAAAGAGATAAATATATTTAAAAAATGCAATTACGAATAAGGTTGGTAGTACAGGCAAAATATTAAAGGGCTAATGAAACGATTTTAGAAGAGGTAAAGAAAATAAAGAACAATATTTTAGAAAAGCTTACATCACAAACAATCTATTGTGATATTAGTTACAATGTAAACAGCGAAGCTATAATTGACGAAGCTATAACAATAAATTCTTTAACTACTGGTTGTTTGAATGTTAACTGTTTTAATTTACGCTACTTCAATGTAAAGTTTCATCACCGCAGAAGGGCAACCTGAGAGAGAAAGATATTTGCAGTATGTAGGTTTTTCAAACCTAATATATCTACATTTTCCTTGACCAGATCAATAACAAAAATGAATTAGTCCAACGCCAGCTGTTCATATTTGCTAGTCATTGCCTGTTAAACATGTTTTTCACTGTGATTTCATTTCATATGATGTGCCAATTTGTTTTAGTAATAGTTGCACAGTTTTACACCTTTTGTAGACCGTATTTCGACGTTCCATTTAGCCGAAAGTCTTATTTTCACCACAATGGTCAAACGTACCGTTCTCAGCCATACCTGAATGTTTTTGCACACGACTCTGACGTTGTTATTTGTTTCTAAAATCATCGTACCATATACACCATTTAAAGGTTTTAGATGATCAATCATTTTACTTCTTTTGCTGGTTCAGCCTCATTTTACTAATAAACTGGTAAAATACTGAACCTATTTTCCTCAGCAACATTTAGAATATTATTTCTCTGGTTTATCATTATCTGCTTGGAATGTTCTGAGCAAAACTATCTAATATTCATGGTTGAGAGAATGGAAATGTTATTATGGTCTAAATGTTTGCTTCAGTAACAGCAGTCGTTTTAAGACCTTTTATTTGAGTTTTATTTCTTTATACAAGATGTCATAATAATTGTACTTCAGAATAATTTCTTTGATTTTATATATATATATATATATATATATATATATATATATATATATATATATATATATATATATATATATATATAACTCTCCCTGATAAAATATTACCCTCAATATTCTGTACCCTTTAAATTTTCTAATTTATGTACAGTAGGATTACCGACAATTACTGGCCTGATTGCGGATATTTCTTCCATGAAATTAGCAAGATAACCTTTTGCAAAATAGATTTACATTTTGAGATCCCAACTTTCTCGCCTATTGTATATTTAGGTGATCAATAGGTATCAGTTGTCAGAAAACGAAATAAATAAATCCATATTTTAAAACCTATGTTTAGGGTTTATGACATTAATTGGTATCATCTCTATCTATTTGTTATCCATTAATAGGATTAGACGATACATCTACTCATTCACTATTGCACTATGCTTTTTATTGGTCATATACTACAACAATGGAATCATATAAATAGAATAACACGTTGCGGTCATACGACTTTCAAATTCAATACTATATCGAAATGTTGCTATTTGGTATACGCTTAAGATTTCCATTAAGCGAGATGTGTTTACCTGAACATATCCGCATGTCAACATGTGTCATTTTAATATTCAAAGCGAGATGTGTTTACCTGAACATATCCGCATGTCAACATCTGTCATTTTAATATTAAAAATGTATTAAAAGCTCTCCCTTATACGACAGCTTACACAGTGAGTGTACTAGTGCGTATGTGGGTAAAATTTCTACTCATTTTATATATATATATATATATATATATATATATATATATATATATATATATATTTGTATCTCAGATATAGATTAGCAAATGTTCTAACATAGCACTTAAAACTTTAGAAGTATCCAAATATATGTATGACGGTATTCGCAGATCCAAATATATGTACGACGGTATTCGCAGATCCAAATATATGTACGACGGTATTCGCAGAAACGGTAGGGCTTAATAATGTATGTAATAAGATAAATAATCTCAGAGCTGATATTTTTAATGTCTAGGTTTATTGCTTTTCTTTAAAAAAAATAATGTCGTGTCCTGAAGTATGATACATGCAGCCAAAATTCCTTTTCATCATGTGGTTGAAGTTTTTTGAAAATAAAAAGAACGACTTGGTAGTGGCTCTTTGTTCATTGCTATTATTATTTTACTTTTATCTCGTTGTGGTAGGTGGTATTTTTTTTTTTTTTTTTTTTTTTTTTTTGTTTTGTTTTGTTTTGTTGTTGTTGTTTTTATAACAATGAAAATAAGGCTATTTGTTTCTGATCTAGGGCGTATACGAACAAACAGTTTTTATCGTGGGTTGTATGGCGTTGAGTTTCTGAAAATGGAAAAAGGGGTTTGTGGCTGGTCATGAATGCATCACCTTCATACTACTTTCAAGAAATATTAGGCTTTGTGAAAATATTGTTATTGCAGAGACGTACAATATTGAAAAAAATGGATAATGATACAAATGCCCATATTTTTCGAGGAAATACATTTTATAAACGTTTCCATAAATGATCTCCGCATGTACTGTTTCTTATTTGCCGATAAATTCCTCCAATAGATTGGTTGCGCTGGCTGCTTAGAAAACCCAAAATCGACATCGAAAATATCCAGGTATCTAGGGAGGTGATCAGTGAGAAGCTTCTCACCCCTCCCAAGAAGCCTAGCGGGAACCAGAAGACGACCACGACAAAGGATCTGAAGCGGAGAAACGCGATACTAGTACGGAGACCACCGAAACCAAGGTCAGTGTTCCATTCAATTCAATTCTTTACGAGGAAGAACTGGATGCAATTTACAGCACAAACACTCTCTCTAAGAAAGTGTACGATAACATATATCGGTAGCTACTTCAGTGTACGTCGTTTGCAGTGAGTAGTGACTATATAAGTCCCTAGCATGTGTTAAAAATCCTGAAAATATGTTAGATGACCTGACTTTGAAACTTATCAAAGAAATAAACATCTCAAGACTGGTCATATCTAAATACACGTTGGAATTAAGTGAATGTTTCACTTATTTGATTTTCTTTATATTTATGGAGTGGAATAACTGATATAATGAAGTCTTTTGGGGTACTTTCCATGCATTTTATAGGCAATAACACCCTTTAATTGCAAACGTCAAGCAAGCTGATAAATTAACAGTAAAATAGGGGGTCACTATACACCGAAAAAGGGTGGTGGTGGTCGCTATGAAGCTTGTGGAGTTTAAAATTACTAAATGTAACTATGGACCTTATAGAAATGTAACGATAGGATGAACATTAGGATGTCACTATGGAACATAGGGTCTGTATGGGCGTTATGGAACTTTTAACATTAGGATGTCACTATGGACCTTAAGGGAATGGAACATAGGGTCTATATGGGCGTTATGGAACTTTTAACATTAGGATGTCACTATGGGTCCTGTTGGAATTCAACATTGGGTCAGTATGGACTCTAAGGGAATGGATCATGACAATAACACATACATACATACATACATACATACATACATACATACATACATACATACATACATACATATAACACATACAAACAAACGGATAAGGGTAAGAAGATTTATGTTAGGGTCACTGACACCTGCTGGAACAACTGCCGTTACTCCTGCTGGAGCTAGTGCTGCTCCTCATGCTGCTGTTGCAGTTGCTGCCGCTGCTGCATCTACCACCCATGTTTTTCCCTTTCGTTCTCCTCTTTCAAGACACTTCGCACCAGGTCTTTGGCTATTCTGAAGTAGATGCCACCTCTCTTCACGCAATCTTCTTCTCCCTGGAAGTAGGTCGAACCCTTCCAACCGGTTCAGGAGACGCTTCACCCTGTCCAAATGGACCAAGGTTACAGTTAAATGATTACTCACACTGACTCATTCTTCTTGCCTAGTGGAATCATGAATGGCAAAACCTGCAAAATCGTCGCTTTATAAGCTGGTGTCGCGAAAGTGATGGAAAACATCCATAGGTTTGGTACACGGAGGTGATAGAAACATCTCATGAGTGCACACGCGAACGTAATTGGAAACATCCAACCATTTTGTCGTTTGAAAAGTAGACTGCCACCCAGTGTGTTCATGGTCTATGGCTGTCGTCGGCATTGACGACGTAGGCTCGAATGTTTTTGGGTTTTCGAAGAGGGAGTTTATCTTTGGAACAGACGACGGGCTTCCATGGGGACGTATACCAACTGTGTGAGGAGGTAGTGAAGTTCCCAGGTATTTATTCTTAGACCACAAATATAATTCACAGGTGATTATAGGCGATGATTTTTAATTTTACTTTTTCTTTAAACTAGTCCGTCAGGTTGTTAGAGGTGAAGGAAGGATTGGGGTTCTGAAGCAAGAGGATTTCGATGCGTTTCGTCTCTCTGCTAGTCAGTGGTAATTGAGAATGGCATAAAAAATCTTTGTGTACCACTCGTTCAAGATTTTTATTTTCTAGGATGAGAGTCCAAGATTTTTCTAGAAAGACTCCAGCTTTTCTTATCGACTCATCACCAAACATTTGTCGTGTGACCTTCTTGACATCTATAAAACAATGTTTATATGGTCAGTAGCGTGATTCTTTTGACTATGTGAACAAAACATTTCTCTAAGTCTTAGTCTTGTTCGGACCATCGTGCCAATACTGTTTCATCTCAACTTCGGTGTCTTCTTTTCCTTCTTTTCCTACACATCGATGTTGTGGCAGTGGCTGCTTTGGTTCATGTTCTTGATAGGCTATGTCCATGGCTACGTTGTCCATGAATGAGCTTTTAATAGTCCAGGATCACTTCTCTGAGACTATCAAAATGGAGAAAACCCTCATCGTTGAGCGAGCACTGTTCTTCTTTTGACTGATTGAAACTTTCTCTTTCACCATATTTTGAAGAATGTAACCGCTGTTTCTGTGTTTTCGACAAAAGAACAGTTCCTTTCAGCACGTACAGACAACATTCATATACAGTATTGATGATTTATTTGGGAGCCTTGTGAATTATCTTTTTTCACATCAGTGCATTCGCTTTGGTTAACACTAACAACACATCCCAATGTTTGGATAAACAAGGGGGCTGGTTGAATGTTCTCCCATTTTTAGGAGTCTTTCGACGACGAGGATGAGTATGATCACGACAATGCCATGAGATATCTGGGGTAATATCTTATCAATGTGACTGAGGCATATATACAGGGACTCGTGTTCACTTCTTGTCGGGACGTCGTACAAGCTTTCTTTGGATACAGCAAGACAAGAAAATGAAGGACTAAATCGAGCAAGTTTATGTTTTGACAGATCGATTAGACAATTGTTTTTTAAAAGCTTGTTTACAGTAGCAGCAGCCACATCAGAAGAAACCGAAGGAGGAGTAGCTTTAGAAATGGGTGTCCATTTGGGTGGCGTCTCCAAAAGATTGAGAAACATTTTTCTTCAATCGATTTTCGCTGGTATCACGAACAACGGAGAAAAGGAGACTGCTGATGCCGTAGTGACCACATGTCAAGGTTTGTGTGGGCACGTGCGAGCGTTCTATCAGCACTGCCTCTCTTTCTTGGGGTAGTGGCCGTGGCCTACGTCTTTTTCATCTTCTTTTTTGTTTCTTTGGGAGACTAATTTGCATGTGTACTAGCACCAGCTTTCTTCTTTGTCTTCCTTTTTGTGTTTGTTTTTGCTTTCGCCTTGTATTGGTTTTCCATTCATAGAATCGAACAAATAATGAGTCCTACAAGAAATCCACTTCCGCCTGGTTTAAAGATAATTTGTTTTCCCGTCGTAGAAGCGAACAAATAATGACTCTTCCAAGAAATCCACTCCCACTGGGATTCTACCTTATGATTTTCGAAAAAAACATTGCGTTAGATGAGAAATGTGACGTCAAAGTAAACCATCGCAACACTTCTTTGAGACTTGATACCAAAAAATGTCAACACACTTGTGTATCTTTTTCCCGACTGATGACAGAGAGTGCGTACACAAATCTAACTGGATGATGAGATTTTAGTGAGGATATACTGAAAACATTTGAGTGAAGACATGTTGAAAAATGTCATTGATGTAGTGAATGAATGTAGTATTAATACATTTTAGACAGACAAAAATAAGAGGACGATGTGGAAATAACTGGACCACCTCGTGGCTCCAACCGTGAAACAAGTGGGTACGAAATTTAAATAATCAGGGATACTGAGTTTTAAATCGATTAGTACATACGTGTGTGGAATCGTAATAGGCAAAATTGATCTATGGCAATCCCAATTGTTTAGCTAGCACTTGTACTTGAGTTTTGTCTGGGACTTCTAAACAACACTACATAGCGGGCTTTGAGACTGGTGCTCCGATCGATTTGCTGTGCTGTAATATATTTTGCGTAATGTATATAATACTGACGCTGCGATGATACGATATCGTGTAAACCAAAGTTTGATTTCCTCTTCATATTCACCTAATAAATCATCGAAGACGACAATATGAGTTTGACTGGAGTCAGACACGATCCCGTCTTCAACTCGTGGAATACCCCACACAAACGAAATGTTTTCATTAACTTTCTTTGATAAACGAGTAAACTGACTGCCACTTCTTGTAACACAACACGATGCATTGCGGAGGACGATTGAACAACAGTGTTGGTGTTGTATGAAACGTTTGATAAATTTGGTTTTACCAGAACCAATAGATCCAGCAATGAGAATGTTAAAAGGCTGGCGAAAATACAACGACTCCCAGCTTTGAAGAATTGACAATTCGTTGATCAGTTTGATAACAGGGCCCTCGAGCTATGTAATTCTGATAGCTAGCAGATCACAAGACATTTTATACGGAATAGGAACAGGGTTTTAATTTTTCTAAAATAGACAAGACATGAACCAATATCACAGCAATTTCACAAAGTTAATTTTCTTTTTCTTTCTTTTTTGGTCACAGCACAAAACCGTCTGGGTTCTTGTTGCTGTTATTGATGTGATGGGTAGCAGTGCAAACATTGTCACACTACCTCTGCATGGTGGTCTAGGTCTTGTCTCCAAGCCTTGAAGCCCAGACTTTCAAGTAGCGTAGATCGTTAAACTGTAAAGTCGGTAGGTGAAAATCACTAGCGATATAAATTTCTTGGTAAGTGTGATGAGTGGACTAGGTGCGACGAATCTCTTCCACAATACCTTTATCAAAACTACCTTTAGTGAACAAATTTTTTGTATTGGTGCTTGTTGATACTGGTATTATGTCCTTTCATGTAATGGCAATAAATTTACCAAACTGAGTCCACACGTAAACGAAATTCAAGAAATACAGTCCTAAGTTCCGATACCATAATTAACAAGTGTATGAAGTTTCGGATGAAGTGGTTCTTTGCGTTTCAGTTCAATCCATACACAGTAGTTGCTAATGTGTCCTCGCAAAACCAATGGTAGATTCTGAATGTACTCTTCTAAGGGTATCCACAAAAAAAATCTCTAGAATTACTAGATCACAGCTTTCCTCCACCCGTCTTCTTATAGTATGGAGCTACCAAGGATTATTTATATTATGACGTAAGTGTCACATCAAGAATAAAAGTTCTTAAACACTTTCCTGGCCGACTAAGTGAATGTAGTGACAGCGACTAGATCATTGAGAATGCTCTTCGTAAGCTGAATCTTTATATTCCTATTTGTGGAGTTTCACACCGCAACTAAAACGCTGTACTTTGTCTCCTTCTTCAATGTAAAAATATTCTGCTCTAGCTAAGCTTTGAGAGTGGGTCCTTTCATCTATCTCCGCCATTTCCTTTGGAACGTGTTCAGTTGACGGGTGAATCAAAATAGCCACTCCCCGAAAAACATATATCCTGATCTCATCTATAATTGTCCGTAATAGGACGGAAGTAACTTTGGAATGATCGGTTTGACTTTACCTTGTAGTGTGAAGTGTTGGTTGTCAAAGATACAGTGATGCTGATTATGACGTCCCAGTGTTTAGTACGATGACCGCAACACTGTCTATGATGAGCAAGACCGTTCATCAACTGTGCCCTAGGGCCCATCATGACATTTGTCTCTTTCTGAATAGAAAGCATCTTTGAGAGGAATGGGGTTGTTCTTTCCAGGTCAAGGTCTCTGATCTAAGCGATCTCCGCCCTTGGACTTCCTTTTTTATACTCGATGGTAGCCGTACTGCATGGTGTTGTAATCGGGAAGTCGCCAATTTTACTGACGACTTGCAGATCTAACAAACGTGTAATCTTGTGTGGATCATGGGTCTTGACGATATCTGTCTTTTCCTGATCCCGACGTCAAAGTTCACCACTGGACTGTAACAATAGCTGGTTGTGATTCCTTTCACTCTGCATTTCGTGTAAAGTTGTCCTTTCTTATCTCGGTACTGGTATCCGTAAATTTTAGGTCCGCCACTGGCAAAACTGAGAATGGTATCTTCGCGATGTTCGTGGGTCCACGCTTCTGAATATTCGTTTTCGATGTGGGAGTGGTAGCATCCAGGTCAATCGACGTACATACAGCTGTCTGTGTCAACGTAAAGTATGCCGTCTTCTAGAAGTTCCAAAACCGAGTACAACTTCAAACGGACGTTTGCTGTCACGTAGGCAGCAATACTCACGTTGGCAAATGCACTGGGTTGGATAAAATCAAGCATCTCCTCATAATTGATCATAATTAAATTTTCTTGTACCATTTTAAAGTGTTTTATGAGATTGTCTTGACCGTTTATCAACTGAAAGTTTTATCTTGGATCTTTAATATATTCTGTCTTATGCATCATGGGACCTTGAGGCGGTTTTCCCCACAAAGACTGTGGCAAAACCCCGTCTTTCTTCGTTGAGCTCTACGTGTTCCAATTCGACTCCCTCCACAGATTGGTACCATTGCTTAAATCTTTCTTTGTGACACTACGTATCGAAGCAATGCATGGAAGGTCCTGTTGGTATTGTTCCGTGGTATGGAAGTGCCAAGTTTCGTATACTTTTAACAACTGGTATCCACGATCGATAGTGTGGAACAATTCTACACTTACCCACCTTTCTGTCAAAACGCGCTCTTCTTTGTCTTAACGGCAGGATACGTGTTGATTAAAAGTTTCAGCACACTTGCGACACAATGAAAACATGAGATTTCCTGGCAACGATGAGGTAACACGAGATGGTACAACGTTGCATTTGATCAAACCTTCTTATTAAAGAAAGTTTTCCACGTCAATGTGTTCTGTCAAAACTTTAGAGTGACCCGCCAGAAATCGGTAATATTTATGGACTCAGAATGGTACAAGGAACATACGTCGATATTTGATTTGTTCTCCTTGAAATTCGCCTGCATCTACAACATGCGTGTGGCATTGGTCCGTCATCCGAACAAAATGTAGCGAGGATACAAAGGTTCAGTGTCCACAACGTTGCAGTCTTCGAAGGCGTCGAACTTCTGGGTCTGCTTTGAGAAGTAAGTCGTATTCGTGCTCCAACATTTGCACCACGTGGTATCCTTGGGGTGCTAAGTTGTGGCTCCGTTGGTGAATTATTTCGTACAGAACTTACAGGGAAATTCAGTATATGGATTTGTTGTTCTCGGTTTAGGATAACTCGTGTTACATCCGTGCCATAGACACCCATGAAATTTGTACACGATACATAGCTTTTCCAAGTTATTACCATCGAGCGAGTAAGGACCAGTCTTCTTTTCTCCACAGTTTCTGATATGTTGTATCCACTTTGTACATGTTGCTCTCGATTGTTGAATCATTTGTCACATTTATCACATTTGTATATATCTAAGAAATCCTTTTATAGTGGGAATATCATCAAAATGATTTCGGTGATGACAGATGTGAATGTATTTTCATTCTGGAAAATTAGGTTATCAAAACAGAAAACATCGACTTATCACTTGGCGGAAAACTTTGAAAGTATAGTGAGTGCTTAACTCCATTTCACAAGGTCCTCACACATTTTCGTTAGAAATCTTAGCTTGTTCCAAACGTGTCTCTGTTTTTTTTTTCCTTGTTTGGGGTTATACGATTTTCTAATCCCCTCCCATAATCTCTTTCATTCTGGTGTATCTGTTTTCTCTGCTTGAACTCTGGCTACCACGATTGCACGAACTCAAAACATGTTATCTTGGTCATTTTCGATCTTTATTATACTTCTTTTGAGGGTTTGAATTGGTCATGTCGAACTCGTTGTTGGAGTTTTGCACGTGTTAACTTTTGTCAGTGATCTTGGAAGCTGTTAATTCTGCAGGTCTGCTAAATTCCGCCCATACGGGAGATTTCAAACTGTGATCGGTGATAGAAAGTTTCATATGATCTTGAACTTCTCAGCCGGACACTGTCGTTTCAACTCAAACAACATAGGCTCAAACAAGTTTGTAAAAACGTGGCCAATTTATCTTGCGTGAACTTCTGACTTAAAATCTTTATATTAGACCGTGTAAGTGTTGGCTGTTGTTAGAACTTATCTGGTAGTCACCTTGTTTGTAGATTGGGAATGGAATAATTATCGGGGGCTGCAAAGCGACTTTCACTCTTGGATGATCTTAACTCTTTCGATCGTGGTGGTGGTACATACGAAGCGATCACATCCTTATCAAAATCGCTACGGTTTGCTTGTGCTAACATTGCTGTCGTGGTGTTAGGTGACAGAGAACATTGTCGTCGTCGTATTATTATTTCTAGCTTCTCCTTTGAAATATGTGAACGTTTCATGATTGAGTTTGATTTAATTTGACTCTCTCCTTATCTGTCTCTCTGCCTGTCTGTTTCTCTCTCAATATATACACATCCCCCAAGTAATATTGTTCAATTAAGCGTAGACTTTCAACCTGTGAAGATGGAAGGCAACAAAATACGAAACTTCTGCTGAGAAATGTACAGAAAGTGATTTGAAATTACACGACGCCGAGCAAGACCTATGGCAGACTAAAAACAACTTCCAAGATAAAAGTGAAGATACGTGTTACGTCTGTCAATGGGAAAGGGCATTATACATCAGAATGTTCACAATGTCAAGTAAAAAATAACTACTTATACCAAGAACCAGGAAACCTGGTACAGAATGTCTACAACGTCAATGAAAAGTAATTACTTATCCCAAGAACCGTGTAGCCTGGTCAAGAGACAAAAGTTTACAGATGACTGTTTTGTGTGTCACCAGCAATGACATTAATCCTCGGAGTGTCCAGAATGCAAACGAAACCTGGAGGAGAAGCAAAATGGGGATAAGAAAATGACAGAAGAAGAAGAAGTGGTGGAGATTGCAGAAGAAGAAATATAAGAAGAACCTACTCTCTATAAGAAATTCAAACAGAGGACACCGTCAGAGGCCAGGGGGAAAACAGTGAAACAAATAAATGGACTTTCGTGTAATGACGTGTTTCAAATTGTGTTTTTTTTACCGATTCAAGCATAATATAGCCAAAGTAAGTAAGAATCCATTGGTGTTCATTTGTTTATTATTTCCCTTTTCGTACTTTATAAAATCATATCACTGTGTGGAGTATTTTGTGTTTTCATTCAAAGCTGGGATCTTGTCTTTCATACGCACACATACACGCACTTTTTTCTTCTTTCCTTTTATTTTCCTTTTTGTTTCTTTTATTTCGATTATCGAGATATATGGTTAGCCCTGAAAAGGGTCATTTACAAATGATCAGCATGAGCTATAGCTACCTCAAATCTTTCTCTCGTCCGAGTCTCACTGCCTCTGGATTCGTTTTCTTTGTTGATGTTTAATTTGTAGTAGCCGCTGCTGATGGCTTGGGTTTTTTGGAGGTGTAGGTCTTTTCCTATTCGATTTTGACAAATATGATTGATATAATTCTTTCATCTCTTTCAGTTCAGTCAGGATCTGTTGTAAATCAAGTTTTCACTGCTGTCACTCTGTTGACCGCTGACAATCATCATTTGCATATCTCGTTGTTTCCTCTTCTCTTCTTCCTGTTGCTATAGAACTGTCACTTTTTACTCCTTGTGACTTTGGAAACTCTTCTTCTGGTTTCTTCTTGAAATGGTCGTATTCTAAGATGGGTACTGTTGATAATATATGATATTTCTGCAAGGCGATCAATATTGAAGAAATGATGATGTCCTCGATTAAGTAGTAGTAGCAGCATCAACAACAAAAGCGGTACTGTCATGATTGGTATATAGAAGTATTGCAGGTCCACCCCAACAGCTCAAGCATAGTACTGTACTGAACTATATTCAACTGTAGTCTGTCGCGGTGCAACGAAGAAATACTATTTTATACTTGAACTAAATCATGCAACATTCTATTCTGAGTTCTGATTGGTGGATATAAAATAAATGATGGATGGGATGGGTAAGACGCGCTCTGACTGTCTGAACTCATTTTCATTCTGTTCACTGGGTATATTACGGCTGTTTTCACCTGTCGTGTCATACGTTCTCAAGGAATCAATATGTGCGTTAGCGTAGAGTCGTGGACATTTATCGCCGGTATGTTGTTTCATTGTGATTACCCAGTCTATGTGAAGTCAAATTGGGCTACAAAAAGTCTAACAGACACAGCGGTATTTTCTCAGAAGGTTTTATGTGGAACGACAAGGGTGTGTCAAACGAGTCTTGGAATATGGTCCCTCGGTGAGAAGATGTTTGAGGCTGAGAAGATGAAGGTTGTGGCCTGTATTAACTACCTTTCTTAACACCCAACGGTCTTTTTAGGACACCCCAGTATTCAACTAAAGGAATTCTGATCATTGATGGCCAACTTCTTTATGCTTGTGCTTGTCTCTGTTGCGTGTACGTGTGTTTGTATAAAAGTATGTGTGTACAAAAACAAAACTTTATCATACCCCTATCCCTCTGTGTATATGTGATGGTGCTTTTGTATAAAAATATGTGCGTATGTTTGAAAAAGAACAAACTATAGACCTTATCCCACTCCCTTTGTGGTTGTGTGATAGCATGTTGGATAGTAAGTATAAATATATGAGCTACCCACCTTCATTTGCATGTGGGATGCTATATTAATTAGTAAATAGGTGTATTAGTGACCATCACATAACTCTCATTTGTTTGTATGTGTATGTGTTTGTCTTTAAGAACGTGTGTGGGTCTGTCAGAATAGGTATTAATCCTCATAACTCCACCGCACACTTTACATCCCCCTTACTCATACATTTGTATGTCTGTGTGTGAGTGTTGGTCAGTCTGGGAGATTATTGGCCAGTAGGGATGTGTGTTGGTCAGTAAGACTGTGTGTTAATAAACATTACCTATTCCCTACCTTCCATAGAGTCCATAATGACCCTATGTTCAATTCCCATAGGGGCCATAGTGACATCCTAATGTTAAAAGTTCATCCAGTCCATACAGAACCTATGTTCAATTTCCAGAAGGCCCATAGTGACATCCTAATGTTAAAAGTTCATCCAGTCCATACAGAACCTATGTTCAATTTCCATAAGGCCCATAGTGACATCCTAATGTTAAAAGTTCATCCAGTCCATACAGAACCTATGTTCAATTTCCATAAGGCCCATAGTGACATCCTAATGTTAAATTTCTAAATTGGTCCACGTTTGCATCCGAAAGTTTAATTCCCATAAGGCCCATAATGGCATCTTGTAATGTTAAGCTTCATCAGGCACATAGCGACACCTTTCAGTCTATGCCAACCCCATATACTGCTATTAGAAAGTTTTCCCTTGTGTTTGGCTATTATTCCTCAAAGATACGAAAATTGACTCCTTTTCAGTAGAAATACCGAAAAGTGTAGTAGGTATCTCTATTAATTGTAGTACACTTTCTACGATGTATGATTCCTTAGCGATTTAGCCGTCGACTTGAGGAGGATTCAGCTTTTACAGTTATCTCGTTCTCATGATTTCTACCAAAATCTGGGGGCAAGCACATTCTGAGAGAGTGAAAGAGAGTACAGGTAAATTACCAAAGTGTGCAAATAATATAGAAATATAGATGGTAACAAAAATAAATGAGAGAATAACAAATCAGTAAAACCAACCTTTGAGGAATACATAACCCTTCATGATCGCTAGGTATTGGATATTGGGTCATTCAGCTTTTTTTTGCAACAAAAGTTAAATCAGCACTAACATGGCGGAAAGATATAATGGTTCACATAAAGTTACTATGTTCAAGACTTTTTAAGAAAATTTTAAAATATAGCAGTTCAAACTTAGGCTTTTCTTTCAGCCATTGCAGTTCCCGTTTCAATGTTAAACTTCAGTGAAAAAAGTCTAAATCCGTCTGGAAAGATAACTTCAATGACACAATCTTAAACACGAGACGATTAAGAAGAGTTCAACATTCATCAAAGGTTTCTCATATTTGCTACTCATTTTCCTGTGTTATTATATCTCTGCCTCGAGGGGCGGGGGGGGGGGGTATATATTAATCCTAGTGTCAGTACTTCTGTCTGGCACACTATCGTTAGTGCGAGTCCCGCAGTATTTGATGGATCCCCATGAAATTTGATAAATATTATGGCCAGCACATCATAATGCGTATATAGACAAATTACTTTGTTCCCAGCATATTTTCAGAGTTATTACCCTTTTTGTCTTGTGGACAAATGCAGTGTATGACACAATATCGTTAACGCAACTAGTCGCACAGTTTTTGATAGATTGCCACGAAACTTGATAAATATTAAGTTTATCACCTGAAGCTTCACCTTTGGACAATTAATTTTGCTCCCGTAATTTTTGTTCCAGTTATTGCGCTGTTTGTCTTGTAGCTTAATGCAGTTTTTTATGGATTGCCATGAACGTTGGCAAGTATTATTTTGCTCCCGCAATTTGTTTCAGAGTTATTGCTCTTTCTGCTCTGCAGTTGAATGTAGTGTAAGACAGAATCACTTTAACGGAACTTTTCTTGCGGTTTTTTTTATGGATTGCAATGAAACATAACATGGTCATCACTGAATGATGCATATGTTGACAAATGTTTGAGCTCCCTTGATCTTTGTAAGAGCTATTGCCCTTTTTGACGTACATCTGAATGCAATGCTTTGACAGATTTTGTGAATACAAGTACTCTTGCAGTTTTTGGTGGATGACTGCGAAACTTAGAGTGCATTATGGTAATTATCAGAAGATAGGCATGTTGACTAATCATTGTACATTGTAAAGGTCTATTCTTTCTTAATGTGTATATCGCTTTTGAGCTGAGTTTGAATTTAAGTCTACTCTCCATATGTTTTACCTTCTAGTCACCTTAAAGTAGCTCGTCATTCAATGTAATTGATACGCTATGAAGTCAGTTTTGCCAACTACCAAACGTACTAATTTACAAGCGCATGCCACCCAACAAGTCGTCATGAAGTTAACAAATGAAAACTTGCAGAAAGAGGATTTCTAGTAGTTGCTTAATGTAGTTATTGACAAACTCTGATGATCCCATGTTTTTTGTAGACAGTCCTGGCAATTGGTGATCCTCGATGTCAAACGATTCTTTTTTTTATCGTATTCCTACATATAGATTCTTTAATTTCTGCGAATGTTCCCTTTTTGAATCGCCGATATCACTTGTAAGGAATATTTCCAGTTTAGATATCATCTATGCAGTTTAAAAACTTTCGATATAATAACTATTTTGTTGCTTGTAAGCATATAAGGCTGGTCCACTTTATTGTTTAAAGAAGAAGGAGAGATGAGAGAATATTAAAAGGTTGTTAAAGTTGTCGCATCAAAAGTAGAAGGTGCTTACAAAGAACCAGAATGTCCTGACTAACAGATAAGACATAGAGAAGAAATGAAGAAAGAAGTAAACGATCTTGGAAAAAATATCTTACGAAATGAACTAGACCAATTAAAAATTATGAGGTCAGAATTAATTGAAAATATCGAGAGAAAAATGGATGTATTTACACATAGAACAAATTCAAGAAATGATAAGTTGTAAACTACCTCTTGGAGACAGACTAAACTGGTATTCAAAGAAAATGGTGTAACAATAGTTGCTATAGTTACTGCAATAGTAATAACAATATCAACAATTGCTTCATCTACAGTACATTTGGTACAACGTGTTGTAACTGTTGGTGGTGAAGGAGGTTGTTCGTCTTAACCTACTACTCCAGGTGAATAATGTTTTAACAAAATAAAAACATGGCTTGAATTAGTTAGCCAATTATTTGTTTGAGTTAGCCATTTTTGCAGTATGGCCTGTACTTATTGGTGGTGTGATACGTTGGTTACTTAGGAGTGCTGGACATATTGTTTATTTCCTTGCTGAACATGCAATTTCATTTGTTCTGGCTGTAGTGAGGTTTTTTTTTTTGCTTGCATTTTTGATCAAAGGGATAAGCAAAGCATCTTGAAGAGTTCGTCAGAATAATTGCTGTACTTCTGGGACATCTTGTCTCCGGCGATGATGTTTTTTCTTCGTACGAACGTAAACTATTTTAAAAAGTAAAGTAAAGCAGCTCCCACAACCATGAGTATAACAATAAATGATTGTTTGTTTATATCATGGTCGATCTTGTTTTTTGGGTGTTTCTAAATGGCATTGTGTCATTTAAAAGTCCGAGTATCGGATCGCAGCAGCAGTCTTGACAGTAGGAATATCGTCACCATAATCCTTTTTCTCTACATAATTTATATAAACGTTGTCTTCTTTTTTCCCTCTTCAATTTCTTGTCTTGCTGTCATAGATTGTTTATCAGCCTTCGGAATACCGCTCTGTACTACCTGGGTAATAATGATATAGTTTAACCCCAGTTTAAACGAGTTACTGGACTCTGTAAATTGTTTCTGTATCCGACGATACTAACACTTTTCATTACCATGTCACTCGGTAACAAAAGATACCGTCACCACCAACAGCATAGTTAAATTTCACTTTTGTATCTGTTATGTATTGTTGGAATTTTACTATGATATTTTCATTTATGTCATGTCCTTGCAGACCTAAATTTATTAGGTCCATTAGCTTGTAAACAGTGTCTGACACTGTCGAAACAGAATGCGTAATAGTTGTTCTCTTTTGTACCTGCGTATCTAAGATTCAGGTTATATATGATCTAATTCTTTAATATGACCTGAAATACTTCAACAGTGAGACCGTTCCTTGCTTATAGAAAGAAGTATATACAACCAGTTGGCTCAACATTGTTTGGCATATAATTCATTTCATCCTCTGAAAATGTTCCCCAATATTCAAAATCAACTACTCTATAGTTTTATTTAAGATTATGAGCAGCTAGCATACCAACAGTCATAAGCTCTCCAAAACCTTGGTCTGTAGTTTTATGTTTTTCTGAATCTATGAAGTATTTATTTTTCCCTTGAGGTGTCTTCAGTCAGAACTTTTAGAATTTTTATATTGTAGCAGAGTAAATTAAATTGTTTCATTTCAATTTATTGTTATTTGATTTGAATGCACCATCATCGAGTAAAGATATTTTACATTCAGACAGAATTTTTGCATCTGGAAATAAACATGAAATTTTTACACCGATTTGATTACCTCTGGTACGATTTTATCTATCAAATGCCAGCAGGAAATCTAACAACCAGATGTTCCCGTCCAGACTGCCTAGTTTAACTGAGTTTGCCAAAACCGTATGTCACACTGTAATCTGTATCTTTTACTAGAGTCATCACTTTCAAACTGTAATATGTAGTTGATAAAAATATTAAATGGTTTATATGTGAAAGAAAAAATCTTTTCAGTGGAGTAATTTTTTTTATTTCGATAAATATTTGTGCAATAGCAAAGGTTCACTTGTAGAGTTAAACATGAGTTGTATGTCAAGAGAAGGTGTTTTATTGTTTAATTGTTTTTAATCTGAGGTCCATTGTTGGAGGTGGGAACACATTAGAAATAGTGACTGTCATATTTGGAGTGGAGTCCTTCTTACCATGTTGTCGATGTTTTTTTTTTGTTGTTTGTTTGTAAGATCTACAAAAGATTAGTAAACCAAGCTAAGTCCAATTATCCAATTATCTACGATAAAGTGCAAGAGTTTGCTAACCCATTATCTAAATTCAAGAAATTAATATTTAGTAACACATTGTCTTTTCTAGTACAAATATATATAATCTCTATTTTCTGTTTTTCCACATTCAGTGTAATTCTATGTGGATTTTTCTCTCGAATCTGTTAATTTCCTCTATTGTAATACCAGATTAATATATTTTCTTTTATGCAGTCTTTGCATATCTAGTATTTTGTATTTCGCTAATTCTATTTCTTCCATAAGTTTTTCTATATTACATTTGTAACATTTTGCAACTACTATTGTTAGTACAAAACATCTCTAAATATGAGTGTACCACTTATTTCAGTAGTAATTACTATAAATGAAAGTTCTGTGAAAATCGCATATTCTAAATCTGTATATTTGCACACTGTTTTTTTTTTTTTTGTTTTTTGGGGGTTTTTTCTCTTCATTCAGATGGTGTACACATTCTTGCCATATCAACCGATTTTGGATACTTTTGTGCTAAAGTTTGGACATTTGAGATTTCAATAATATGTTTCAATTGTTCATCGTAAAATGTTTGTCCAGGAAAAATGCATAGTTTATTCAGTGTTTGTGTGAATCTCTGTTAAACCTTCTTTTAATGGAATCTGAAGACACTCCCCACACACACACACACACAAAAAAAAGGTTTAAAAGTCCCCATTATTTAATCAACATGAATGTGATTTTCATTGCCTTTTATATTGTACAAAATCTCCTAGACCAAGTTGTAGTCCTTTCCATTGTATTTGTTTTTAATCTTTTTTCATTTGTTCTGTGACGCTATTCATTACCATTATAGTACATTGTCTACATTGTATTGGCGTTATTATGTTTTTCATGTCTACCATTTGTCGTTCAGCTGTGTTTATGGATGCACAATATGTTTTAAATGCTTTATTTTCTAATGCGCTGTAGTTTCCATATCTGCTACATTCTGGCATTGATTATCTACAAAAGCTCATAGGTTTTATGCTTCTTAATAATGATATATATGTATTGTCCTTTTGTAGTCTCCGTAGGAGAGATGTGCCATTGACACATCATATCCGTAGGAGAGTGGTACCTTTACTATATCATTTATTTTAATGGAATGACGTTTTCTACTGATTTCCAATTGTTCGACAATTCATCGTATCGTTTTCACTTCACAAGTACATACTTTTTACCTTTCACTCCTATGGTCTTCAACATTTTTTAACTTTGTATATCATTTTGTATGTCATATGGAGATAACTTTTGTTCGTAAAAAATACCACCAATATCCTTTCCCTTTAAACCTTCCAGTTTTCAAACTACCGCATCACCTTAAAGTGCTTGCCTGATTTTAACTATTTCCTTGATAAAGTAAGGAAGGTAGCCCTTTGTAAGTTTTGTTTTGCATTTTGACATTCTGACTGTTTTACCAAATGAATCAGTTGTTAAAGAACCGAATAGATTTGATCCATACTTTTGATTTTTTTCTTTCTTGCCATCTTCAACTGGAGCCATGGCTCATTATGACTTTTTAGCCAGAGTCATATCTATTCACGTGTGATGAATGTTATTGTCTTCATAAATTATATTTGAAAAAACGTCAAAACCCATTTTCTAGTTTCTTTTAAATCAGTGAAATACGTCCACATTCTATTATTTATTGTTTTGTTAAACCTCTCCACTACATATGCTTTTTTCGTCTGAGTAAGTTGAAAAGTACTCAGCAACAAATCTGTAATATTCCTTTTAACCGCCCTTTTCCCTCATCAGACTGTATCTTTTCAGGCTTTCGCTCTTGAAGATTTCTCAGAAAGCATCTTGTCAATTTTTCGGTTTTCCTTTAGTAACCCAGCTGTAGTTAGAGAAAACATCTATCAATGTCGAAATCTATCTGTATCTACTGTTGTAGTTTTGATATGCTTGTATGTCAACAATTGTCTGCCTGCTACTGGTCGTTCATGTGACTAACATAGGCCGTTATGTAGGAACATCTTTTCCTCTCTTGTTTGTGTAATATGTAGGTTGATTGTTCGGTTAACCATGCTTTTGATTCAGCGTATTTTCTTTTCTTTTTGCCCATTTAATGTGTTCCAACAATTGAATCATATTTGTGTAAGCAGCTAGACTTTCAGGATGGTAGTACAAATGTCAAAAATAATGTTTTCTTGTCTTGCTCTGCAAAGTCACAAGCGTCAGCCATTTAGAACGGTATACAAACATCAGATAATACTTTACGCTTGACATATTGTCCTTAAGCGCTATCAAAAAGCAAAAGTTGACTTAATTCTAAAATCATTCAGATGATTGAAGAAATGTTATAAGCTGCTGAAAACAAAAGCTCCAGTTGTTGAATTTACAACATTTCTTCAACCATTTTAATGATTTTAGATTTAAGTCCATTTTGTCATTTCGGTGGTTGATTCAGAAATAGCTATTTCATATACCGAGTCACTGTGTGCTGTTTTAAATCGAACATTATTTTCCATAAATTTCATATCTGTTTTTGTCGAATCGTTGTAGATTTAGCTTTGTATAGTTTACTACATTTTTGAGTTGTACTGGAAATTTTGGCCAAAAACAAATTTGTGTTTATGGTCACATCAAATGTGTGATTTATTCCTTCTTCATACCGTACTGTTTTCACCATCATTCTATTAGGATTGATGATGCTTATCATCTCATTATCATCATTAAATATAATCTGTAGATCTCCATCTTTTCTAAAACATGGCTGGACATCTTTTTGAAGTTTGAAATATGCAATGTTTAGTACACAACTTGCTTCGACCACATTTTAATACCGTTCAAACTTGAAAACAAATAAACATTATCTGTTGAAACTGAGATTGTTGTTTTTTATGTTTACGTCTTGAAATATTTATGTAATCTTTCTGAGAACTGTTGAATCTATCGCAATATAGGTTTGTGTCATTATTTATGTATCGCGCAACTTTTCTAATTATTTTTCGTTCTACTGTACAATTATGAGATTACAATACGGTCATTTAAATAAGTGTGTAAGTATGAGTAGTTATGAAAATATCATTTTGGAACATATGGACGTTTGAAGTAATTGCTTAGAAATGTTCTCGTATAAGAGTATAAGATTTTAAATTTTAAATTTTAATTTTTTTTAAAGCCATTTAGGATTTCTGGCCTTTATCTATACTTTTATATTGAAGAGTTGAAAGTCCTAGTTTCAAGGACTTTTCACAAAAAGAGAGGTTGATGTTCATGACCAAAATCACAGCTCTGATTAAAACATTATTAGTTACAAAGTTTTTTACATTTGAGCAGGGTTTCCAGATACATATATGGGAGCCCTAGTGGTGGTGGTTGTGTACTTACATACTTTGGTGCTACGTAGGCTCGCACTAATTTAGAGGGGTGGAGGTGGGGTGATGTCAAAACTTTTAAGTTTGGTTTTTTTATGCGGTGCTGAATTTTAGCTGTTTTTTTAGGGTCTGATAACAATCTTGGTATTTCTGGGGGTAATCCTATTAAGTTCTGTAGTTTTTAGGGGTCACTCATTTTAAATTAAGCCTATTGCAGCAGTTTAGTATCCATCATAAAAACTATCATAGCCACATACTGAGCCGTGAAGCTATCATACAGTGTTATGGCCAGTTGTCAATTATATGGAATATTATTAATTACATGTATACATATGTATTAATAGAACCGGAAACAACACTTGTTACATCAGCATAATAATTGTATTCTGACCAAGAAAGGGTCCCAGTGTGAGGTCTTGATAATTTCGTTGCATATGCTTATCAAATTCATGCTGTCACTGGTGTATTTGGGAGGAAATTTTTTATATGAATTCTTGTCTGATACTTTTGGGTGGGTGCGTGGGTGGGTGGGAGCGGGGTGAACATTTTTGTTGTTTTGTTTTTGGTATACAATATTTTGTTGCTATTTTTATTTTATTTTACTTTATTTTATTTTATTTTATTTTATTATTTATTTATTTATTTATTTTTGGGGGGTCTGCTCATTTTGTGGTATTTCGAATATAACAAGCTTTGGTCTCTGACGAGCCTATCCAGCTCCAAAATATGGTGAGGGGGGGGGGGGATGGGATGTAGGGTAGTTGAAATAAGTTTCAACAAAGACTTCATGGTGTATTAATTTCTCATAAATTTCGTGATGTGCTTATAAGTCCTGTTTAAATCAAATAAAGTTTTCAAAAAGAAAAACACCGGTTTTACTTAAATGAGTAAGCTGATAAGCAAGCGAAGCATTCTACGTGTTTCCGAGGGGTCAATTTTTTGTCTCTGTAAAAGTTCACCATAATGCTATATATATCGCGACGAGTCCATTTGCAATAGTAAATCTCCGATCGCGACGAGTCTATTTGCAATAGTAAATCTCCGGACTTCTTCACAAATATCTGCATTTACAAGCGTAGGTCTCTGGACTTTATTCGTAAATACATGAATTTGGGATCTTAGTTATTTGCAAATACATGAATTTGGGATCTGAAGTCTTAGTTATTTGTAAATACATGAATTTGGGATCTGAAGTCTTAGTTATTTGTAAATACATGAATTTGGGATCTGAAGTCTTAGTTATTTGTAAATACATGAATTTGGGATCTGAAGTCTTAGTTATTTGTAAATACATGAATTTGGGATCTGAAGTCTTAGTTATTTGTAAATACATGAATTTGGGATCTGAAGTCTTAGTTATTTGTAAATACATGAATTTGGGATCTGAAGTCTTAGTTATTTGTAAATACATGAATTTGGGATCTGAAGTCTTAGTTATTTGTAAATACATGAATTTGGGATCTGAAGTCTTAGTTATTTGTAAATACATGAATTTGGGATCTGAAGTCTTAGTGATTTGTAAATACATGAATTTGGGATCTGAAGTCTTAGTTATTTGTAAATACATGAATTTGGGATCTGAAGTCTTAGTTATTTGTAAATACATGAATTTGGGATCTGAAGTCTTAGTGATTTGTAAATACATGAATTTGGGATCTGAAGTCTTAGTTATTTGTAAATACATGAATTTGGGATCTGAAGTCTTAGTTATTTGTAAATACATGAATTTGGGATCTGAAGTCTTAGTTATTTGTAAATACATGA
This sequence comes from Margaritifera margaritifera, assembly GCA_029931535.1. Lineage (NCBI taxonomy): Eukaryota > Metazoa > Mollusca > Bivalvia > Unionida > Margaritiferidae > Margaritifera > Margaritifera margaritifera. The sequence continues at coordinate 2,077,167 of JAQPZY010001666.1, read as the reverse complement.
ATTTGGGATCTGAAGTCTTAGTTATTTGTAAATACATGAATTTGGGATCTGAAGTCTTAGTTATTTGTAAATACATGAATTTGGGATCTGAAGTCTTAGTTATTTGTAAATACATGAATTTGGGATCTGAAGTCTTAGTTATTTGTAAATACATGAATTTGGGATCTGAAGTCTTAGTTATTTGTAAATACATGAATTTGGGATCTGAAGTCTTAGTTATTTGTAAATACATGAATTTGGGATCTGAAGTCTTAGTTATTTGTAAATGCATGAATTTGGGATCTGAAGTCTTAGTTATTTGTAAATGCATGAATTTGGGATCTGAAGTCTTAGTTATTTGTAAATACATGAATTTGGGATCTGAAGTCTTAGTTATTTGTAAATACATGAATTTGGGATCTGAAGTCTTAGTTATTTGTAAATACATGAATTTGGGATCTGAAGTCTTAGTTATTTGCAAATACATGAATTTGGGATCTGAAGTCTTAGTTATTTGTAAATACATGAATTTGGGATCTGAAGTCTTAGTTATTTGTAAATACATGAATTTGGGATCTGAAGTCTTAGTTATTTGTAAATACATGAATTTGGGATCTGAAGTCTTAGTTATTTGCAAATACATGAATTTGGGATCTGAAGTCTTAGTTATTTGTAAATACATGAATTTGGGATCTGAAGTCTTAGTTATTTGCAAATACATGAATTTGGGATCTTAGTTATTCGTAAATACATGAATTTGGGATCTGAAGTCTTAGTTATTTGCAAATACATGAATTTGGGATCTGAAGTCTTAGTTATTTGCAAATACATGAATTTGGGATCTGAAGTCTTAGTTATTTGCAAATACATGAATTTGGGATCTGAAGTCTTAGTTATTTGCAAATACATGAATTTTCGGTTCTAAGTCTCTTGAGGTAATCGTAAATAAATGGTTCGTGATGGTAAATCCCTCGACTTGTTAGTAATTACATGAATTCGCAATCGTAAGTCTTTATTATTTCGAAATACATCAATCTGAGATAATAGTTTGTGGACTTATTCGCAAATTCATGAATCTGCGATGTCAAGTCTCGGGATTTATTTGTATATAATATGAATTTTGGGATGGTAAGTCACTTAGCCTATTCGCAGACATACGAAATCGCGATGGTAAGTCTCTGGACTTCTTACATACATATGAATTTGGATTGAATTACACGTGCTTTTACAAAAGATATCCTTACATTAAAAATTACCATCGATATGGAATTTGCATTAGAAACTCCTTGAAAATTCAACTTGAAAATATTTCTTACGCTAAATATAACCAATTTACTGTATAGCAGACACAGGAAGCGTCCATTACCAATACCAAGAGGCGCGTCATTCCCAAGACTGACCAATGGCGCCTGCCGTCTGGAATGTATACATGTTTACCAACACCTGCGTCATATCACTCAAATAATTGGCAATATGTTGCCATTTTCAAATCAGAATGTTTGAAACATTTTATACAAAAAGTGGTAAAATGACTAATAGAGTTCAAAAAGGTTAAATAGAATGTCTTCTTGTTGAATTTCAGAAGTATGCAGGACATTGTAAGCTCAAAGAAGCAGTACGATTTCTTCAAGCGTTTCATGGCCTCAAACGACGCATCGATGCCACTGCTATTTTGGCGGGCAGTGGAGGATCTAAAACATTTGCCCTATGTTAAAAACCGCCGTATGCGAGTTGTGCAGATTTTTAAAAAGTTCTTTGGACAAAGTGCACAATATGGTATGTATCAAGGCAATATTTTTTATTTCTTGTCTGAATAAAATATCACTTTTCTGGCAGCGTTGTCGTCGTCATCAACAACGTTGAAATTCGGTGTTAAATTCCTTTTAAGGTCAGTTACAGGAAGAACACCACATAGCGGTATTGCAGGCGAGATATCGTGTGTGGAGGAGCCCTTGCCAAGAAATTCTTATTATTTGTCTCTCTATACCTTACTCTGAAGGAAATTTATATTGTATCTCTCCTCTCCCTCCCTCACGTTTTTTGTTTAAACTGTTGACCCATACCTATATCTATGTACATGCCTTACTACCCATGTATCTGTATGTATGCCTGCCTTCCATATCTCTGTATTTGTCCGTTTGTTCGTTTAAAGATATATATATATATATATATATATATATATATATATATATATATATATATATATATGTATGTATATATAGTGAAACTACTCTAAACCGAAAATCCTTGGGACCTAAAAATAATTCGGTTTTAAGAGGTTTTCGGTTTACTGAGATTTTCGCAGATGTGAAAAAATATGTCCTTTTGTAAGTGCTTATGCGACGAGAGAGAGAGAGAGAATGCAATTATGATACAACATCAGTGTCTGTGTGTGCAAAAGTGCACAAAATTAATCAAGCTGGGTTTTTTTTTCTTCGTAGCTCGTCACAAGGAACATTTGAGGAAAGAGATACTTTTATAACTTTACTACAAGTCTATTTGAATTCTGAATGGTACTCCACAGGAGTCGCTCTACAGATATTATGTACTTCCGAGAGAGTGACAGGTGTAAGTTGTTTGAATTTGCAACATGCACATTGAAGAGAATATTGGCATGCCTCTATTCTGTTTTCATGTACTGTGGCTGAAATTTCTTTACATATTGTACTTGTGGAATTTGTACATGATCTCAGCACACAGCTGACCAAAATGGCCGCTCCCATGTGCTCGAATAATCAGCCCGAATTAATCCAAAGTACACTATTTTTAGCAGTTATTAAAATATGGAAAACGAATTTTGCCAGAGTAGGCAATACCAGCTTCTGAAAATACAATGAATGAATTACAAACTATATAAAAAGTATTTAAAAAAGTTATCGGCTCTTTTCTTTTGTACAATTAACCTTTGAAGTCCAGGAAGTGAAAATGACTAAACGGAGCTAGCAGTTTTTTTTATTGGTGCACGTCTGAAGTTAGACCAAGCTGTATACTCTATAACCCAAACTGCACCCATCAATCATACACCAAAATAAAGGGAATTAAAAGCTCTTGTAATAATATCTAAGATATACAAGGTCTTTTTCAAATAGCCAGAATAACCAGTGAGGAAAACCTGTGAAATTATTTTTCTTTAAAATCTAACCCGATGCAAATTACTAAACTGTAGTGCGCCACCTTGATGTATAAATACTCCGTGTAATTCATAATGGTCATAGTTCAAGAGCCAATTGAGTGTCTCTGACTTTTAGAATATTGCTTTGTTGGTCTCCGTCGGCAAAGCGTCAAAAGCAAGGCCACATGCCTGGTTAATAAAGTATTGATATTTAATTAAAAAAGCAAACAAAAAATGTTATATTGATCATGTATACACATGAATAGCATCAATAACAACAAAATACTAAGCAGATAACATATTCTTTCTTAAATGGCTTACCTACAAGCATTTAGTTATTAATAATTCCCTTAAAAGCTGTCTCTTTTTATGGTAAAAAGACTTCAGATTAGTCTGTTGTCAGCCCTAACCTGTGTCGGCGCTCGTGTCTAGTATTGTTTTAACTTCGCGTGCCCTTGGGACATTTTCCGGGTCTTTATCTGACAGATAAGCCAACTACAGTACATGCTAATCGTAACTAATCTGTTCTAGCGTGTGTCAGGACTTTAGCAACTAAAATACATTACCAAGTTTGAATTGAGTTTCGGTTTTATGTTTTATGGAGTTTTTTTGTTGCGTAAGATTGGAATTTGGGACCGAAATTTGTTACGGTATTCGGAGTTGAGGGGTTTCGGTTTACTGGGGAAAAAATGATGATATTAAACGAGGAAAAATTCGAGACTCCAAACAAATTTCGGTCTTGATGGGATTCCGGTATAATGAGGGTTCGGTTTTGAGGAGTTTCACTATATATATATGTGTGTGTGTTTCTCTAAAAAATTCTCAAATATACTACTTTCTAGTAGAAGTATAAATCCGGCTGTCGTTCAATGTTTCCAAATTGATACTCTTATGCATAACCTTACTTCTGACGATAATATATTCCGTGATGTGTGCATGGTCGAGATGGTATAGGTATTGGTGCTTACAGGCAAGGCTATGGGTGCCGTAACCCGCTGATCCGGATTCGAATCTCAGTCGGGTACGAATTAAAATTCTTTAACCTCTAATGTTATCAAGCATTCTCCTGTAGAATCCGGGGATAGCACTTTCCGCTCTGTTTGGTGTATCTTATATATATATATATATATATATATATATATATATATATATATATATATATATATAGAGAGAGAGAGAGAGAGAGAGAGAGAGAGAGAGAGAGAGAGAGAGAGAGAAAGTTACCTCTAGCATTCTGCATGCAGCAGTGAATTTATTCTTTCACCTATGTACATATATTCCGAAGGTGCCGTTCTTGATTGCGACGAGGATATAATAAAGCAACTTCCTTTCCTTGATAAAGTCACTGCCGACCTTCTGTATTATGCCCAGAATGCAGTGTATGTGGCTCTGGAGAAGAAATGGTAAGTCGGTCATGTCAGTTTACGTCATGGGAAAAATCTTAATTGCTACGCTCGTGATTCTGGAATAAGTTGGGATTTTCTGTTTTTGTGTGCTTACGTACTGGATTGGCATCACATAACTCCTCCCACATGGCAAAGATAGGGGCCTGATAGCATGATATATTTTTGATCAAGGAATTTGTTAGTACGTAGAATATCAATTCATGCCCGAGTGTGAATCTTGAAGTCATTATTGCACGAAATTACAGCGTTCATTAGTTATGTCACTAAAGACTTGTACTCTTTACATATCAAGTATAAGTGGTTACACTCGAAGTAATTTGAACATAAATAGAGGATCGTATATTAGGGTTCAGTTCAAATGAAATTTACGAAACGAGTCGAATAATTTCTATTCTTTGAAAGCCTTTGCGAACAAATGATTGAAATTATTCGACGAGTTTGATAAATTTCATTTGAAATGAGTTCAAATGTAAGTTTTTATTTATCGCATGACGAACAATACTAATTTCATTTTACCAAGCTGCAGAGTAGTATAGTGAAATGACTCTGAACTATATTCGGGTGCCTCGTTCATTAAGCCTTTCCTTTGTATGATGTAATGACGTCAGTTGTGACATCACGAGGTGCAATTACACATGTTACATATGAAAACTATGATTTGGATATATTAACGTAAATAACACAGTAGTCATGTGACAATTATAGGTTACTGCATTTGTATGGGAAAATATGAACGAGTTTTTCTGAACTATGCTGCACGACCTTGTGAGTGCAGTATAGCTCTGAAAAAACGAGTTCATATTTTCCTATACAAATGTAGTTTACCTTTGAATTATTAACTCGTTTTGCTTTTCAACCTAAGACTGAATAATAAAAAGGTGACACTGCAAGAAACAAGTAATTGAATTTCTGCTAGATTCCAAAGTCAATACACAACCGTAGTTAGATAAATACACAATAACAGTATTCATGTGCACATGGCACCGCCCAGCGACCTTTGGGCTTGGTAGCGTACCGCGCGCTCAGTCATTCTTTCTAAAAGAAATCTCATTTCGGTCTACTTATAATTGAAATTTAGAGTCATATTGTGAATAACTGCGCCTTGGTGCAACTTTCCCAGTTGTTCTGGAATGAAGGGATTTTGCTTTTCTGTCGATGCAACTAAATTCTGCTTATCTAGTTGTTGTGGACTGGAGTTGTTAGCTGGGTCGATTCAGTACGATGTACCTGTGGCTGGAGGGACTGGCCTTGACAGCAAGCTGCACGTGTGTTTCTGTTCTCCCACTGATAGTCTGGAATCATAAGGTGGAAGACATACGAAATTCTTTTAACTAAAATTCTCAAGAAGATGCAGGATTAAATATTTTTTGTTAGGGAATATCAAATTTATTTCGTTTTGGAGTGCATTAAATTCAACTTTGGAATGTGATTTATGTTGGAAATGTAGTCTAGATTGCAGTACAATTTCGCGCTGTGGATCAATTTTTGGAACCCATGTAATTCTACTTAACAGAAATACCTAAGAAAGTACATTTTGAGAAAATTCAAGATGCAGAAAGGTAAGTACATTTATTGCCATTGTTATTACCAGCTATAGATGAGATATTTGTACGCCTTGTCACTTGCGTGATCTTTGTTGGAGGGACCCCATCTACATGACCTGTATGACTTGTACTATAAATCCAAACATTTTCTCAAAAAAGTAAAACAAGGAAAATTGCAAAGCAGCTGGGTGTAATTGCCCGGTTGATTTATTTATTTATTTTTTTTTTCTGTATAATAGGTGGTCTCTGAGAGAGATGGAATAGCCTTGGCCTTAAGATGCATTCTCTGATATATATATATATATATATATATATATATATATATATATATATATATATATATATAATTAGACTCTAGAGAGCACGGCTCATAGTCTGAACCATTTGATTTACAAATCGTTATGAACATTTCTGCTAAATAAATGTTCAAATGATCAGAATGATATTTTCATTAATGTATCTCTCGCGTTTGTTATCATAAAGCTATCTCTGGACATCGTCGATATTACGTTCAGTCGCTTGCTTGGTTGAAAGTTTCTTATGTGACTCAATGAACTCATCCACATCGTTAGCTTTATAATCTATACTTTCAAATGGCTCAAACAGTTTGCTTAGTTCATCCACAGACAAATAAGCAGCGCAGTATGGAGAAATACTGCACGATTCTGACAATGTAACTAGTAAAAACAAATATTAGGTATATTTAGTTAGTATTTCTGTATGTGTTCAGTGCTCTTATAAACAGATTATTTTATGTTCGAAATAATTTATCCAAAATGACATTTCTGCTAAGGGATAGTAGAAAACGAAGAGAAAATAGAGAGAAAAAATGAATTAATACGAAATTAAAAACGAAAACGAAAAATTAGGCAGAAGATTAGTCCAGCTTCATTTCGATACAAACTTGTCTTGAGAAGTCTGAATGCCTTTGTAACACATTATCAAACAACGATGTTGCCTTGACTTATGATCTTTTGACCACCCCGTTGCTAGGGATATTTCATTTTCTGTTTACCTTCTTGTGCAAAATCTGAAAACAATCTGATGATAGAAACAGAATATGCAACCACTTCATACAATTTCATACAACAGTTTACCCCCAAAAGCGTGAAGCAGTTTCTCCCTGTGGCCTTTCCTTTTGACCCTTTGATTTGTCATCTTCAGGAAGCTCCATTAACATTGGCGAATCTTGTTTAATATATGATGCCAACCCATGAATCTTTTTTCTAAAACACTGAAACCAGCTGACTACCGTGACTTTGACCTTTGAGTTGTATTAGAAGAGTGGCGAATAATATACACTGACTATTACATTTAAGGTTAAAACTTATATTGATTTTTTATTTTCATGTTAACAATTGTTTCACTCTTTCGCTGATATTTTGAAAAAAAAAGAACTTGCTAAATTGGTTTTTATGTGTTCTAACATTATACACTTCGTCCACGGAATTAAATCTAGTCACTGCCACTGAGTTATGCTTACGGGTGTGCCTTGCCAGAGGATGATTAAAAACAGTATACTTTCGTGAATATTGTCCAGGTTTTACGTCTATTTGGCTACATTTCCGCCAGAAGGCATGGACGACGGAATCCTGGAACACGAAGACGAATTGAATCGAGAACCAGCCAAAGGGGAAATGCTCTTAGGACGACCACGAAAGCAAAAGAAAAAGAGATCATTCAGAACTCCGGTAGGATTTATTTGTCTTATCTATTTTTGTATTTCCATCTTCATTCCTAAATTCGATAGATTTCAGTGATTATTTGTTTCGTTGCTTGGAAAATATTTCTCAGCTCAAATAATTAGCTTGTGAATAGGAATCAGTAGTCATACTAGGTCGTTTTCACATGGGGCTTGCTATGCTGATGGAAAGAAGAATAAATTAATGGAAATAACTGTTAATTAGTATACTTCGCTTGAATAGCAGAGTTCTTCGGTGCAATCCCTATGTCGGCTTCCCGCTGCACTCTACAGTGGAATGTCATCGGTTATTTGGGAAGCCATATCGCTCTCTGAGAGCTGTTCATTATGTGGTGAGAGTAAATTAAATCGGTTTCGTTATCTTTCTTGGTACGCAGTTTGGGGAAGCTTGCTGCCGTGATATATACTTGGCATTGTAGAAGGGCAGTCGATATTTCAGTGAACTGTCTCTATCGTTTCTAAGAGACGTTTTGGCATCGTATGGAATTGATACCTGCAGTTAAAGACCAGCTTGAAACCGTCTGTTAGAATCAGAGATTAGTTAGTGAAACGTGTGTTTTGTTGAAATAGGAGAAACAGTTCGGCTCGCAAGAAGTCCGCATGCCGTATGAAATTAGTGAAGCCATCAAACCGAGGTATAACATTGGTTAGCGTATAAATCAGGTCCTAATAATCGAGCTACGGAATGTATCCATGGTTCGGCCAAGCTCACGAGAAGACCTCAAGTTGCAAGCCAAAGTTTTCAAGCTTAATATTGATATTGTGGAAACCATTATCTCCCCATGAAAGACAATCTCGTGAAACATGCGGTCTTTTAATTAGATTGAATTTTTAAAAAAATGTTTTTTGTTAAAATCCCGATTGCAGAAGATAGTGTGCAGAATGTTCTCGAACAGTTGGCACCAAAGCTACCAATAAGAACAGGAATAGTTCTCAGTACACTGAAAGCATGTGTGAAGAAAGAATAAAATGGCTCCGTTGATAGCGATTGCTATCAAGAGATGTCGTGTTCGTGTACAGCGACCACATGCCAGCTTACGCACGATTCACACCACTTGTTCGCTCAGTGTTTTAATTATGAGTTCTCTTTTCTGGTTACTGGCCATCACAGTGTTCTTTTGACCTATGGCCGGTAGCGTTGTTTGTGTATTCAGTTACTTTTATATATATATATATATATATATATATATATATATATATATTATTATTATTAAAAGTGGAGGCTATAGACTATAGGAGAGTAAGAATTTGCCTTAGTGCTGCAGCGGCAGAGACAAAAGTTATCGTCAATCTGAATCGATAGTAATTTACTTTGTTTCCGGTAAGATGGATTAGTGACACAATGATGAATTTGGCAGATTTAGCGGTATAGATAGATCAATGCGGCTTGTATAGTAGTGCTCAGACAGCTTATGCTTTATATACAAAGGATTGGAAAATATTGTTGGCATAACGTTTAGTTAACGTTACCTAATTCTGATTTATTTCATATTTTGTCAGTTAACAAAGTCATTTAATTAAAAACAATGAGTACACGAGTCTTCTGTCTTAAATCTCTCTGAAACATTTTTAGTCTATGCTAGATTAGTAACGTTATATAAGACGTAGTACTACGTGAATATCCAAGTGAATTTCTATTGTCCCTATTGAAAACACATAGATATTATTCAATGTAAGCAGATCATCGGTAGATATCGATACCACCTTATATAACTTAGTGCATGTTGATAAGTACATACGTATGTGTACATGTTTGTCCGTCTATCTAAACGTGCAGATGGACCTGTGGAGAGGTTTCTGCCGTACCCTCGTAATGTTCCGGCGGGCACTGAATCAGCACGAGATATTCACGAAGCTTCAAACCTATATGGCGGTGAAGGCCGAACTAAAAGCAGAAGATGGAGTGGCTGGTGAGTAATCTCCTTTAATTTTGTCAATATGCTATCTAGTCTCTTTCAACCAGACTCGGGTGACTCCAGAAGATTTGTGCCCAGCCTTGGTCTGACAAAGGGAAACGTCTGCACAATTGATTAATAATCATTGGTGTCGCTCATCGTTAGATTTTGCATTTGTACAATGTGGTGTTGGATTTGTTTGTGCCAGATCAAATCGCTGTTCACTTTCTATAGGTTTTATTTGCCGAGTCGAAAAAATGAATGATGTTTTATAGTTAAAAGAAGTGGAAACAGCAACCAATCAAATAGATTGCATCACTCAAAGGAATAATTACGATATCAGACATTTTTAGAAAAGAAAACTCATCTATTTTTTCTAAGAATTTTTTTCCGCAACCTGACCTTCAAAGCAGTAGAAAATATTCATAAAACTCGTACCCACTCTTCCAACACGTGTCTTTTTTAAACTGTACAAAACATGCACAGCGATCAAACCTATCTATAGTCAAGAAGAGTGCCTGCCACAAGGAAAATCAATATAATAAACCATTTAGTATACGTCTTACATAGTAACCAGTGAGTATACAGGATTTATGTCACGTGATTTGCGATCAGATTCAATTAGTTCCCTGCTGAATGAAGTAATAACCTCTACGTGAAAAACTAGAGCCCTAGCGAGACAAACTAGTGCCTCGTACTTTCAGGAATTAGTCCGCATTTTCTAATATTTTATTGGACTTGCATCAGTGTAGTCACGACGTACCATGTTTATGAAGCGTCCAAAATTGCAAACAAAGAAAAATAAATTTTATTTTATAAACGGCATTGGAGAATCCGAACTTTAGAAACATTAGATACTACACCGGACGCATGTCTGTGTGTGATTGCAAAAACATACAATTTTAGCTATAAAGATGCTGACGATTTATGGAATAGACTCTATGTGGGCACGATATTCTTTATTCTTACCTGATCGGGTGGTTTAGTGTACGCTTTTTTGTGGCGTTAGCTCTCCTTAAACATTGTAATTTCGGAATTTATTTCAGTACAGTATTTTCGTACATAAAAATAATTTTGTGTAGGTATTTAGAAATTGATCATATAAGAATAACAATCATACCTAGTTTGCTGTGTGCAAATGTTTTCCGGAATTCATGAGAGAGACTGTGAACCCAAGGTCTCAAAATCTTAAGGCGTGACCTGACAAATGCTTGACTAGAGCAAACCATGCATTATCACAATATCCCTGTTAATATGGTATAAAATTACAGTACGATGCGAAAGAAAATACATAACAGTTGCGTCATTATGACGACAAGACGACCTTATGCGTCCAAATATAAATATAAACAACTGCAATCCTATCTACAATGTTCGTTATGCAAAATTGTGACTGTGTCCTTTAGATAAGCTGAACAGGTCTCTCTTTCTTAAGCGGATGCGACGAAAAGGTGACGTCATACGCCTTAAATTTAAAAATATGTATGACATGGGTTTTAGAGTACATAAGCACAATCCCGGCGATATAGTGCCGAGTAAAAAGCAACAATAAAGGCAAACAGAAAGGCTAAACTCCTTAAAATCGCTTGAGTGGCCAAAAAAGAAACTACGCGAGGGCGGCAGATACAAACCATTTATCTTATTCAATGGGTAGATAACCAACAGCCACTCAGGAATAGCTTGGGCTTTCGTCCTACCTGTTGTCTGCTGAATACTTTTCTCTGCCATTACAAGCAGGCGTGTGAAAAGCACCATCTAAAGGCCAACCCAGATCTGACATACGACGGTTTGTGGAAGCTTGTCGTTCCAGGGCAGCCTCGTTCTGCAAATAACGAGCCCTGGAAAACGTCTTGGACTGACACCGAGGTTTGGCTGCGCAAATGGCGCCCTTGGTATTGCTGTGGAGATTCAAGACAACGTGATTTGCAGGTTTGAGCTAGAGCGGCGCAACACACACGTCAAGACGCCCTTTGCACTTCTCCTACAAAACAGTCACGTTTGGTTTGTAGATAAGAACATCAAGGTTTTTGAGCAGTGTTATGCTAACAAGCCTGTTCGGGTAGAGCCTCCACTACCAAAGACCAGCCACAAGCTTAACGATAAGTAGCCCCTCCCCAGCAACTCCAAAGAGACAATTATCCCGGTAGACTCTGCCAACGACATTATGGAGGCCCTCCGTTTAACAGAAGCACTATGTCTTAAAGAATCCTCCCTTTTTCTAATGTTTGCGGCTGGAAATCGAGAGCAAGATTGCTTGCAGAAGCAAAAAGAGACAAAAGTTGTTTGTATTACATGTGAAGATCCCGAGGATCTTATTTGCTAGCTGTATCATGCTTACAACATTGAGCCCGGCTATTTGGTATGCCGTAACGGCGTGGTCGATGACTTCTCCGTTAATGCAAGCCAAGCATTTGTTTGAGTTTGGCGCGCTCTACCTGGTAACATGGTGGATGACCAGCGGATGACCGCAAGATCTGGACCGAAAAGCGCTACCAGCAGTTTATGGGATGGGTCGAAAAGCTCTCCAGTGAAGTGGCCCTCCGGGCTGCGCTCTCACATTACAGCTAATACGCGCTTACCCTCTTTGGTTACTACAGCCGGAATCCGCGTTCTGGGATGCTTGTTAGCGCGCAAGCGCTCACTGGCAGCAAGGTAATTGGCGTCAACATCGCCCGCGCCCATACTTATATTATGGCCAAGCCGCCGTCTTTGCCTGTGCTATCCAAGTTTGACTGCCTGTAGAAGCCCAGTGGTGGTCCAATCTGGCCAGCCCACTTTTACCTTTGTTACGATTAGGGGTAAATGTAACAAAAGAAAAGACTCAAACAAGCTTTCAAGATTTAAAATACAAATATTTAATTTCCTAAAATATGAAAATATTTAAACAAACAATCAAAGTGAAAGAATTAAAAATAACTTACAGTATAGAATATCCTTTAAAGTCCTAAATTGTTCTAATGTTCACTGATCCGAAAGTTAATCCAAATATTCCGAATGAAGTCTGTTCCGAATGAAACCTTCACTGTACTGATGTACTAACAAGAATCAGTTATATCCAAGTGTTATAAATTCCAAATAATCCACGTGAATATGGAATATCACAAGTTCTAGAAATGTTTCCGATTATTTCGCGGAGCTGTATAATTATTAAAGTTTAAGAAACAGTACTTAATCCAGAATGTACTGTATTAATTAATATATATATATATATATATATATATATATATATATATATATATATATATATATATATATATCACTGAAGCAGAATATCCACACACAAAATGAACCAATCTCGTTTTATGACCTCTCAGGCTGACAAACTGTGCTAGGAATGCCTAAACACAGCAATACATCCTATGTAGCTTCTGACAGCGCAAAACAGAATCAGGAAAAACCAATTTAAACTCTATTGCGACTTAAAAACAATTTAATCCTTCTAGATTACAACCCTCTCCGAACCAATCAGAAACTAGGTTATGCGTGACACCGCTAAAGTACCTATGCACTAACGTTTTTATCAGTCAATAGAGTATTGACTATAAATTGAATCATAGAATCTAGGTCAGAAGTCCAACCCTCACGCGCTAAATCACGTGATATACTAATGCTACAAGCGACAACTTTCCCAAGTCCAATGTACTGAGTCATATTGAAATACAGTATATATACTTTCTGCAAGACGACAGCTGTTAGACTATTATGCAGAGATCATAAACCTATACCATTGTTTAAAAACGAAATAATACATAATTCCGTAATACCTTGTAGAGGTTAAAATCACCGACCCCATTATCTTGCCCTCAGACTTGCTATCAGGCGCTTTAACAAGGAAGCATGGTGGCAACACTCCCAAGACAAGAGTGAGCCCCTGCCCTTCAGCAACGGCGGCTTGCGCGCAGAGCTTGACTCAAACCTCTCTCTAGTTGTTAATCAGGCACAGCGATATCTTTCAGAGGGCTACATACCAGTTTCAGACCTCATTCTCAACGGCATGCGCATTTTGCTTCACAAACTTGTTAGCGCCCTGGGAGACACTGCAGTCGCAGTGCATGCAGGCTGCATCTATACGACGCTGTCGGAGCAGGAGGTTTGCCATCGGCTGCAAAAGGCCGGCTTTCATTTTGTCGGAAGCGTTCCCTGCAGGAGGCACGAGATTGGGCGCCTCCCTATAGACGCCAACTCACGTTTGCTCGAACGCCTGCTAGAACAGCGGGTCCTATGTGTGGGTTTACAACCGCACACGTCTGCCCTCGAGAACTAGCAACAAATTACTGTGTACAACGAATGGGACGACAAGGTGTCTGCAAGACTAATAGATGCAGGCTGACCAAAGTGGACCACAGAAGAGCTTGACTATATGACCAAGATCCTAGGCGAAATAAAGCGCATCCTTATGCAGAGAAGGTTGGCGATACGAAAATTTGGATAATGTGCCGCCAACAAGAGCTGCCCCTCTCATGGTTGTCGGACGTTATCCAGGAAGCGGAAAAAGTACCTTTGAGATGAGCTGGGAGGAAGAAAAAAAAACACTAGGGCGTAGCACACATGCAAAATTGCTTGTTTTCTGTCCCACCAATCTTTGTTGGGACAGAGCTGCCACGAAATACGCACTGGAGGGCATCACTCTATACAGCCTGATTGGCCGCAGACCGGTGCAGAGGACGATGATATCTTTAGTCCCTACAATGTATGTCCCTACAACACTATTATCTTCGAGGGGGGCTTCTTCTACACCGTGTCGAAGCTTGAGTCGATCTTTGACTCTATCGAAAAACACAAAAGAACGCATATCATTCTTGGCAACAGCGATCCGTCCCAAAATAAGCCTCTCTCACAAATACTCGACATTGACTTTCAAAAGTACTATGACGAGGTCGTCGCGGGTCCTACAGGGTCTTCCGCTCTGCAACTTCAAGCGATACTCTGAGGAAGAATGCCCCTGAATGGATGCCCTTTGGGAAACACTGCTGATATGTACAGAAGACGATGTGTTTGAGGTTTCAGTGTGCCATGTCCTCATGACTATGACATGGGCCGAGCTGCAGCATCTAGAAGTTGAAGACTTTATCCCCCACATAGCCTTTACTAACGACAGCATGTAATGTGTGAACTCCTAGTCGCAGAACATTCTGAGGTGGGGACTGCAAACAGACGGATGGCAGGTCATATACCATGTGATCGGCCGCATATATGCCCCATTAAAAAACAATCGCAAAATAAATTCAAACGCTGAGTACGCAGAGACCCACCTTAACATCTGAGGTTGCGATGGCGTAGACCGAACGCGTACGAAACACAATGCCCCCAAACTACTTCATATGCCACGGTGTCGTATAAGCCTCGCGCGCACCCCAGTTCCATTGGCAGTGCATATCGTCCCACGACAAAATACATAATCAAGACAACCGCACAAGTGCACGAGCGGGTGCTTGCTGCACAAATGCACATTGTTTGACAGCTGTTTTGACATAGACAACATTTACGACTCGTGCTAGCCGCTCCACACATTATGCTATGTCCATAGGACTGGAGAAGATACTCATTGCAACCAAGGACAAGTGCACAGCTTCTCACCAACGAACGCGATGGGACGTAAAGCCTAAAGAATTCGCGCCCACTGGGGGTCCTCTTGGCACATACCAAGCCGACATAGTGTTCTTCGACGAGCTGAGCCGGCTCAACCACTGCTACAAGATCATTTTCACAGCAGCCGACTCCACTCCATTATAGCCTCGATTCTCATGGCGCTGGGGTTCGTCATAAGCACAAGTGTGCTCGTAATCACAGCAGCACAAGAGAATGAGTATAAAAAAACACCTGGAACGACTGGCAGGGATGTTTAAAACGCTCGCAGAAAATGCTTTGGCTGCGCTGACCGGTATAATTGCCACTATTGTGTCATTCCTTTCAAAAGCTTCGCGGACAAGTGCAGACAGCAAAGCTAGCGCAGAAACTAAATGGTCGCAAGTCCCACCAATACCGCCAACCAATGTCGTTTTGTTAGCTTCCTGGTCTTCGGCTTTTTTGGATGCCTGCGCTTTTGCGGGCAGGTCAAAGTCCACATAGTCGTTCCATGCCTGCTGCGGCTATTGTGTTACTTGTTGAATCGGTTTATGATGCTGAGGTATTGGTTCCGCATTGACACTGGGGTTAGTGCTTAGTGCAAAGTCCGCATTGCTGAAGCCTGACACAACAATTTCGTTCTTATACCCCTCATAGGAGTATACAACAATTAGATTCATGTCGTTTGGAATCGTATAAAGTTTATCCCTTTAGGAGTAATCTACTTTACTTTGTGCATAGTGAGGCACGTTTTATATATTTTTGTTTGGATTTATGCGTGTCTACTTCGTGGGCAGTTACATCTTCGACATTTGCGAGAAACTGTTTTGGGATCTCAAAGGCAGTTCCTGCTACCCTATTATTGAGGCCGTCATTTGACCTGGGATTGCCCACACGTGTGCCCGAACGCTGTCGTTTAGATGCGTTACATCAACATGCTTAAAGCTTTGCGACTTATCCAGCATAAAATACACAAAGGCGTTGCTGGCCACATTGTCCTATTTAATATATTGTAAAAGTCACTCGGGGTCCACTTTGAGTAGACTCAAATAAGGTTACATGTTTGTGGATCTCCTACTTCTGATCATAAGAGTAGAGACGGCGAAACAGAAACTGTGAACTCAAAAATAACTTTATTAAGGCGGCTAGCAGCTGCTAAGACATATAGATATGATTCAATTCTATAAATAAATATATTTAAGTACAACTCAAAATAACAATGTAATTTAAGCACAATTAAAAAAACAGACTGTAGTTGTAAGGAAAATTACAAAGGAATCATAGTATAAATTGTTAAGTAGACAGGTTGAACGTTAACATTTTAAGGCCGATGTAAATGACTTTATATTATTCCGTATCTTCGAAGAGAAGATATTTTCTCCAGAGAATGGGCTGGACGCTTATCATCTGCACCATAAATATAACAAAAGGTGCACCGCCGAAACACTGGCTATGACCGTGGAAGAAGGTGCAAACAGGAGATACAGAAGTAAAGGTGCACTGAAAGCTTGCAACACGAAAGTACACCGTATATTGTGACCGAAGATAAAAGGTGCTACAGATGCAGGATACTACACGACGAAGGTGCAGTTAAATCAGATAAGTATACGAATGTTCTTACAGTAGTATAAGGTGCACTGATTACGATGATTACGAATCTCCGAAGGTGCAAGTAATAGACTAAATGGGTGAAGGTGCTACCCAACAGATGCACAACCCTGAATTAAGTGTAATGACACTCAGTATCTATTACACTATAATGTGCACTGCCTCCGGTCTTGTGATATATATATATATATATATATATATATATATATATATATATATATATATATATATATATATAAATTCCAGAAGGTGCACACACTATGAAAGTAGGCTCGTACAAAGAACAAGTTTCGAACCCGCATTGAGGGTTCAGTGTATCAATCTCAATATTCTCTGGAGATAATCACACCTCTACGTTCGAAACATTATTTGCACAACATCATACCATCTCGGGATTTTGCATCCTCAATGCAAGGTCTTTCTGAGCCATGGTTGGTTATCAGAAGGTGTAAATAAAGATGTAAACGGAAATGACTAGCTGAACGCTACTAAATCAGATTGAATCTGCTGCGCCGGGAACTGTTTCGATGGCTTTTATACTCGTCATCCTAACACCAGGGTATAGCAACCAATCAAAACGCTCGCTACACCACAGGCAAAAGTAATCAAACATCGCCTCGTGACAAAAAACATCGGCTGATTACACATTTCACAAAATTCATCTTAAATGGATGACTGCTATGAAAAAACATACAAATACCAGGTAATTAATGTAGAATGTATGAAGATTACACAATACTCGTATGTTCAGGCTAAATTGTACACAAAAGAACAGAGCCCCCCTCAATTCATTGATCAATCCCCCAAACTTGTGAAGAAATTTATTTTCGTAAAATATATATATATATATATATATATATATATATATATATATATATATATATATATATATATATAACGCGTCTTTCTTTATCGGTTGACAGTCCTGTAAACGTACAATCATCTTAGTTTGAGACAGCACCGTAGTCTGGAGCTATTCTGCAAGGGACTACATCATATATTATGCCCAGCGCATTGTTTTCACATTTTCTACAGCCTGTCCGAGTTTGTATCCACTCCAAACACTGTACAAAAGTGCCGGTAAGTAAAAATCCCAGTACCATTATTAAATGCGTCCCAGTCGGTCTAGCCCAGACAGGGGAACCGCATCTTGTTTAGGATTTTTCTGGCTCTTATGGCCCGCAGTGATCAGCAACCGGTCCACGGTATTTGGTTCCACCTTCTCGCTGATTTCCAGCGGGTATATGCATTTTTCACGACCATAAACGTTGGGTGCAATTTCTGGGTTGAGTCGCTCAAACTTATAAATGTCGCTCACCTTCACGGGAAATTTGATGCCGGTGAAGACGAGCCTGCCCAGGTGCTGGCGGTACTTACCTAGCCGGTCAGCAATCTCGTCCGCTGGCTGTAACGCCTATAGAAAAGTCCACTCGAAACACCTATTGTCGTTTTTTTTCCTGCATTAATGATGGACCGCAATAGAATGCACTTTGTTGTTGGGATGTAGCTACGACCTTGAAACGGGAGGTACTATGACACATGGAGTTTGGACTCTTCGCGGATGTAATCTTCGATGCGCCGTTTAATTGTGGCGTTGGCTTCGGCGACCAGCTGCTTAACCTTGTAAATGCGCATGATGGCGACGGCAGCGCTTCTAAAATAGGTTGTAACCTTTGTGGTGACGCCCTGTGTAATTGGTGCGGCTTTCACGAGATTCGGAATCTCTCCACCTAGGACGTCCTGCGTGCCAGGTTCGAGCCTGTGACTAACTACTTCTCCCGTCTAATAGGATTTGCACCTCGCCACGCACAGGCGGTATGCATATTACAGATAATTTCCCAGAGAAACAAATATCTCAGGCGCAAAAATAACCTCATATTCTGCATCGCAGGTCTGCAAACCCGGGACCGTAGTGCACCCTGGCCTTCTTATCTGCGCGCATCATCTTGCCTCGCATATTTCCATGCGCGTTCCCTTACCATTTTCCCCTGCCTCATCCGATGCCGATGCATTTTGAATTAGTCAAGGACACAGTCTCCCCTACCACCAGCAACCCGCACATGTTCTTCGCTTTCATCCTAGAAGCATGCATATTGCAGTGTAATATCTAAGATGAGTGTGACCTGCGGCATATATAGTACATCTAAGTTCGCCACAGTAAAATAGGCCTCGTCACTGCGCAGCGAGAAACGGGCGGAACCAATCTACACCCTGGAAAGTTACCGGCCGCGCACATGGCCCGTACTCTGGTAATAGCCCCTCCCGCAGACCGCCGCCACTCCCTAATGTTATTCGTCCCCGCGCGTCGAGCACCAATTAACACCCCAGATTGTTCCGGCCTTCAAATTGTGGAATAACACGCACCTGAAGTTTGAGAGCTGCACACCATAAGCTAAGCGGGCTCCTTGTGTGTTAACTTTTCAATGTGCTGCTGAAGTATGGCAATGGTTCGGGCGACTTGGGAGATCGACATCGCCGATGTGGTTGACTATGGTAAAGGTGCTAGTTAAACAAACTGCCCACAGTTCGTCTTCTTCGTCGAATAAGTACTCCTGACCTTTCGCTATCCGTGCCTTCAACACCAGGGTAACGAAACCCCCTGAACTTCCTTAATCCGCGCTGGTGATTTTCAGGCACTGTGGCATGGTATTCTTCCTCATTTGCTTCGCACACGCCCCGCCGCTTAACAAAGACAGACAGAGTTGGGGCGGTAGTCCCCCCCCCCCCTTGCGTCATGCTCTTCCAAGCTCTCATTAATGTGTACCTGCTGTGACATTACTGTGTGTAGTAATGGGCCTCGCCTTAGAGCGCTCACCGCAGCGGCAAATGAGCGTAACTGGGCCTCAGCCTGAAAAGAAGGTCGACCGCGCACATACCCCGTACTCTGGTTATAGCCCCTAACGCAGATCGCCACTCCCTAATGGCATTCGTACCCGCGCGCTGCCCTCCGCCCGCTGCTGTCACTGTCAACACTCGTACTAAAAAAAATCTAGAGCTCACCCTGAGCCCAACAATAATCGTCCTAAAAAGTTCCTGGCCACTAGTATTAAAACTCGTCCTAGAACACTGGCATGGTTACCCTGAGCCAACCAAAACTCGTTTTTTTAAGGCTCCCCCAGCCTAATAGTCGTCCCCATACCCCTCCCCCCCCCCCAATCGTGCCAGGTGGAGCCCAAACACTCCTTTCACAGCATTACTCGTCCTAAAAAAATAAAAATAATAGCGACGAAGTTATTGATCGAACTCATTATTTTTTTATCCTAAATAGCGTTCTATCCTCCGCATGAGCCATAACAATGTTATAGCGACAGAAACCTATTATTCGTCCAAAAGAGCTTTCTGTCACCATGTACCATAATCACTGTAACCCATTATTCATCCCAAAAACACTTTCTATCACCCGCTAAACCCAAACATCCCGTTCACATTTACTATTGACGGTTTTCATGCAGACCGTTATGCTGAATGGGTGTAAGAGTTTAAATGCATAAGTAGATTATGTTTTATTCCGTCTCAGTTGCATACCATAGGCATCCTATGCTGGTGAACCTTGGATCCAATCATAGATCTTACATTACTCCAACAAGTACTTTCGTGATCCAACAGAGGAAAATAATTCGTTAAAAACCAGATTGTATGTATTATAGTCACAGGTGAGCATGGGAGAAGACCGCGAATTTTCAAAACTCTCTAAACGTCTCTTCTAAAATTATTTATAAATCCTTCTATGTGAGGCGGGTCGATAAATATGTAAGAATTCCCATTCTTAGTTCCAAAAGTGTGACACATCAATTTAGCTATGTACCAGTTTAAATTATATACGTAAAGTGGGATAAACGCATGAAAACCGTCACATACAAAAGAAAGTGGCCACAAATATTTGGCACATACGTATAGGCATTGTAGGATGGCAGTATTGGAACAATCAATCTGACAGAAAACTATCATTTCACTACAAATGTGTACGATCCACTTTCATAACCTAAATTATTTTATCGCCATTACCCACGGATATTTTTCCATACATCCGGTATAAACGGGTAATATATAATTTGGCAGTAATACGTAAAATAATATGGCTCCCACAATGCTTTTAGAAACTCTTGGTAGGTTGTGGTTTTAGGTATTTGCAACAAATCAAAAGCTTTATCCGTCACTCATAATCGTATCTGCAATGTTTTTGTCGGTCATAACTGGCCGTGGCGTAGAATATATGTACATCAGCAAGATTGTCTAGATAAAATAAATGGCCACTGACATGTTTAAAATCAATGGTCACTGACTGATAGGTGGTCGTTTCTAGGAAGGATTTTTATTTAACCAGGTGTGTTCGAAACGCCAGGATGTTGTGTGTGTTCTCTATTACGTCCGCGCGTGGATATTTTGTTTGTCTCGATTATTCGGTCTAGAGCTTGCATCGCTTAAACAATCAAGCACATAAGCACATCATGAACCAAACAGGCGCACTTTCAGAGGTCCGTTCACCTCCACAGTTAGGAAGAAAATAACTAGCTGAGTTAATCTTCCTTTTATACCCCAGTCCAGTCCTTAAACATACATTCGTTGGTCTACGACCCTTTCTAATAAGTACCAACCTTATCTCAACACTAAGGTTGGAAAGGAAATAAACAAAGAATCTCAGGGGAAATTAGTTTTTTAAGGAGTATTAAATATACTCTTGATCACACAATAATGTCCTAGGTACTTGAAGCACACGATCAATTCATGATGTCATGCTTTTGACTTGTAAATCGTCCAAAACAACATTTTGATTTATTACGTTTTTCTTGTCAGGGATTAGGAAAGGTACAGACGGCAAGAAAATCGCCCCAATCCTTAAGACCAATCCTTTGCCAGAGAAAATATTTATTGGTTGTTCACAAAGCCGCCTGCCCCAGGATCTTTGCTTCTGGATGGAAATCCTCAGGTATATATATATATATATATATATATATATATATATATATATATATATATATATATATATATATATATATATATATATATATATATCACACACACGCACGCACACATACTTACACTCAGAGAGTGAAATTTCGATAATTCAAACTTCAATCACTCGAATTCCAGGCTACACTCTAATGACTTATTCAAGTACTGTGTACCATTTCTTATCTCGGCGATCCAAATTAAAATTTTGGACTCGCAGTGCTTCGACTTTTGGAAGTTCGAATATATATAGAGCAGAGGGTCCCAACCTGTGGGCCGCTGACCCCTGGGGAGCCGCGGGGTTATTCCAATGGGTCCGCGAATTCACATAGCTTCGCAGCAAGTATTACTTCTTGCAAGGCATGTTCAAATTTAGCTCACCAAGCTGCTAATTGTTTGTCTCCGACACAGTCTAAAAGTGCAACTATTAGCATGAGATGGTCCGTGCACTTATTTTAGGTTAAAAAGGGGTCCTCATACTCAAGAAGGTTGGGAACCACTGATATAGAGAGTTGGAATTCTTTCCAAGCAGGAATCGAGCCCGTGCCGCGAGTAACGACACCTATCGCCTCGCTCTGGTGCACCAGCACCCTAACTAGCACGACTATGGGCTCATCCCCACAGCCTAAACAAGGTCAAAGGTAAGGACTGGAGGTGCATGAGTAATATACTTTGCATTTCAAAATATGAAATAAGGTGGGTTTGTGCATACAGCTGAGTGTTCGATTCCGTTTGCTTAGCGAGTGAGTTATCGAGCACCTTGAGTCCGTACTCGCGGCATAGGTTCGATTCCTGGTTGGAACGAATTATAACTCTCTATCCTTTTTGATTATATTGGTGTCATTCTATATAAATTTCTTTCATTTGGATTTTTATATCCAAATATGAAATGGGGATCCAGGGGTAAGCATTTTTTACTCTCTTTGGTATATAGTTGACAATATATACATTCATACATACATAAATACTTATATGACTTTATCTACGTACCAACCCTCCTGCAAATATACAAACAACAGAGAAAGAGAGAGAGAGAGAGAGAGAGAGAGAGAGAGAGAGAGAGAGAGTGAGTTACTAAAGATGTTTACTAACTGACTGACTGACTGATTGACTTATTGATTGGTTGATTTAGGATACTCTCAAAAAAACTGAAAACAAATTGGGCTAAACAAAGTTACATAGACTTTTTTACTATTATTATTTTTTTTTATTTGTTTTTTTATAGTTTTTATTTCGTGTGTTTCAGATACATGGATTTGGTTGATAGTGTGAAGGTTTCTGGAGATACCTCTGCCGATCAAGCGCAAATACTGTCTGCCAAGGCTACTGCCATTGTCACCGTTTACCTGGAATCGGAGGTACCGCCAAAAGTACAGGTAAAATGCAAATTTACTTAGCCATGTTAGATAAAGTCTGATTCAGTTGCAAAATATATCATATGCTTTGTTTACATTCAAATTAGATATACGTTAACTAATATTTTGGTCAGCACATTCAACATTTCTAGCCCTGGTAACTTTAAATGCATGCATTGTTAGCCTCTTTGTTTCTTTCGTTTCAACAGTTATTTGCCCACATTGCTATGTTTATTACGAATCCCCTTAAATTGGTATGCATTAAAAACAGATGCTGTCTCGTTATAACGAATGTATTTGATGGAAGGAAATATTAACTTTTTATTTCAAAATATTAGTTCGTTTAAACGAAATATCTCGTTTAAACCAAATGCTGTTTCGATATTTCGAATTATTAATTCCTTATTTCGGAATGTAATTTATTCCATATTTCGGAGTGATATTTTCTTTTCAAAATATAATTTATTTATTTGTTTTTTAAATTTGATATTTATTTCCTGATGCGAACACTTTTTTCTTCTTTTTTCATATTTGTTATGGTAATTTCTCAGTCAATATTATATTTCATAACAAAAGTAGGAATACAATGCGCACAAAAATACAACAGTAAATAAGTAGTATTAATACCATGCATCCTTGCTCAGCCGCAAAAACTTAACTTGCATTTTTGTTAAGCTTACTCTTACCCCACGAGACAAAAATAATTTAAGAAGCACCATGAATATAGCCCAATAACAAAGCGTTTTTATTTCTTCAAAAAACCCAAAAGCCACACCATAATCAGAAAGTTTGGCTCAATGCGTCCTACCTCAGGTCACCATCTCAAATAAAAAGGAAAACAATAAACATCAATACCAGAGATTATAACCCTTACTTCATCAATTATTAAGCTCTGCCGCTTTCTAACCTATAAACCATCCCTATATACCGCCCATTGCTCTATAATTCAGATACTCCTCGGGTTAAGATCCATAAGCTAGATGAAATAATAAGCAGAGTATTTATTATCAGCTCTGAGGTTATAATGTATGTTGTAAAAATTGGAAATAAGTGCTACCGCTTTCGAACCTAAGGCCGCGAAGCAGCCTCCGTACGTCACTATTTAACTTAAAATTCAGTATAATATTAGGGTATTATTCCATAAGCTAGACAAATAGATGAATGCATAGCACCTATTATTTGATAGTTTCAAATTTATAACATTTAAAAATCAAATATTTAAGAGGTTATAAATAAATAATGGACTTAAGATTTTAAAATAAAACTAACAAGCACTACATCTTACGGCTAATTTGAGTTATCCAAGTTAATTTAACAGATGCATTTAAGGAGATGAAAAAAATATTACACAGAAAATAACTATTTTACACATAGTCATTAAACAGTTGTGATAAATACACTTGAAAATTTACTAATAAAATAATGAACATATATAGAGCACAATGTGATATGAAATTCTGGCAAAAATCAATTAAACTGGGAAGCATGGATGGTAACATCAGGATTTGGAATATCTTGTTGTTTAAACGATAAAAGTATATATATATATATATATATATATATATATATATATATATATATATATATATATATATATATATATTTATATATATATATATATATATATATATATATATATATATATATATATATATATATATATATATATATATATTACATCTACCTTCAGACTTTCAGACACGAAAACTATTGTTAGAATGTAAAATACCATTACCTGATGAACTAGCTTTTAATCCAACCAGCAAAAGGTCTAAAACAATTTAACATAATCTGCAATAATGTTTAATATTTCTGCTAAGCATGATTAGAGATAAGTAAATGGAAAATATAAATACTTTATTGAAAATGGACCTAAAAAAAGGTAATACTGTACATCAGGACTTTGGAGAACCTACACAGGATCATGTAAAAGATGCCTACAAAAGTCAATATAATTATGGATTTGAAACAACTGAGTACTGGAAAAAATTATTAGCTGAAAAAAATAGCTTAAATGTTAAAGACTGATGAAAAAACAGGATGGAGTCCCATTAGATTAAATCGAAATATAAGGTATGTGAAATGTATTTTATGTGGTGAAGTACACAGCCTCATGCGCTGTAAAAAACACGCGGTAAAAAGTTAATTCAAAATTTAATTTTGGTTGAAGAAGAATAAGACTCAGATGAAACCATTTTAAAAAGATTGCAGCAATATACTTTAGAATCAAACGTCACACTAAGTATGCTTTTGTTGGTAATGTTATATTTGTGTTACCCGATGATATGGTGATGAAAACAGATAGTACAGTAGGCTATAATGACAGTTTTAAAAGCCATCAGGTACATTTACTCTACGAATAAATGCTGCTATGAATACAGATGTAAAAATGGTATTCCAGATGACGATAAACAGTCTGTAAAGATTCGTCCAAAAATATATTACGAAGAAACCGATATAAAATAAGAGAACGTGAGAAGAAGTTATGTAGACAAGAAGACAAAATGGTGAACATCTTGTAATCCATACAAGCAAAAACTGCACATAATTTAAAAGACATAGCTTATGAAACAAATAAGCAAGTGTTCATAACTTTAACAATGGTTGCAGGAGTTGGTGGAATTTACATTTTTGAATCGATTAGTTTTGTTAGTTTTTTCTGTTACCAGTTTCCATTTTATTCTTTGTGTTGCCAAATATAAACCTTTTATAAAAATTGCAAGGAAGATTATAATTAATGCAAAAATTAGCAAAATGGAATTAACAGCTAAGAAACAAATACCTTTTCTAGGTAATGTATCTTATTACACTGCCATAGATTGTATCTTGTTACACTGCCATAGATTGTATATTGTTACACTGTCATAGATTGTATCTTGTTACACTGCCATAGATTGTATATTGTTACACTGCCATAGATTGTATCTTGTTACACTGCCATAGATTGTATCTTGTTCCAGTGGCATTAAATATTTAACATCAAAAAAATATTTTAATCTTAACCAAAGGGTTGTGTATATATATATATATATATATATATATATATATATATGCAACAAACAAACAGTACAAAACTGGTTTTTAACTAGCCTAAGGCACAAAGCAGAGACAAGACACCAATTCAACAAATAAACACAAAAGAAAGCGTTGAAATTACAAAAATGTACATAACTATGTCTAATTGAAGTATTGTTTGAAAATATTCGTTGTTGCATCTGATTTCTACTTAGATGATAAAAATGGTAACCTAGTTGCTATTGACCTACAAAAGGAGGAACAATAGCGCCATCAGTTTCTTTAATGTAAAGTGGTGCAACAGTAAATTATATGCCAGATATTTCATTATTTTGTAATGGCAGTAATGCCATAATACCAGTAAGAACTACAAAAACGCACACACACAAAAAAAACAGTAATAAGTATAGGTAAGTGAGTAAATAATGAGTCAAATCAATGAATGATTTAATGGAAAAAATGGGAGCTGTAAACAAATGATGATTGTATTTGCGTGTGAGTGCTCTTTTGGAGTCTTTTTGGTTTAAGCCGCTTGATATCAGTGTTCTAAGGCGACTTGTTCAGTAAGATTCCCTTTCTTTCCTGGTTTCGGAACTCCAGTTGCGGTTGTGAGTAATTGCAGTGAGTATTTGCGGTTGTGAGTAATTGCAATTAGTATCAAATCACTGAAAATATGACCAGGGGAAGAGAAGTGTTCTGCAACTGGACTTCTGTCCAGCTTCCTTGTCATCAATTCAGATCGGTGAAGATTGATCCTTGTGTGAAATGATGAATGATTGTTTCTCTTGCTTTACCACAAAATGTATCTAGTTTTGTTGTAGAAAGTTTATATTTCATCAAAAAACAGTTGTATATATAATTCTATGAAGTAAAACTTTCTTTCAGTTGCTGACACCATTTTTCTTGGCATTTCGTAGGAGGAGTTTTGATTTTATCCCAAAAGAATTTATAAAAGATTGTTGTGATTTTAAAGGTCTTTTCAAGAAGAGTGACATATGCATCATTTACATCCTCCAATATCAGCAAACCATTAATCATTGTTTTCCCGTTTCTAGAATAGCACTAATTAAGTTATTGACATTCATATCATTGGATTTTATACCAAATCTTTCTACCCTGTCGGTCATTGCTAGAAACGTCAAATTCATCTCTACAATATCGTGTATAAAACATAATCCTTTTCTATACCATTCTTGAAATCAGACAGGTTTACCATATATTTTTTATAAAATTGTTAAAGCACAGAGGCCGTTGAAATACATTACTTGGGGCTGTGGTGATGTCATCTTATATGTCTGTCCAAGCTGAGAAAACACTTTGCACAAGGAACAAAGTTTGGAAGAAATGAAATTTAATACGTGCTTTTCTATAAACAAGACTTTGTCTCACCCAAATTCTTCCAGCTTTTTCCAGAATCAATAACTTCCATTTCGAATGATTAATCGAATCAAGAAGCTACTTTTTTTTATTATCCAAGACAGTTTTAAAGCGTTGTAGAAATAACTAATATGTGGCATTTTAAACCACAGAACTCAAATGCGTTGATCAAGATATTTTTTTTATTTTATCTCTTTTTCTGTTCAATAAAAATTCAAACAAAACAGTGTTCATCTGTTGAGAAATATACTCAGGGGGATTTGGGAGACCAGTTAATAGGTATATCCGAATAATTAGAACTAAAGTTTCGATTATAAATATTTTTCCTATTAGCGATAAATTTTCGACGACCAGTTATTAAATAAATTGTTTATTGTGATTTTATATTAAATCTTTTTTTGTTGTTGTTGTTGTAAAATTATCTTTATTTCTATTTGGTACGAAGTAGCTGGAAATACCGGCAAGTATCACGTTTGTTTTAAATTTAATTTTTCAAAGCCAAAGACCACACGTGATAAAGAATATTTTGGCTGTATTCGTCTTAGCTCAGGCCACGACATTAAATTTGTAAAAAATAAACATTAATAGAAGAGGTTATAGCCCTTACTGCATGAATTATTTAATCATTGCCACGTTCTAGCTTAGAAACGAGCGAAACGAACCCTACAAATCGCTCGTCGCTCTTCAATTCGGACACTTGTACTCCTAAGGCTAAAACCCATAATATTGATTTAATAATTAACAGAATATTTACCACCAGCTCTGAGGTTATAACACATTTTATAAGTATTACAAATTAAGTCCCACCGCGAAGAGGATATGGCGAGCCTTCTCAGGTCACGCTTCAATTTAAAATTCAGTATACTATTAGGGTATTAAACTATAAACTAGAATAATAGATTAATGTCTACCACCCATTATTTTATATTGTCAAATTTTTAATATTTACAAAATAAAATAATATTCTATAGTGCATATTAACATAAATATGGTAAGGATAGACGACTTCATCAATGCATTATGTATCCAACACAGATCAATGAGAAAGTGAAAATACAATGAGATCAATACATTATGTACACATTTTTTACAGGTGACTATGAGCTGTATTCATGCATTAGCAAGTACATTAAATAAAAAAGAAATTATATGTTTACTGTGTAAAATACAAAGTAATTAACTTTTAGTAATTTATCATAGAATTTCGTAACTGAATCGAATATCTGTGTGATTGTTAGTTTTCAATAAATGTATAACGTTACACATAACAAACCACAAACATGCATTATTTATGACTATATATGATATCGATATGTCATTTATATCAAGCAGTTATAACACAAAGTTTATCATGTTAGAATGTCAAGAATAAATGTCTCAAACCTTGTATCTGAGATAATTAAATTATATAAATTATCGTGATAGTATGTATTATTGATAATAAAATAATTGTCACATATATGAATTAATTTATTTTTATTTGTCTCAATTAATTTACGTAAATAAAGCTTAAATTTTTCAAGGACTTATTAGATAGTCTCTATGGTCTAGTTGTAACGTATCCAATTCCAAACCTTAATAGGATGAAACTGTGTGTTTGAATCACACCATTGTTTTTAAATGGTTCAATGCAGATTGTTAAAACCAGCAATGTGTAGGATTATGACATTATCTAAGACAGTAGAATAATGGTAAATGCTGAAACTGAGGTTAAAGGTTAGGGGCAAAGCTGAAGAAAGAAAAACAAAATATATCACGTCAGGATAATTAAGGCTGGTATGTTTTTTCTGACAAGACTTGTAGCACATTATTGGCTTTATCGTGCCAAGAAAATGGGAGCTAAGTTCATTTCCCATGTATACTCTGTGGCAGCTGACCCGGGCTGGGCTGGGTGCCGGTATCGAATTTGCGACCTTTGGATTACAAGTCTCAGGCTCTAGCAACTGAGCTATAGCAAATTAAATAAGTTTAAGGGTCAAATGTTAAAATATCAAAGGTCATAAAAATGCTGGAAAAAAGAAAAGAATTAATTGCATAAGATAATTACATTACATGAGTATTTAATAGTTAATCATTATTTTGAGGTGATAATTTCAGACTTGCAAAAGAATATATTATTACTGCAACATTTAAAATTTTACTTAATTGTTTTTTGTCCCCGCAGATCAATACAATTGCATATTCAAAATTTAGGTTTTTCAATCATTCAAGGGTGTTTCAAACATTGTATTTTCTTTCAAAATTCTAACTGTTCTGTTTGAAAATTCAGTTTCTGTTTTTTCTCGAGTTATTTTGGATAGATCTGTCAAAGTTAAAATATCTTGAAGATGTAACACGAAGGTAGATGAAAAGAATCAGGAAGATATTTGCATCCAATATAAATTAATACGTGTTTTATACTTAACGATATTTAATATTTTTCTTTGATCAATAAAACTCGAGATTTAAATGTCATGTTCATTGAAATTCTAATGCAGTTCTTCTGCCTTTTTAAAACATGAAAGCTCGCTGTAACAATTACGAAGACTATTATGACTGAAATTCATTTATATTATTCTTTGAGACAACTATCTTACACCGTCTAAACTTCCAAAAAAGCACACGTTTCTTTCAAAATATGGTCATCGTTGCCTTACTACAAAAGTCAGAAAATGTACATACTAGTTATTCAAATATCTTAGGCTTGATTACAATGTAATTCATTTAAAATCCAACAGTAATTTAAGATAAATGATGGCAAAGCCTAATTAAGTTGACGAAGAACAGCATTTAAGACATCTTTACTACGATATTGAAAGTAAAGTTATTTCTTAAACAAATAACAATCAATTGTTTGTATGAGCAAATCAAAATGAATAGAGAAAGAAAAGGAAATACTTAGAATTAGAAGATTGGTTAACCGAACAATCAACATACACATTACACAAACACTCAGGACAAATATTGTCATACAGATGGGCCTATGTTAGGCAAGTGTATAACCAGTGGCAGGCAGGTATTCTTGACATGCAAACGCATGAAATAAAGGACAATGAATAAAATTACATCCTGACAGTGATATGCGTGTTTTCAAAATATGCTTAGGCCAAGAAAGTACTAGCAACAAATGGAGACGACGTACACTTCGCTTTCAGAGAAATTGTTTAATGGGGGAAATCAGAAAACCATGCCATCTGATGAAGGGAAAGACTTTTATGACCAAAAGGTCAAATTATTATTGGAGAAAGAAAATATACAATACTTTTCCACTTACTAGACATAAAAGCATCTGTTATCGAAAGATTAGAACTATTAAAACAAGAACGTGAAAATATTTCACTCAAAATTAAAAAAGAAAATGGACAGATATTCATTTCATCTAACTTTATTGATGATGCAATAATACGTATCATAGATCAATAGATATGCTACCAAGTAATGCCAGTGACCTTAAATATACGTCCAAAGTTTGGATCATCTGACAACTGATACCTATGGAATGCCTAAATATTAAACAGGTCAAAAGATCTAATCTCTAAATATAAATCAAGTTTTGCAATCGGCTATCTTCATAATTTCGCAAAGAAAGATTTACAATCAGGGAATTTTGTTTAGGTGACCTTACTATATATAGATTGGAAGACTTATATAAACAAAATATTGGGGCGGGGGGAGGGGGGATTTTACGAGCAAGAATTATCTCTATACGACACAGAAAATGATGTATTCATGATTAACACAATTATTTTAAAGAAAACTATTAGTTAGCACCTTCTATCACTTGAGGTGTTTTTCTAGTGTACTTGTAAATCTAAAATCTTGACCAAGAACAAAAGGGTACAACAAACACTAGCCTAGTAGCATCTGAAAATCAAGTGGTGTTCTAAAAAATCTGAAAGGAATCTATTGTAAGTAACTTATATTCAGCACAACGTGATGGATAGTAGTAAATACCTTAAATAGTGCTTAATGTTTGAGGTGTACTTTCAGCCTTAAAAAGTCCCAACAAGCCATTTATATGTGTTGCCTCACCTATTAAATTAACACTTTTGATATATAAATGGTTCATTTTCTAAGATCACTAAAATACCATTGGGATGCTGCCGTTCAAAGCAACAATCATCAACAATATATATCCAGGTATTGCTTTTTCTTCCAATTTATTTAACCTGTTGCTTAATTTCATCGACTGAGTATTTATTGTAATAGTTTTAACTCCCATTTCTATGTTTAATTCAGTTTTGAATGTACGTACGTTCTTCTTCTATCCGATCGATTCTTTCACTTAACGATAACGTTTTTTATCTATACTAGTATTGATTGCAAGATATTTTTTCGTGATTTGTTTTAAAGCACCTGTTTTGGTTCTAAACTTCTGTGCTAGGTTATTTAAATCTTTTCTTAGTCGTTTCACCCTTCTATATAAGTCATAAATCCTTCTTTGTACCACATTTATATTATTTAATAGTTCTCGATCTGTATATTCTTTGTTATATTTTAGGACTTGTTCGCTTCGCTCTATGACTTTTTATATTCCAGCAGTAAGTTCATTTTTAGAGTTGTTTAAATCTGATGATTTATAATTTGGATTGTATCGCCTAAGTCGGTAATACATAAATCGTAGGTGGAGCTAATAGATCTGATCACACTTTACTCACACTTATATTTGTTTCGTTTTCATCAATCTGTTTGTTTCTATTAAATATTTTGTGTAGCTGTGACAATGAATTTGCGCTAGCAGTCATATTTTATTGCAGTTTTACTGCAGCACCTTTAACAACACTAAGTATTCAATCTCTAGATCGTTTTGTTGTATTTTATTATTTTAGTTATTTTTTTAACTGCTCTAACTGTGGTTGTAAATTACTATAGTTTTCCGGCGATTTGTCAAATATTGTTTACATATTACTTTCTAATTATTGAAGCTACTGTTCCTGGCTCATCCTTTTCAATTTGCAATGTTTTATAGCATTTGACAGTATGTTAAATATGTTTACATAATTTTGTCTATCTAAAATACTTTTCTTTGTTATCGTATATGTGTCTATGTAACTCATCAATTGTATTAGCCCTTTCTGTGATACTCTGATTTACAACTATTAATTTATTTTCTGCTTGTTCTCTCCGTGCTTTTATATCTTGCAAATTGTTATCCTCCAAAGTCTTAAGTATTTGTGTATCAACGCGTTTATGCACATACTGTTTAGCAACTGCATCAGATAATTTTATAGAATGACATAAATCTGTAATACTCTAGTTGTTCAATTTTAAGTTTATGTTTATTGATTGATGTAGTGCATCATCTATCTCTTCTGTTTTCTCTGAGGGTTTAAAACTAAAATCATTAGGACCTCTTTAAATATGTCTCTCATTGCGTTAGTAATTGATCATTTTATTTACTAAGAGTGAAACGCCAAATTAATTTATCTGATCTTACTACTGCGAGTGGGCATCACAAAACATTACATTACAGTCATAACGTTGAATTCAATTACTTTTCCGTCATTGTTTATACTGCTCATGTTTAACCAGTCTATGGTACCTCCTTGTAGTTGCTTGTTTGCTTGTAATTTCCACTAACATTGTAAGAGACAAAGTCACAGTAAAAAGACGCACAACCATTTATAACAGATGGAGATTCTAGCAAATACGTATAGCTACCTCTCAAGTAAATTTGGTGCTATTGAAATGATCAAATTCAAAAGATGTCTGTATCGATATCTGACTATTGAATCCTAGCAATTTAAAGTTATTGTTGGTTATTCAACTGTGTAAATATTGCTAGGAGTTACTAAAACTGTTAAATTTTGTTTCAAGCACTTAATATCAATAAATTCTTTATTGTCGTCATTAGCAGTCATTCCATCTTTGATTTTGTCCATTCACATTTCAAGGTTATATCATCCATCTGGAATTAAAACAATGTTTGTTCTTTCTTATCTATAATGTAATAGAATACATTGTTTATTGATCATTTGAAATATTTTAATAACCGACTAGAAATCTAATCTCTATATTGAAATGGATAATTTACACTCTCTGTTATCAATTGGATTTGAAAACAATACATTTCTTTCTCATGTTGCCCTTCTACGGTCACTTTTCTTTCCATATAAGTAGCGTAAATTAAAAAAGTTGATATTCAAGCAACCAATTGCTAACGATATCCATGTCAAAAGTTCATCATTTACTTTTTTGTATCTGTTACATCCGTTATCATAACATCTTTTTGGTGTAATGCAAGTTTCTCTAAAACTTCTTTATCTTTTATTTCATCTACATCTTCTAAAAATGAATTTCGATAAAGAAAAAGAAATTAAATATGTTGGCTTTCTGTATTACCAACGTTTTCTTTATGCGGTTTTTTCTGTTGTACTCTGTAACTATCATATTAATTCATCATGGCTTTTTTCATCATCGCTTACTGCACTAACCATATTATCAATACTTTTCAACTTAGTTATAGCAGGGGTTACAATCTTATCGTGTTTTACAACTCAGCTGTATACCAGCTTGTTTTTTGAAAGCTTTTGCAACAAACCCGAGTAACGTTATATGAAACCCACTAAATGCTAATGGGATAATAAGCACGTTGCTATTCCTTCAACTTCTAAACCAGCAACTGTAAACCGATACGACCAGATGCAGTTGTCATGGTAACTTCTATCCAGTTTAAAAACTTGTATTTGTTTAAAACTGTTTTTCTGTGACGTCTGTAACATTCGATCTCTTCATTCAAGTCAAGATTTTTATCAACCTAAAATTAATTATGTTGCCTGTAGGTGGTAATATTTGATACATTGGTGGTGCACTTGGTATTTATTCTCCCATTTAAAGGTCCGAAATAGATAGCTTAGAAATAGGAATTGTGTAAGATTTCTCAGGTTTTCTGTTCGCTTCTGTTATTACAACGCTCACTTCCCTGAACAACTTGCTGTCATTACTTCTCTTTGCTTTCTTCGGTTAGGATTTTAACATCGAAATATATTTATCTTCCTTAGGTTCACTAGCACTCATTTTTGGGACACTATTTATTTGAATTTTATGTTGCATGGTAAATAGTGTTAATTGTGATGTTTGTCTCACTTACCATAGATCTCCTGAAAATTTCACAGCATTTCTGGAAATGGATTTATCAGTTCTTTTTTGTATAAATACTTAAACTAATTCTTTTTAGATGACTTTTTATGTATAGAAATTTTAAAAATATAACACTTTGAATATATAAAAAATCCTAATGCAACAATTACCTGTTAAGTATAATATTGTGCTACTAGTATCAAGTTGAGTTTTCTCAGTTGTAATTTTAGTGTTATCATCTCCTTGCTTCTTGTTCTTGCTCTAACTTTTCTGATTTGGCTTATTCAAATTCCTAAGAACGTTTCGCAAGTTGTTTTCCAAGTTCAGCTCTTCGTAGATCTTTCTTTTTTGTGAAGTTACCTTTCCTGGTTGCTCTCTAACCATAGAAATGTCCTCTGTTTTACTTTAATCACCTTCCATTCATTTTGCAACAAAATCAAGAGTGAACGCAAATATGATTTTAAAGCTGGTTGCAAATTATTCAACATCATCTTTTAACTTCACTTGTTTCAATTTGAGCTAAGTTTCCAATCATGTTGAAACGTTAAAATAATACAATTGGTGTAGCACAATTTAACTGAAAAACAATAGTCCAAAGAGGAGTACAAGACATGCCCAAAATCGCACACAAAAAGGTCATTTCAGAATTCAACAAAGACAATTATTGTAAGTATTGTTACAAGACATATCTAAACATTTGGAGAGAAAGTAATATAACTATTTTATAAATCAGAGAAAAAAGAATAGAAACATGTAACTATAAGTACATGAACGAAAGACGAAAAACACAAATATCCCACTTAGCAAGAGTTATAGTTTTTAAAGCCATAAAACAAAACATTAAATCTGATAGGACTTTATACATACTTGGTATTCCATCATTTGAATTTTATAGGAGATAGTTAAATTGTACAAAACCTGAAGTTGTTAATTAAAGAGTTCTTTATATAAATTAAATTATTACTTTTGCATCTTTTGATTTAACTGATCCAGAACAGCAGAACGTGCTTTCTCTGGTCAAACACAAGATATATGACAGCATGTGAAAACAGGTCTAAAAATGATAAAATACCATTACAAGAGGAAACATACAAACACAATATAAAAGCAGTAGTTTTTAAGACTGCTAACTATAACTGATTAATTACTCTTTTGTTTTATCCTCTTTTATATAATTTTTAATATTCTTTTTTAAATCTTTAACTATGTGGTAACCATGTATAATAAATACAGCGACAGTGGTTACACAAACTGTTAAAAGAACAAATGCATCAATTACATAACATCCAGTACACATTTGTTTGCAATATATTCTGTTTTCGTTTCTTCCTGCTCTTTTGGTTCTAAATTTATGTATTTAAATGAGGTAATCATAACCTAAATGAGAGAAAGGCAATAAAATATATTATTCCAGTTGTTGTCATGTAATCTTCTTTCAATTATGTCTGTAATTCGTTTAAATTATCAGTAGGAGGAAATCTTCTCAGCATATTATTACTACATCTGACAATGACTTTGACATTTTAATTGACCTTGCATTTACATAAATTTCGTATGTTTTCTATATTTTTAAATGAGAACAGCAAAAACAATACATTGTAAATACATTTTTGTTTGTTTCTAAAACCTTACTAAAAATGGCAAAGTACAAAGTATTTCAAAACTATTTAAATATACATGAGAGCATTAGCACTTTTTCTTTTTACACCACAGTATTAAAATCAGTGGTCACTGATGTTACGAGTGAGTAACTGTAACTTTACAACTACATGTTTAAGGGGTCAATTAAAAACTGAATGTGAATTCTTTTGGGCTTGGTCGTTTGTTGATAACATTTTAGAAACTAACAAATTAAATTGCTAGTTCTAGTGGCAGTTGATTAAATATGTTTACCTATTTGTAATTAGAATAATGTAATCTAGGTACTCCTATCAATTAGAATCAATTATAATGTATAGTTTCTGCTATGCTCACTTGAAGTCATACGGCCCAAATATATGTTGTAATGACCAAAATTGGCACATAAACTTTAAATAGTATAAAATGGAAAAAGTTGGTGGAACGGAATTTGACAATCCCGCTTGCAATGAAGATTTTGATGACCTTTACCATAAAGATGAATATAAGGAACAAACGAAATATGCAATAATTATTAACCTTATACTGATAATTTCTTTCATGAAGGACTTCAAAGTCCTCAAGAGCCACCTTTGAATATAGCTGATGAATACAAAGAATATATTAAGCATTGGTTTAAACATACGTAAGGATCAATATAAATTAATTATACCTCAGTTATGCGTCAGAGACAGAACATTGTATTACTTTGAATTAGGCAACAAAATAATACAAATTTCTCCAAAGGGCAATTAAAATAAATGTATGCACCAAATGTTATAGCTACACACAAAGGCAAAAGTGATTTTATAAAGTTTTTAGGTTGGACAAAAAAAACAAAACAAAAAATATATGGGAACTACCGAATGAAGCAAAGCGTTTCTGATGATACAGAGATGCAACCATTTAAAGCAGATGGACCAACAGTTACATACAGGCAACGAATACTAATTTATGATGATAAAGATTTGTCAGAGTAAATTGCAAGTGATGTAAGAGACATACATAATATGTTTAGCAAGGCAAATATTGATTTGGAGAATGTAAATAGTAAACTAAAAAGAGATTATAAAAGAACAAACAAAAAACATCCCACAGATTATTCTTGAGAATAAAATGGTAACTAATTATTTTCTCCACAAAAAGAAAGGGAATCAAGAGGTTACTTAAATTCTCTCAGAGTAGTTAAATCAATAATAATAGCAATTAAATCGGACGTTGAAATGTAATTACATAGAACAAATAAACAAATATACCAGCAAAGCAAAAACTTCAGAGATATTAAAACTTATGAAATTAAAAGAGTTTAAAAAAATTGGACATACAAGATTTACAAAATATGTTTCGAGAAAATATTAGTAGCATTAAATCTGCACTTACATAAAAGTTGCACTTAAGTGAAAGACTGAAACAACAGTTTAAAGACAGTTGCTGTTATTTTTACGACTATATACATGATAGCAACAGCTCTTGGTATAACTACAGCAATTTTTGTGAGAGATTTCACTGGAGGAAATAGAGGAACTAGTGCGGGTGGTGGTGATAACAGTAATACAGATATATTCATTGACAAATTAAAAAGAGGCATGAAAAACAGTGGCAACTTTTTACTTGAGTGAGGAAAAAAAAAAAAAGCATCATTATCTCGTATTATTGGCAGTGTACTAAGCGGATATTTCTGTACTTGCTAATAATTACATTTTGCTAATATTTGCATTAATTAGCTTGTTCTTTGCAATTATTCTCAAAGGTTTTGTATTTGGTTACAACAGGAATAAAGAAAAAGGACTCCTACATAAAAAGCACAGACAGAATAATAAACGCTTGTTTCTTTGTCTCATTGTCTATATGTTTCAAACCATGAGTTTCATGCCCTGCCATCCTGATTATATGACTTTCATAATCTTTTTTTTTTTTTATTTTTTTTTTTTTAAAATCCTTTTTGACTACATAATTATATATAATTATTACTCATGTTCTCTTCTTTTTATATCGGTTACTTGGTAATTTATTTTTTGACGAATTCTGACAGACTGTTTATCAGCTGCTGTAATTCCAGTTTTTACCATGTCAGTACTTATAGCAGTATTGGTTCCTGGAATTTAACGGGTACAGAACAAAGTCTGACTTAAAAATACGATAAAATAAACCAGCTGCACTGACAGAGAATTTTATTTTGAATCGTATGATATGAAACCGTTCCAGTTTATTTGGCAGCTTTTACCCAAAGATCGAATATCAAGCAGACGACATACAGACATACTTGCCAGGAAGTGAAATTTTTTGAAAACTGTGGAGTATAACCTTAAGAACCTACGGCCACTGTAGAATAAATATTCTTTTTAGTACATTAGGTCCTTGCTTTTCATATGGATTTTGTAACTTTGTGTACATTTAAAGCAATTTTTATAGTAATAAAAATGACGGCAGTTGGAAAATTCTAATGAAAACAGTTGTATCCCACCTACCCCGCACCATAATCAATATAAAGCATGACGGTTGCTTCAGACGGGCAAATGGCACATGTTACTGCATACCAACGCACATTAAATAACAATATTCTGACTTTAAATGTTTATACATGTCATTATCGAGTTGCTCTTTTTTTCAGCATATTTTAAGGGTGTACAAAAAATTTAGGTCATCGCTAACAGTGGGTCATATTGGCAGAACCTTTTGGGGACAAAATGTATAGAAAAATCACGGTACTGAGTCACAAATGCACTCGATCAGATTGTTTATACTAACTTTCTTCACCTATTTGAATACTTTTTTATCCGGACATGAAATATTCCACTGAACATATGTCACTGCATGTCCAATCTACTCATTTACATTAATCTGGAAATTCATGGGCATCGTAGTAGGTTTTTCAGTGTAGAATTACCCAAATTCGGAAAAGTCATAAAATGGACTGGATGAATATTATGTTTTGTAAGAAGAATAATTATCATTAAAACGCGGGAATTATATTATTACAAAAATAAACAAGAATTTACAAAAGAAGAGAAGGCACAATTATGAAAGTTAACGAAACACTTAAGTTCTCGTTCCACAGGTACGTATTTTGCAGAGGGTTAATTTTTTTAAAAGAAATGTTGAATCCCGACA
This sequence comes from Margaritifera margaritifera, assembly GCA_029931535.1. Taxonomy (NCBI): domain Eukaryota; kingdom Metazoa; phylum Mollusca; class Bivalvia; order Unionida; family Margaritiferidae; genus Margaritifera; species Margaritifera margaritifera. Next base: position 2,037,872 of record JAQPZY010001666.1, on the reverse strand, counting down.
TTTGATCTATGGGATGATATGTTATTTAACAAAGAATCGGGGAATAAGTATGTTGGCTTAAATCAGTTTCATTTAAGAATTTAGAATGTACCAGATGCTACGGGTATCTAGCTCTGTGTGATTATAACAGGTTTCGAATGCGAAAATATGCTCTCAGAGTGCAAGCCCAATTTTAGAAAGCAAAAATATGTACCAAATGTTTGGGATGAAATTTAACAAGTTTTGCCGCTTAGATTTTCTTTAAATTTAGTCTGGAGAAAGGAATTATAGGGTACTTTAAAATCCCCATACGAGTGTATGTGTAGAAATATTAGTTTTTTCATAACAAGTACAGTGAGAGAAAAAAAAAAATTTCCTCTATTTTTGAAGCATTTTTGCTAGTACACAAGCTGGGTTTAAACGAATGCAAAATAAGTTGACTTAAAAATACGATGCAATCACAAGAAACACTAATCAAGAAGTTCGTTTTGCATCGTACGAGATTAAAAAGTCCCAGTTCTTGGTCGTTTACCTCGCAAAGATTGAGCCTCAAACTGACAACATAACTGCCTGAAAATGAAATTTTTGGAAAACTGTGGAGCGTAGTCTGAACATGTAATTTATATATTAAATTAATTGATTGTAACCTTCGTATCTGGTGCACACACGTAGTCATGTTTTCTACTACTTGTAAGACATAATACTTGTTTACCTTGTCTGTACTGCTCATCTATAGACCGTTATATACATTGAATTAATTGTTTGTGCCAGGATCCTAAAATGTGTAAACGGCTAATGTTAGTTTTAAGCGAAGATCTAGTACAATCCATCATCGACATACTACATTGTTAAAATATGCCCGTAAATATATAAAAATATAGATAGATAGATTAAGAAAATGGATTGTGTTATATTTCCTTATCTGTCGGCATACATACATACATACATCTCCACCTCTTCCAGGCAGGCCAAGCATAAAAAGAAATCGCCTCTATTGACCGAATTAACGCCAAACATAAAAAGAAATCGCCTCTGTTGAACGAATTAACGCCAAGCATAAAAAGAAATCGCCTCTTTTGACTGAATTAACGCCAAGCATAAAAATAAATCGCCTTTATTGACCGAATTAACGCCAACATTTACTTGTTTTGAAGAGACTCCTATATGCATATTTGGAAAATATACTTCTTTTTTTTTTTTTTTTTTTTTTTTCTTTTGCTCATGGATCATAATTTTCGAATATGGTAGTAACATACGAATAATTTTGTTTCCAATGTTGTTGGAACAGACGAAATGTACATCAGAACATTGTCAACATTCAGCGGCCTCAAAGAGTTATCTACAATTTAGTGGATAATATGGACAGCCTCAAAGAGTTATCTGCAACTTAGTAGATACCTTGGGCGGGCTCAAAGATGTATCTACAATTTAATGAATATTATTGGCGGCCTCAAAGAGTTATCGACAATTTAGTGGATAATATGGGCGGCCTCAAAGAGTTATCTACCATTTAATGGATAATATGGGCGGTCTGAAAGAGTTATCTTCATATACATTGCATTTTTTATTGATTGTTTGTTTGTTTTTCTTCGTTGTCGACTCAGAGAAATGTACATTTGTTCAATTTGCCAAGCACATTTCTTTATGCTTTCAGAGATGCATCCACTGTTAGAATTTTTTAAAACCATGTTCGATAATTTACAAACTCAAAACGTGTCAATTAGAGGTGCCGTTATGAAAATAATCTTTTGCTTAAACATATATTATTGCCAAAATAAAAAAATTAGAGTTGGGCAACAATTTCTACAATTTAGGTACAGCCATTTCCATGCACAATTTTTTCAACATATATAAGAGAGAGAGAGAGATGAATACATACGGGTTTTTATGAAGGATGTTGTTTTTATGCCCATGGAAAGAAAATAAAAAATGATCAATGTTACTGTAAACATAAAAGATGAAACCGGGTGGATGAAAGCACCCCCCCCCCCCATTCCATCCCTCCACCCACCTCCAGTTGGTGAACCTTCTGTGAAATTTATGTATGTGAGTTTTGTTTTCTGCATGGTCTGGCTGGTCTTGTATATTCGACTTCAATACTACTTCAGAACCCAATTTTCATCGTATTTTTGTAGGTAAACATCACGGAAGAAATGGCGTTGGGCATCATCAATAGTCTGATAAGCATTGGGCCTACGAGAGGACTTTTTCACGAAGCCGTCATTCAACTCTTCCCACTGCTGTATGTTTCGTGGAAAAAGTAAGTTCAATCTTTAATTTGAGACGTAAAATTAGCGAAAGCACAAACTTCACAGACACTTTGTGATGAACAATCCACAGGTTAGAGAGTTAACAAAATTGTTAAAAATATAACTCTGTGGAATCATCACCTTTCAACAAATTGAAGGCGTTTTGCTATAAAAGCTTATTAGAATAACCCCAGTAACATGGGTATTCGATAAACTGAAATATCGGTTCGTGGTCCAATAAAAACGAGTATAATCCGGAGCAATGTTTTTTCTTTACTCAGTTCGATGCAGCATCAATTAATATCATGAATATTATTAGATAAATAATGAAAAATTTACATTTGATAGGTACAGATCCACATCTCTTTTATGAATGAACGAAAGTAGCAAACCCACAACAACTGAGTTTTAAAATATGTGCATCTGTAATTACTCGATAAATATTAAATCATCTTGCTTCAGTTAAATTATATGTATACCGGTAAATTATTGTTTTGTATTTTTTTAAAAAATCACCTGGCAACAAAATGCAATCTGTTAAAAATATCCTTCTTTGAACCAGATTAAGCAAACCGTACCGAGTTATATTCCTTTTCCGTTGAATACCAACCGGATTTTACAGTTTTTCAGCACCCGGCCTACTGGAGAGTTAGAAGCTTCAATCTGAGTACTTGGAATAAATTTGCACAAAAGTGCTACTTTTATGCGCGGAAGACTGCTCATATGTATGCCAGAGATTTCTGATTTCAGTCTGGGATTTTCGATTTCAGTCTGGGAGTCAATAGTAGTATAGGGAGCCTGCCTAGAGCCAAAGGAGGCAGTCTAGAGCCATACGGGAAATTAACAAGGAGAAGCAGTCTAGAGCCATACGGGAAATTAACATGAAGACGCAGTCTAGAGCCATACGGAAAATTAACATGGAGGGAAGCAGTCTGGGTACAAACGGGAAATGAACATGGGGAGACACTTCGGGTACAGAAGCGTTTATGGGGACAGAAGGGACAGATACACCTAACACACACACACACACACACACACACACACACACACACACACACACACACACGCTTACACACACACCAATATTTTTTTAAGGCAGTCCTAGAGTAATCTTTTCTAGAGAGGTGGATGGCCCTGAATAGGGCCATTGTTTTTTTTTTACTTCTTCTTCCACCATGTCTTTAGGTACCCTAGGATGTTCTTCTTCTTCTTCTGAGGTGGATCAGGGATCCAGTCAGGATGACTCAATCCTCTAAACTTTCATGCGATTGAAGTCTTGTTGTTTCTTCGGGTTCTCCTTGTCTTTTCTCTCCTTAGCCCAGGTACCCTTAATTTTTACCACCTCCTTCTCCATGACTTCTCTTACAAGTCTCTTAGCTGCGAGTAGGGCAGCCTCTTCCCGCTGACACTGCTAAGGGGTGGATAGATCCAAAAGTCTTCCTGTACCTTGTCTAGGAAATACTCCACACCTTCTATCAAGTCCGAGGCTTCTTTTAACAACCCACTCGACAGGGTGGAATTGCAGAGGAGGTCTTCATCTTCATGGCTTCCTCCACCATAACATCATAAACAAGACTCCTAGCTCTTGTCAGGGCTGAAACTTGTTTTGTGACATACGGCTTGGTGGTCGGGTAACGCCAATACATTACCATCCTTTCTAATAGGGACTCCACTCGCACCATCACATCCTAGGATTCCTGCAATTGTTCCACTGTGGATATTCTAGTCTTCTTTTTCAGTTGATGAATGGCGCAACTGGGGAATGCGTCGCTTTATATGCTGGAAGTACGGACGTGAAGGAAAACATCCCTTCCAAAAATATACAAAATCCTACCACACATAAAACACACCAAGTGCGCAGACCTAAACGAAACAATTTTATACATTTTTATTTTTTATTTTTTTGAAAAACACATACATCAAACACACTCTATACAAACACACCATTTTTTGAAAATATTTTTTTTATTTTTTAAAACACATACACAAACATACAGACAAACATTTTTAAAAGAGTTTTTTATTTTTATTTTTTAAAACACACACACCAAACACACTCTATGCAAACACACCACAAATACAAGGGAATGGGATTTTTTGAGTGGGAAAGATAAAGACAAAGACAAACATAAACTTAACATGCAAACACATTTATGGCAATTTGATTTATTTTCTAGAGATCTGGGTGGCTCTGAAAAGGGCCGTTTTTTGTTATTCAAGTTCACCTAGAGATGCCCGCATCTTCCAGGTCTGGCCCCACAGGCAGCACACCTCCCACTCCATCTATCTCCACGGCGGTGATTGTTGGAGATGGGGAAGGTAGAAGGAGGTTGTGTTGCTTCACTATCCCAATCTTCACTGACAGGGACAGTGAAAGTTTGTCTCATCCTCCTTATTACCCTATAGGCTTGAGAATGATGTTGTGGAGGTTGCTGTGGCTGTGGCTGCGGATGCGGATGTGGCTGCTGTGGTGTCTGCTGCTGTGGTTGCGGCGGTGTCCTCACCATGGGCTTCACAGCAGCAACGTTATGAGATGAGGGTGTATCATCTTCTTTTTTTCCTTTTCTTCTTCCTTCTTTTTCTTCTCGTCCTCAACTTCTTCCTCCAGAGTGATGAGGATCAGTTCGTCCATTAAACGACGAACATGCTCTAGGTGAACTTGAATCTCTTTCAATTTGTCGGTTCGACGGCTACTCATTTTGGTTGTCGTTGAGAAGTCAACGGTTGTAGCTCGACTGATGATGATGATTTTTGCATTAAAGTCGTTTGCGTCCATTCGGCCATGTACGACTATTTACCCCCACAGCGTGCAAAGCACGCCTTGGGGGGAGGGGTAAAGTGTGTGCTGAGCACACTAAGATTATGGACAGGTGTGTTGTCAGTTTGCAACACACCTGACACGTTAAAACGTATAAGAAACGCACTTTTATACACCCCTCCATCGCTGCATGGTTTCCCCACAATTAAGGGGGTTCATTGAAGGCGCGATAATGGAGGATGTGTATATTTTACTTTAATTTATACCTGTACATAGGACTAGAACCACAATGTTTACAGGTATACAGGTGTGCGCGAAGCGCACTTAAGCAGTTAGTGTAGTAATGTGTGGAGTGGCAGGCAGCACGGACTAGGCAAAGCAGGCGCGAAGCGTGACGTGGAATTGAAACGCCAAGAACGTATATTATCAAATTCCGCCCAGTTAACTAAATTGGGCTGTCCCTATTACCAATTGTGTGTTAGCCACATTTGTAATTAGATCAATTTACAAGGTTTGATAAAATTTTCCTATTCCCTAACCATTTTAGAAATTTTGTGTACATAGTGTACTCTAAATTTTCCGAAACTTATATAAAACTTTTCCGGGTTAAAGTAGCTCTTTGTTAAACTTTTTTGATCTTAATTTGAAAACATTAAGTGATCGTTTTAGAACGGATTCAATGGATCGTATTAGATTATTAAAAATAGTATGTTTCGAAATGGGTTTTCAAAGCCGAACAGAAAACCCTAAAGCAATTAAGGCAACTCTTTTGTAGCCCTTAAAAGGGCTGAGGTGTAACCTCTGTAGCTGGAACCAGATATGGCCTCAGGTGTTCGGGCGGCTCAAATTTGCGTCTGGCGCGGCCCTTCATCCTATCTGGGTCGATAAGGTTACAAACCACAAGCTCCTTCATCGGCGGCCATACGGTAACGGGGTTTGCTGACATCTTCCATTGCTGTACAAATCCATTTAAAACTAGTACAGCTAGCGGGATTGGACACTCCAAGTACGCCTTCCCAAGGGCTAGAATGTTTTTCGCTGCCTTGGCGGAGCCGGATGTCTGTGTTTTGTTTAAAAACCAGTCCCATCTTAGTCTCTTGGAGCATGCTGAGACCGTCCGAAAGTCTTCTACATGCTGTTTGGCTGCTTCCCTATCCTCTAACAGCACGCCCAGTCCCATTTTCCTGGCTTGATCGACGAGGTATTCCTTGACCTGTTGTTGAGGCAATGGCATTTGAGGCTCTTTCTGCTGCTTTTTTTGCCATTGCTCTCGTTTCCGGCTGCAATAACGGTGGTCCCTGTTTTCCGTCGCCGGCTGCGTCGCTGCTGGTGTCTTGGCTTTTCTCCTCTGGGCCTCTAGTTTCTCTGTTACTTCTTTTGCCTCTTGTTTTTTTTCTTCCTCCTTTCTCTCCTCCTGTCTTCCCTGCATTGCCCCTTGTTGAGCTGTAGTCGTTGTTTTTGGCAGCGGAGATTGCGTCCTAGCCTCAGGCAATTTCGAGGCTTGGACTGGTGTAATTATTGGGGGTGGAATAGCTGCTGGCCTGGGTTCCACGGTGATAACGCTAGTTTTCGGCTGAGTCGGTAGAGTACGCTCTTCTCTCCTCTTAAGCTGATCCCTCGTTTTTCCTCCATGTCCCGGTCTTCCTGGGGGGCTACCTCTACTGTCTCTATTGTAGTTTGAATCCTCCTCCCATATTAGCAAAAGAGTTGTTCTTTTTGCATGAGCCCTGAGGCTCCACTCTGTTGCAATCCTAAGACCTAAGCCCTGGATTGCATGCAAGGCGCGGGATGGTATCATCGCTTCCATCTTCTAGTACGAATACTGTTACGTGTTACTTGCTACTCTGCTAACTGAAGACTGTGTAGCTCGACTGGGGAATGCATCGCTTTATATGCTGGAAGCACGGACGTGAAGGAAAACATCCCGCACACATACATAAAAAACATAACCCACACTACCGCGTCTGACTTCATCAGTATGATGTCATTCTTCGCTTCGCTGATCCTACAGCCCACCACCCATAAAAACACACCAAGTACGCGGACCTAAAAGAGTACTTTTTAATTTTTTATTTTTTTATAAAACACATACACCAAACATACATACAAACATTTTTATATAATTTTTTTATTTTTTTATAAAACACATGCACCAAACGTACTCTATACAAACACACACCACACATACATTTTTTTAGAAGGGAAAGGGATTTTTTTGAGTGGGAAGACAAAGACAGACACAGACATACACTAAAGATTCAAACACTAATTTTTTGTAGGCAGTCCTAGAGTAATCTTTTCTAGAGATCTGGGTGGCCTGAAAAGGGTGTTTGGTGAGAAGTTTTTTTTTTTCTAGCAGCAGGACGGCCACATTTTGCCACAGGTCTCACCGCTGCAGGACAAGGGCGCTTTCTGGTGAAAGAGAAGGCAAACTCATCACAATCCATCCTATAGCTGACTTCTCCGTCTTGTTATTTCAGCTGCTGCAATAGTTGTTGTTGTTGTTGTTGTAGCTGCTGTCGTTGTTGTTGTCTTTGCTGCTGCTGAACTCTTTGTCTCTCCTCCCATTCCGCTCTGTCTCTGACGATTTATTCTCTCAGGACTTCTTCCACCAGATCTTGATCCATTTGTAGGAAGATCATCGTCTTCTTCTCTAGGTTCTTCTGAAGTAGGTTATGTCTTACCCGCTGCATATTGACCATTGCTTCATTCAGCTTGTTAATCTTGGCAGTCATCTTCTTGAGGTGTTGACGAGTCAACGAGAGTGACCCGACTGCCACACGCACCGCTTTATATGCTGGAAGCCCGGACACGATGGAAAAACATGACTCAGATCGATAGAGAGAAATGTGAAAGAGTAGGTACCTCAGATCGATAGAAAGGATGAAAGAGCATATCCATTTATTTGTTTTCAAATAAATAAACAACACAACACCTTTTTTTTAAAAAATCAACATTTTTTAATACATAAGAAGAAGCTTCTCTAACACAAAATGCAAATACAAACAAACAAACATTTTTTTAAAACGTGAACGTATTTACAGGGTTGACAACGTTGTGAAGTCAAACTAGACTTCCACTGTTCTAAATCATTCTGTCCTCGATGCACACTACGTTTCTGAGCTAAAGACAAGAGATAACCATAATGTTCACAAAACCATCTTTCTACTTTAGCATCGTTTCCAGCGTACTCCCTATCAAAACAAGTCACTAAATGTTCTAAGGAATATCCGAGACTGTGTTGATGAAGAAAATGTACACAATATTGTCCACACACCATATAATCTGATCCTTGTAATCTGACATTATTGAATCGAGTGGAGACAGCATTTCTTCTCATAAAATGATGTCGTCTTCCAAAGGACGTAATCCATAAGAATCAAAATATTCCACACTGTGATCGTTGGGAAAGTACACTGCTACCCAATGGGTTCCTGGTCGATCACTGTCGTCGGTATTGATAACATAGGCATGAATGTCTTTAGGTTTGCGATGGGGAAGTTCATCTTTAGCACACACCACAGGATTCCAAGAAGAGGTTTACGAACTGCGAGTCAACAAGTAATGAAGTTCCCAGGTATCCATTTTTTCTTTGTTCACAGATAATAATAAGTCATCAATTCACACTTGACTTTATGCTTGAATCTTTCTGTCAAGTAATTTCATGAATCACGGCGGGTAGTCTCTCTACTCTGTTGCAAGATAGCTTCGATGCGTTTGGTCTCCAAAGATGTCAATGGAGGTGAGGAACGATCCTGCAAGTCTTTATACAGCTTTCTCAACACCTTTTCTTCCGAGATCAGAGACCAAGCTTCCTCCAAATATTCGTCCAATTATTCTTCTGCAGTCATCATCATACATTTGTCGTGTTGTTTATGACTCGAATGATCGATTTTACATCCAAAGCAAAAGACTCGGGTCAGGGCTGTAATTCTTTCAGCCAATTCCGTAGCAAAACAGGAGACTAAATGTTGTTCTTGTTCTGGCAATATATAGGCCATAAATTCAGTAAACTTGGGAACACTTCTTTTCTCTTCTTCTTTTGGTTCTGGATCAAAAACATTGTCATCACTGGTGGATTGTGACTGTTGTGGTTCACAAAATCCCTCATCTTCTATCTCCATGGGTTCTTCGTGTTGCATCTTTTCTAATAGTCTAGAATCACTTCTCTTAAACTGCTGATTTCCAGAGTATTGCCAAATTCTGCATACAAGATGACGTTCACGGTGTTGGCTAGAACTGTAGCAAACTGAAGTTCCACACGAAGTTGGCCTGATTTTATAGGGTGGAAATGTCCTTCGTCGCTGTCTTGGTCGGGAGTGAAATCAAATCCCCACAAAGCATATCCTCCTACATAATCCTCGTACGAAATGCCGTGGCTGATGTTGGTGCATAATTGTCCCGTGGCTTCAAACAGAGTCAAGTAAGATCGCAAGTAATTTTTCTGGGCAAAGTTAGGTTCAAAAGGTCTGATACACAACGTCTGGCCATCTCGACTGACTTCTATATTGGAGACATTGAAGTGTTGAAACTCGAACGGATTTTGATCGATGGCTAAGTTGTGGGCTGTTTTACTGACGATGCCAATCAGCAAACGTTTGGGGAGCTGTCCTTGGAAGACGTGATCTTCGACTATCGATCGGAGTCCAGAGGCAATGGTAAATGTTTTCACTTCCACGCGTCGCACAGGATACTTGGCAGTGGTTCTGCTCAACGTTTGACTGATGTCGTTTGCCACTTTAGGTAAGACTTCGACACGGCGCACGTAAAGTCTGGCTTCTTCGATGATGGTTTTGTACGCGTTGGCATTAGCCATCAAATGGAAGACGGTATTACTGCGATTCAGTCTCCGGCGTACATCCACTCCGTTCCACAAATACTTGTCTTGCAGCCACATGTCTAAAATTCAAACGATCCATCAGTTCTAAAGTGCGTCCTTGTCTGATTTTCTTTCGATGGTCGTTAAATCCCACATTGTGCTCGTCTGAACCATTATTTGCGCGCAACGCTGTGTCGTTGAACTTTTCAGAGGTGTCAGGTTTCCATACCACGGAAGCATCCAGATGCATGTTCTTGGCTTCTTTTCCGTACGTCAAGAGATTTTCCAAGTAAGCACGGTAAGGGTAAGTATCCATGCTGCTGCTGACCAGTTTGTTATTCAAATACAAATCTACTTCGCTGAACAAGAAATGCATGAAATTATTGACGGGAGCTACTCTGGCATCGGCATCAGGATTTGAGCTTTCAGTTTTGATCACTTTGAGTTTCAGATACAAGTGGCTGCTATTCTAATCGATGCAATCTTTGGTTTGTCCTTTAATTTCAAATTCGATAGGAGCTGAAGTCATCAAAGACGATACAGGATGAAATTCTACCCATTAGGATTCATGCATCGTCATCATGGTAGGGGGCATGGCAAACAGATCATGCTGACTTGGTACATTCTCAAGAATCTCGGTGCATCATTTTTTCACAGTCAGTAATCAAGCACGTCTATTTCTCTAACCGTTCTTCTTTTCTTATTCTTTTTCTGAACACCGTGTGGTTTATGAGCTCTGAATGGGTGAAGGGGTATCGACGTCTCTTTCTGCCTTGTCCTTGCTGTGTCGTTGCGGAAGAAGTAATGCCAGGGCCAGAAGTATGAAGCGAATTTATAGGAGTCTCTCGGCGACCCAAAAGATCTTTTCCGATTTGCAGCAACACATTTTTTCCTGCTCTCATAAAGGCTTCTTTAGGATTTTGTTTGTCGATGAGGACGTTTTGAAGAAATTCTTTTTCTTGCGTCAAAGCGGCATCTTTTAAGGCATGCAATCCTCTAGTCACCATGGGTTTAAAGATGGGGACTACCGTTCGAAAAGCGGATTTTAACATATCTCCTAAACCATGTCCTCGCTGTCGAGCCACTTCTCAGTACACAGGATACATTGTGGTGTTACAATTCGCTCGAGAATCTTTTTCGAAAATGTAGTTTCACCGTGACTTTTCCTTTAGTGAATAGAACACTTTGTTCCAAATCTCCTTTTATACTAATCTTGACACTGTCAAAATACGATTTACTGACTGGAAGATAATGAGTATGTACAAATTCACGGTGAACGTGATACGTGTTTCCACCTTCCTCGAACGCGGTGACAGCAGAATCCGCTTTGTTTCCCACCACGTTGTACTCCATCACATCTGAGTACACAAACAATAAATTCAGTCCTTAGTTCGATTCGATGGGGTAGCGAAATTACTTGTAAAATCGATCGTTGCTGTTGATGTCTTTCATGGGAACTAGTTTTGTGTATCCACCCAAAATAGGAAACAACTCAGGAGAAAAAGTGATGGACAATATTTTGTCGTCTGAAAATTGCAAGTAGAGACGGCGAGCCACATGATGGTAATCGATCAGGACAGTTTTCTTGGCTTTTTCCAAGGCTTTGCCACATTGGGCGTTGAAGATAGTCGCAATGGTGTTCACCAAATGTCGAGCAGTAAAATAATACCCCACAGGAAGTCTCAGGATATAGTTAGTCAAGGAAGGAGGATTGGTGTTTAATGATTTTATGGGTTCGTAACGGCTAGGATCATTGGTGTCCAAGTGTTGTTGCGCTTGCTCGTTCATGATATCAACGATGAAAGTGTTTTGACCTGCGTTGATGTTGAGGGCTTGCGTGGGATGAATGATTTCTACCAAAGCCACTTCACAATGAGCTTCGTGATCCAATTGTATGGACTTAGGTAATTTGGCCGTGAAACAACATAAGGTGTTGTTGGGAAACACATCCATCGAACTGTCACTGGGTAAAGTTAAATAAAATTGGTTATTCATAGTTCCAAGGTTCTGGTGTCCGAGGAGTCTCTCGTGGCCAAAGGAGAATGATGTTCAAAATGTTCCAAAAGAGTGCTGCTATTGTTGTGACTGGAAGAAGGATGACTTGCGTTGACCATACCGTTGTGGCTGCTGCTGTTGTTACTGTCAGTCGTACATTTCAAGAATGGACTGGGCAGAAGATAACCGATGCAACTGCTGAGTAAAATGGTCCACAATTGTTTGTCCCGTTGTTGTAAACTCAAATTGGCAATCGCTGCTCCGATGACACAATACACCACAAAGATTTGGCAGAAAAAGACGATTTGATTTTTAGGCACACGTTCTCCGCACCACACGCACAAAGTTTGTTTTTGTAATTCTTGAAGAGCGGAACTCTGCGAAGGAGAAGAGGTAGCTGCTGTGTTGAACGGCATGTTGGTTACTTCTTCTTTTTATAGTCGACGACTTGGAAAGCGGCAATCCAAGAATCAAAACTAGGTGGATATCCTTTCCAACGCGCTTTGACTTCTTCTACACGACGTTTGCCCACTTTGCGTGTTCTTCGTTTCGAGAATGCTTTCGATATCGTACAAGTCGTCTTCTTTTTTGGTCACTCGTTGTAACTCAGGCAAGTCAAAAGTTCCTTTTAACACTTCTCCGTTCATGTCTTTCAATTTATAGACGGGAGGATAACGTCCACGCACTGGTCCAGTGACGCGAAACAATTCGGTAGTCCAGTTGGGTATAAAACCTTTGTCAAAAGTGCGTTTGGTTTTTGAACCCCTCCGTAACCAGCAGCATAGGCAGAATTGTAGTAAATGCTAGCTAAAAGTGTCTCCATGTTTTTACTCCTCAATAAGCCACCCCCTGTTCGATGCTACTACTTTTGGAGTCTTGGGGTTTGGACGAAGCGGCTTGACGCGTTCGACGAGCCATAGGAGTCGGTTGGTGGGTTTTATTTATTTATTTTTAATTTTTTTTTTACGTCTTTTTTCACTTCTGTCTTCCCTTCATTCTTTTTCTTCTGCTGAGGAAGGAGTGAAACTCATCTTTTTAACCCAAGCTTTCATTTCTTCTCGTTGAGGTGTAGGAGAGGGTGTCAACAAGGAAGCTGCAATCTTACTAGAGATGGGGCCAGACGGAGTTTGAAACACTTCTCGTGTGTCGTCTTCTTCTGTCATCCCCGTGGCGGTGTCTCTCTTGCTGGTGGCTTTAGGTTCGCTTTTCATCATCATGGCCTTGAAATCTCTCAGAGTGGGTTTAGCTGTTTCGTCTAAAGCTTTCCGTTGCGATTTTTCTGCTTCTGACAAATCACTTCGATCCATGAGCGATTGTAATTCTTGTTGTAACTGGGACATCTCGTTGAGATTCGGATTGGAAGGTAAATGAGGTATCCGTTGTTCATACCAACGATGGAGTTCCATCCATCGTTTGCAAGGAACTAAAGTCAGGTTTTGTCCTTCCATAAGATCCAAAGGTACAAGTGTGTTGTCTTTCCAGAGAAGGGTGTCCTTTTTATCTTTTTTTTCTTCCCGTCTTTATCGCATGACTCCTAAAAGTGGTCCAGCAATTATTCCTAACAAAGAAGCAGCTATTTTTAACAACGGTCCTCTCAGCATGGGTAGAAATAATCCTTGTTGCACCAGCATTTTTTTCTTTTGACTGAGAGATATTTTCGTTTTGACCATTTGGCGAAGAACGTTCCGATGTTTGCCTAATTTTTGTTTCTGCATCTTGGACAAAGGAAACGTTCCTTTCAACACATTCAAGCAACATTATCGATGATTTATATGGGGGCTGTTTGAATGAGTTGTTTTCGCATGGGAGGATTGGATTTAGTTAGGACGGACAACACGTCCCAATGTTTGGCCAGACGAGGTGGAGTGTCTTTTTATGATTATGCCTTTCTTGGGACGAGTAGAATGGTGAGCACTTTTGGGGGTCATCTTGGGTGTCAGGAGCAAGAAATAGAACTGAGGTCTCTCGGAGGTCACACTTCTTTTTTATACTGAAACACGTCTCCACTTATGGTCAGCACGGCGTACCATCTTCATGACAGGCATCAATTGACGTTGAGGTGTTTTCAACGGACTAAATCGTGTCAGTTTTTGTTTGGATAAATCCAGTAAACTTTGCAACACGCCGGTTCTCTCTTGGACTTTGGTTTTAGGTGAGGCCACTTTTTTAGCGGCAGCCGTAGTGGCTAAAGCAGCCGAAGTAGATGCCCCCGGAGAGGTGACTTTCGAAATTTGTTTATATCTTTGCATCAAATTAGGAAACACGGATCTTAAATCAGGTTTGCCAGGCATCATCACGAAGAGCGAAGAAGAAGACGAAGAAGTGGACGGAGGAGAAGGAGGCACCGTCACTGCCTCTCGTGACTTTCGGGAGTACGTGCGCGTCCTAGCAGTAGTACCTCTCTTTCGGGCAGCATATGTTGTGGTTGGTTTTTTCTTGGAAGGAGTTTTCTTCTTCTTCTTAGGGGTTTTCTTCTCGGGGCTTTTCTTTTTCGTTTTGGTTTTGGCTTCGGCATTATTATCCCATTTCAAAAGAGAACGAATCATTACACCTCCTAAAGAACAACTACCACCAGGGGTCAAAATGATTTGTTTTTTAGTACGTGGATCGATTCTAGGATCTGCCAGTTGTGACAACGCCACTTTATGTTTTTCAAAAAAACGTTTGGTTTGATCAGGGATGTGAATGATGCCTTGAAGTAATTGACGTGCCGTCAAAGTAAACCATCGTAACACTTTTTTGAGACTAGCTTCTAACAAATGGGCACGGACTTGTGCATTTTTTTCGCGAATGATGCCATACAGGGCACGAATCAATTTGGCTAGAGGATGAGATTGAAATAAAGTCATCTCGAAGACTGAGAAAAAAATGACGTGGTGGATGTTTTTATAGCTTTTTTCTTTCAGAGAGTGACCGAAGGGGATTGTAAATGACGGGACCTCCTTCTTGACACCAATGGTGAAACAAACTGGAACGAAATCTCAAATACTCGGGAGTGGTAGGTTTTAAATCGATGAGTAAATACGCATGAGGTGTTTGAGTGGCATCGTCGTACGCATAATTCAGCCAAGGAGTGCCTAACTGTTTGGCTAACACATGCACTTGAGATTTGTCTCTGAAACGTTTAAACAAGACCACGTAATGAGCGTTGAGATTGATGGTACGATGGGATTTATTTTGTTGAAATAAATTTTGAGTAATATAAATGATGCTGGCATTACGATGATGCCTTTTTCGTATAAACCAAAGTTTAATTTCTTCTTCGTCTTCTCCTAACATGTCGTCGAAGATGACCAGATGCGTTAGACTCAAGTCAGACACGATCCCATCGTCTTCGCGAGGAATGCTTTCGACAAACGAAATGGCTTCTCCTGGACTTTCGCGAAGTAAAGTGTAAGACGATTGGCACTCTTTGTAATACCACACGATATTAGGACGATCAAACAAATGAGATTTGTGTTCGATCAAACGTTTGACAAATTCGGTTTTGCCTGAACAACTGGGTCCAGTAATCAACATGTTAAAAGGATGGCGCAGATACAAATCTTCCCAACTTGTACGATCTAACTTTTCGTCAATCACTTTGACCACAGAAGAAGAAGAGGCAGAGGAGGCAGAGGAAGCCATGACTGAGGTAGAAAGAATTTTGAGAAGAACACGAAAGACACAAGACATTTTATACGTTTCATACAAGTTTAATGTTTTAAAAAACAACAAAAAACATATTTACAGGTCATGAAGTACGAAAACGCATACAGCAAATATGGTGAGGTACAACAATAAAGCAACCACTAAAAGAATCAAAGTTCTGTGTAAACAAGTCAATGTACAACAACAATAGTCTCGATGGAAGTGTGTCCTTCGAAATGGGTGCACACGCACTGGTATTCTTGTCTCTGTTGTGGAAGAATGAAATGTCTCTGGCGAAAAGGTTCTTTGTTCCTCGGGAGTTTCTATGGGTACGACGGTGTTGTCTTCTGCTTCAGGCTCAAGTGTCATGGTTAACTTGGGTTCCAAGTTCACTTTTTGTCTTGGAGGATTAGTAACGCGCAAGGTCCTTGGCATAGTGTGCCACTTCTTGTAGCCAAGCATTGAAACCAACACTTTTCCAGTCACGTACATCTTTCCAATCGTAAAGTTGTTGATGTAACCAACTAGCAATGCACACTTCTTGGAAGGTATGAAGTGTAAATAAAGTTTGACAAATGTCTTCTTCACACAACTAGTGTTCATCACGATTCTCAACACTTTTAGTACAATTTGTCTTTCGTGCGCCGATAAAGCGTGAATGGTCATGTCTTTGTCGCCTGTACCATTCATAAATAATCCACAACAAACACTGTTCCTCAAAAATAGTCCACAACGAATGTCCTGGGAAACGAAATCCAAGAAAAGTAGTCACTAATACACACACCACATAGCGTCCAAAATTCAATGGAAACAGTTCCTGTATCAGGCGTCTATAACCCTCTAAGGTCTGAACACTATCGTCGACTTCCTTCCACAGAATACGTTTCACAAGTGAAGACAACGGTCGTGGGTGTCATGGTCAGCTTATATATCCAGGTTCCCAAGGTTGGTATCTTTTGTGATAGTCTTCTCCAAGACACCTGCGATAGTTTCTTCCAAGAAGCAGTCTTCTTATAATGTGGAAGTAGGAATAGTTTAAAAATCGAGAAATGACTGAGTTTGCGTTCTCGCAGCTCCAGAGGCAAACAACGAATGTACTCTTCTAAAGTATCCAACATGTGTTACTTCTTGGGACCGACCAAAGGCAGGTACTGACAGCGCGGAGACCATCTGGCATGCTCCAAGTAAGCTGAGTCTTTATACTCCCATTCGTGAAGAATCACACCGCAACTGAAACACTTGACTTTATCACCTTCTCCCAAGTAGACAAAACCGGATCTGGCTAAAGCTTTGGGAGTGGGTCCTTGCAGATATTTAGGCCACTTATCTTTGACCGTCTGTAATCGACTTTCAAAGTCTTCATAGTCAGGCAAAGCCACATACAACGTGTATTTTTTGTCAAAGTAGGGATATGTACACGCTTATCAACCCCAATAAAAAAGATAGGGCGTCTTGCTGCAGTGCTTTCGCTAGTGGATCGGTAAGGCACACGTACGGCATCGCTTTCGAGGGTCCCAGAGGAGGAGCGACAAGGTCGTGCTCCATCGCTGATGTCAAAGCGTACGGCATCCGTCTCATCGCAAGGCACTGTATCGCACTCCAGGTCGTGATCGAACTTGGAGTCCCCAGTAGGTTCCTCGCTCGGTGGCTGTGTCGAGTTCGTTAGCATCGGTGCCTGTGTACTGGTATCTGCATTGAACTTGAAGTTAGCAGTGAGTTCCTCACTCGGGGGCTGTGTGGCATTAGTATTCATCTTCTTCTTCTTGCTAAGTCAACGTTTGGAGTCACAATGAATGGTTGGTCTTGGAAGTTGTCCCTTTTTATACTGAAGATCGGCGTGTTCGTAAGGCAAAGTGGTGTGGTCTGGAAGTCGCACTCGTTTCTGGTACACAATTTGGTAAACATTTTCTAAAGGGGGACTCGTCTTGGGCAAGATCGTACGTTGTGCCATTTTTCCCCACAAACAATTCAACATGACTTTGGCAAACGATCTTCTTCCTTCGTTCTTTTCTACGTCTTCCAAAGTGATCCCTTCTACGGCACGGTACTGTTCTTTGAATTGTACTTGGTCTTCTGGCTTCCGACACCAAGAGGGATAGCCGCTGGCTTCTTGTTTCAGTTTGAGAAATTCGTTGACGTAGCCTGAGAAATTTCCTGGATTCGAGGCGTCGTCCTTTTGGTATTGTGCTGTGGTAGGAAAGTGCCAAATTTCGTACACTTTCAACAGGCGTTATCCCCGATCCAGAGCTCGAAACAATTTGGCGCTGACCCACGTTCCTGTCAAAGCGCGATCGTCCTCCGTTTGGTGACATATGTGATCTTGGTTGCATGTTTCGGCACACGTACGGCATAAAGGAAACATCGGTTTTCCTTGGCAATGATGGGTTTAGACAGGATGGTACAAGTTTGTCGGGGGGTAAGTATTGCATTTGATCAATCCTTCGTATTGACGAATGTTTTCCACGTCGATGTGTTCTGTCAGGATTTCAGGGTGTCCGGTAGGGAATCGCTTGTATTTGCACACCCAAGGATACAACGAACACACGTCGATGTATTGATTTCTTCTCCTCGAGATTCGTCTACGTCGTACAGTAACCGTGTGGCATTGGTTCGTCCTCCAAACAGACTGTGGCGTGGATCCAAAGGTTCGATGTCGACAACGTCGTAACTTTCGGCAATGCGTCTAAATTCAGGATCGGTTTTGAAACGTCGATCGTACTCGTGCTCCCACATTTCTACCACATGGTATCCTTGAATTTCTAACTTCAGGCGGCGTTGGTAGGTGTGTTCGTACAGCTCTTTCATGGTGGAGTCTGAAAAAGAACTTTCAGGTGTCGTTGAGGAAAACAGGTAGGGCATCCGTGAAACAAACATCACTGAAATTCGTACACCGTCTTAGGGTTTTCTAAATCCCAGCCATACACAGAAAGACTTCCCACTTTCTTTTCTCCCCCTCCGTTTCTAGCATGTTATATCCATTTGTCTACCTTTTGGCACAAGTAATGCAACCAACGCAATGCTTTGGCAGAGTACTGACGGCTGGCCGAGAGAGAAGTGTTAGGGTCTATGATGGCTAGTTCGTTCTCGGGCATGAACTTTTTGGTGTACACTAATGTATAGGCTTTGGGTAGGGTGCACGCTTCCTTCAAAGGATCGACATCTCCGTGGTTCAGAAATAATTATCTAATCTTTCCACACGGCGTAAAATGTCCACATAGGATCGGCAATAATTTAACATTTCTTCTTGAAAGTCAAACGGTTCTGAAGCGTGAGCGTGGTACCAAGCGGGAAAGGCTACTCGGTGTTCTGTGTGCATACCGTCGGGGTCGTAATAGTGAACGTCAGGCAAATGAAGCAGCACTACGTGTTGATTGACTTCCGTATTGAAGAAGTGGGGAAAATATCCTTGGCCATTTCTGTCATTCCAAATGTTTTAGGCATTCGCCTCAAATGCATGGCCAAATAACTCATGGAGTCTTTGAATTGTACTTGTCCCACTTGCATGTAGATGAGTTTGGCTCCGTTCATGGTGACTTTGGAGCATTTGGTACCTTGTTCTGAATAATATTGTAGAAGAAACTGTCCATCGTATCCCGAGAAATTGTGAGTCATGACGGTAGCATAGCGATGACAGTCCCCGTAACGTTGAATGTCCTCTTCGCTCCAAGTGTCGTCGATGGGATCTAATATCCATTGAGCAAAATCGGCCAGAGTGTTGGGTCCACGAAAGATTTTTTCACGTCCTCCTGGAATCCTTCTACAATGAGGACAGTGAAAATGGATAGGTTCTTGTATGCACTTCTCACAAGCCCGATGAGCGACGCAGAAATTAGGGATGTGAATCCCCATCTCTTGCATGCATTCAAAGTCAAAAAAGATGAAATCACTTTGGTATTGTTCTTCTTCGGATCACCCTTTAATTCTTTCTCCAGTGTATTGTCGTACTTTTGAATGAAACAATGATGATCATAGTCTACGATTTGGTCGCAAATGTGGCATCTTTTCTCTCCGGCACAAACGTGTCTCTTGGGGTCGCTGGTTCGAATCAGGTGTCCACACGTGCAGCACAATTTCAATAAGTCAAAAGCACTTTTCTGCTGGTGAGCTTGTGTCCTGCGATGTTGTTCGTAACAAGAGGGGCTGACAAAGGTTCGTCGACACGTCGAGCAATGTACGTGTTTTTCAGGAAGCCATGGCTTGGAAGCTAAACAGCCCCGACATCTCTCTCCGCAATGAATGTGTTTGTCGCGACTACAAAATCCTTGGTCGCATTTCTCGCAGTAGTAAGAGTATCCAAGAAATCCTGTGATACTGGTGATGGCATCGAAATGTTCTTGATGATGATACACGTAAATATATTTTCCATCCGGGAAATCGGGTCCTCGAAACAGCAGAGCTCAGCGAACTTCTTGAGGGTGTGCTTTCAAGGTTTACCGAGGAGCCAAGACGTCTTGAAGTTGTTGCGTTTGAGAAATGCCACACACGGTCTCTTTTGGTATGCCTGCTTGTTGTAACAGGAGTTCTGCTTCTTTTCGCTGTTGGGGTCTGGCCGATAGTCGAATGTTCATCCATGCTCTTTACCATTCTGCAGTCTCGCTCTTGTCGGCATACGTTCGTCCCACCACGATGGCCCGGGCTAAGCATATCTTGTCCTGAGAATTGTCGATTTGGACGACACTCGTTTTGGTACTGCGAAGGTCGTCCACCAGTAACACTTTCTTGTTTTGTCCTCATATCGAGGAGGTGAAACGTGGGTCATGTGAAGTGTGGCTTTTCCATGGGTGATGGTAAACTCTTCGTTGGATTGTTGAACGTGTTCAATTGTGTCCATGACTTTAGATGGTGTTAATTCTGCCGGGGTACTAAACTAGATCCAGACAGGAGATCGCTGTGGTGATGGATGGAAAGTCTCAAACGATCGTCCTCTTTGGCTCCCAGTTGTCGTTTCAAGGTCTCTAACAAGGAATCCCACAAATCAGTAATGAACCCTGCAGCTTTCTCGGGAGGCACTTCAGACTTTAAGTCTTTAAAGTTGACGGTGTAAGTGTAAGCCGTGGTTCTTAATTTTCTAGAGGTCATTTTTTGCGTCTCTCGAATGCGATAGTAATTTTCGGGAGCCACGGAAGGACTTTCTTTGTTAGGAGTTCTAGATTCTCTTGGTTTGGTGGAAGGTGTGGTTTCAGGCTCACTCGTGTCCTCTTCGAAATCGCTGGCATGGACTTGAGCTAGCACTTCAGCTAGCGGTGTTTGAGACGGCATGGAAAGTCATCGTCGTGGCCTCTTCGTTTCTTCTTCTGTTTGCTCATTGAAATGGCATGATCTTTTCATCTTGATGTCTCACCTGAATCTGACTGAGTTTTACACAGGCTCTCTACCTATATAGAGAGATTACTTACTACCCTCAGAGTCACTATTCGTTATTCAACTTTCAAACAGTGAAGATGGAAGAGAAGTCAGAAAAGCCTACCATTCTGGTCAGAGATTTAGCACAACAGACGTCTGTTGCTATCAGAATTTTACCGAGAGTCCTTAGAAAGTATAACAGTAAGACTAAGGACTACTCCTCCTGCTCCTCCTCTCGAGATAAAAGTCAAGATACTTGCTATATCTGCCAAGAGAAAGGACATTGGGTTCCAGAATGTCCACAACGTCAAAATCAAGGAAAAGAAAAGAGAGACAAAGGGAAAGATACCTGTTGTCATTGTCAAGAAAAAGGACATTGGTCTTCAGAGTGTCCTAAGAAACAAGAGAACCAACAAGAGAGGGAGGAAGCAGAGGGATCTTCAGCACCAGAAGAAGAAGAAGAACTCATCCCCGTCGTCAAGAAAGGTAAGAATGCCAGACGACTGGAAGACAGTGAAGAAGAAGAAGAACCCTTGATACCTGTGAAGAAATTCAAGAAAAAGAGAGACAGACAGTGAACTATGAACTTGAGTGATGTGTTATGAAATGTTCATTGTGATTTTTAAAGAGAATACACCAAAATGGAAAAAAAGGTAGTGTCTTTTGGTTTTTTATTTTTTAGAGTATGGACGCACGCACGTACGCACTCCTAAACAAACCAAGGATTGGATTTAAAGTTTTACTTGATTTTTGGCAATGAGGTAGTAGTAGTAGTAGTAGTCAATGGTGGTGGTGGTGGTGGTAGCATCTCAGTAGTAGTAGTAGTGATGGGCTTAGAATGTTTCGCCCGTGAGGATCTCTTTCTCTTGGGTTGTGTTAAAGAAATCTGATTCGTGTTTCTCAGATACTTTAACTCGGCTAAAATGTCTTGTAGTAGACTCACCGTTTTGTTTTCATCACTCCCTTCCTTCTGTCCTTCACACTTCTCCTCTTCTAGCTTTCTTATTTCTTCTTCTTGCTTTCTTCTTTCCTCTTCTTGCTGAAGAAAGGCTTCTTCTGCTTCTCTCTGACGCTGCAAAAATTTTCCAATTCTTCCTTTTGTCTCTTTTTAAAATCATCGACCACGCGTAAAGATGGTGGTGGTGGTGGTACAACAGCGGTTGTTGTTTCATGCAAAAATACTTGCGATGACAGAAATTCCACAAAATCTAAATTAAAATCTTGTGGTTGAAAGTTCACCACTGCATTGGTCGTCGTACTCTCACTCCGAACATAACTTTCCGTCGCAGGCTCACCCCAATACATTGTCTTCGTGGTATCAGCCATACTCAAACTATGCCGCAAAAAGGTAAAACCATACGAACGCTGTGACGCCTATATACTGAAGGTGACGTCACACCCCAGGTCTTTTCCGATTGGAAGAGAGACCCACCCTGTTGTAACCCACGATTGGATTGGTGGTTCATTTCGATCCGTTTCGATCGGCTATTAGGCTATATATTTTGTCACATAGCTTCACCGGTTCTCAAGACCAGAAGATGTATACCTCTGTAGAGTCATCCAATATCATATCGGGGATGCTGTTCAACCCAGACTTCCCGATGTACGTGAAAGCTTCATGGGCGATCACCAAGATGACAGGTACAGCGGTGTGGAGGAGAAGGATCTATAAAGAGAGACAAGGGTGTCTGAAGCGGGTCCTCCTCTACGGACCTGAAGTACGTCGAAGCTTAAGGAGAAGAAGACCCTCCACGAGGTGTGATCTGTGTTAACTTGGTTCACACCATTCCAACGGCCCTTTTCAGGGCCACCCACCTCTCTAGAAAAGATTACTCTAGAATTGCCTTAAAAATATATTGGTGTGTGTGTGCGTGCGTGTGTGTGTGTGTATGTGTGTTTTCTGTGTGTGTGTGTGTGTGTGTGTGTGTGTGTGTGTGTGTGTGTGTGTGTGTGTTAGGTGTATGTGTCCCTTCTGTCCCCATAAACGCTTCTGTACCCCAAGTGCCTCCCCATGTTCATTTCCCGTTTGTACCCAGACTGCCTCCCTCCATGTTAATTTCCCGTATGGCTCTAGACTGCCTCCTTTGGCTCTAGGCAGGCTCCCTATACTAATGTCCATATTGAGGTTCTGAGATAAAACCTGAGCATTGACAAATAGGGTGTTGTTCGAATCTATCTAGACAGTGAATCGATATATTTTCTCCGAACGGGGAGCAAAAGACACGCACACCATATATAATATGTTTTTCGGCGTTTTAAGCAGAAAATCGCTGTTGTATGCATATTTGGGATCTTCGTCGTGATAAAAAGAAACGTTTACATTTCAGTTGAACCAAGGTAAGCAAAGCACCTGAGTCTTCATTAGGTCGAACCTAAAAAACGGTCACTAGCGTCAAAACGCACGACAGCACGTTGGTCAACACACATAAGACAAGTTTCTGTTTTTATAATTAATATAATATTGGCGCAGATTCATAGATATTTGAAATACTTTGACCTGGCGCAGAATTGATATATATTTCAAAATACTTCAACCTGCTCACACTGCGGAATGACTCCAAGATACTGTAAATCAAGGAATCATAGCTTGCAATAAAATGTTGGCACGTTAAGGCAATATTCTGTTGTGACATTCTGGGGGCACGATTCATTTAACCGACGTAAGCTATACCCACTAGAAACGTCGGATAAAGCAGACTGCTGTATAATGGAAATCACGGCTACCACTCTCACTAATGTCTTGTTCCTTCGCTTTGTTGATACAAAAGTGGAAGGGATTTTAAGCTTATGCGAAAGAGATATCTCGAATGCAGACATAACAGCAATTTGTCCAGCGAAAATGAAAACGCTTCTTTTTAAGTAGTTATTTTGAAAACTCTTGCATGTGATCGACCAGTTTATCACTTGTCGTTTCCTATCTCTGAAAAATAGTAAGTTGTGACGATTTGCCGCCGCTATTTTTTTGTGAAACAAAGGTATACCTAATAGAATGTGCATCGACTATGTGAGACGCGTATAGGTATATAGACCAATAAGTTGTTCGCAGCCACTTTTGATTATTATCTGACGTTACTGGCAGTGACGAGGAACAACGGTACAGCGCAAATTCAATGAACGATGATCCGCTCCGTAGAAATCTGGATTGTCGGCGGCTAGCAAAGAGCAGATTTAATTATCTGGACCCAGATCGCAAGTCTAATCCCGTTTCTTTGGTTTCATTGAGTGAAATCTTTCCAAACAATCACTGTTTATTAGCAATCCCTCTCTGAATCGACCGATATCAGTCCAGTGGCTGTTGAACTTCTGTGAAAATGCTAATGCATGTGTGCAGACTGTCCACCGCGGAATTTTGTCGCTGTATGGTTGTTCTCTGCCACTGCAAGTAATATCAGAAAATAATAAAATGCGGCGCATAGCGACTTGTTGGTCTAATTTATACATAACGCTCAGCTCCCATGCATATTCTAAGCGTTATTCATTTAAGATTGTAATATATCTGATGTGTTAAAAATCAGCACAAATTTATCACTATTACACATTACACGTTTTAAGCCCTGGAAAACATTTAATTATATGTTGTTATTTTGCATTTGTATTGTCGTATGCTGTTAAATATAACAAACTCATGTGTCATATTTGTGCCATGAGTGAAATAAAATTTTGCATTATTCTTTTCTGTAACAACATCAGCTGTGGTGTAGTTTGATACTTATGACATCTTCTCTAAATGATTTTTACCCAGACCAGTTCCATGTCTGTGTTATACACATAGTCTCCATTATGCTGGTACCCGTCTATTTATCGTCGACGCTTTAGCTTGTGTAAGATCAAATGTTCTCTATAGACTAGAGTTAACAGTATTGTAAGAATGTCATTATGTCTTATTTATATATCGTTGATTAATCAAAATAATCTTTTAAATTACATAAAGTACGCTTGACGTTAGATAACGTAGTGCCGTACAGTATAATATTTTAATCTTTTAATTTACATAAAGTACGCTTGACGTTAGATAACGTAGTACCGTACAGTATAACATTATATATGGAATAACCTAAAGAACAATGAAAAAGCACCAGCACCAGCACTTGTCGGTTTGGGTAGCAAAAAAGCTGAAATCGCAGATTTATAAAACACGTGGATTCAACATCACGCTACCCTAGTTTTCTCAATCTTCTATCGTTCCAGATTCAGTCAACAGGAGCGTGCCGGTACTCTTCCAGATGAGTATTTCCTACGTTTGTTCAAGAAGATAACGCCAACCGTCACAACCAGTTCGCCTCATAAGAATGAAGCCTTCCCAGATTATATGAATGTTAATGATGACCGCGTCACAATAATACATGGCCCCCCCACTATGTGTGAGATACAAATTGAAGTTTTGTTTCAGCGCTGAGTTGCGAGTATTTCTTATAATTCTGCGTATTATCAATTTTAGCTTTTGGATACCTTATTCGGTTAGGGGATTAAGAAATGCACAAGCCTCGGTTAGGGGATTAGGAAATGCACAAGCATCGGTTTGGATATTAGGAAATGCACAAGCATCGGTTAGGGGATTAGGAAATTCACAAGCATCGGTTTGGGGATTAGGAAATGCACAAGCATCGGTTAAGGGATTAGGAAATGCACAAGCGTCGGTTATGGGATTAGGAAATTCACAAGCATCGGTTTGGGGATTAGGAAATGCACAAGCATCGGTTTAGGGATTAGGAAATGCACAAGCATCGGTTAAGGGATTAGGAAATGCACAAGCATCAGTTAGGGGATTAGGAAATGCACAAGCGTTGGTTAGGGGATTAGGAAATGCGCAAGCATCGGTTTGGGGATTAGGAAATGCACAAGCATCGGTTAGGGGATTAGGAAATGCACATGCATCGGTTAGGGGATTAGGAAATGCACAAGCATCGGTTAGGGGATTAGGAAATGCACAAGCATCGGTTAGGGGATTAGGAAATGCACATGCATCGGTTAGGGGATTAGGAAATGTGCATGCATCTGTTTGGGGATTAGAAAATGCACAAGCATTGGTTAGGCATAGACTGATAATAACAGCTCTTTTCACATGATAGATTAATAACTTTGCATAAATCTAGAAGTTTATAGTTTCTGGGATAAAAAATGTCACATTGGGTTTTTTTCCTAAGGGTAGAAAAGCTATAGATATACTAAAGGATTGGTCAATATTATAAAGAGGGTAGGTGAGCCTTGTTAATTATGGAGGAGAGTGTGATGTTTTGAAAAGGATACAATTTGTATGCGAAGTTAAAGGTAGTGTATAATTAAGCACGTCTAATTACAGAATAAGATATTCTTTGTTACGGGATAGAGGAAAGTGTTGAATTTGTATCCAGTTTGATTTGCAATTGTACCGCCCCCCCCCCCCCCTGCCAGTAAATATTGAATGTTACACAAGGGCATCATATTAACTAGTCAAAGAATTATGATCGAAGAACATTATTTTATTTTACATAGATAAAATACATAATTTTTATATTTAGGATAATTAGTTCCGTATTTTTGGTACTGTAATAGCTTTTAAACAAGACTGAAACGAGAAACACCGTTTTAATACTGTGTTATATGCCTTCTAGAAACTATTCTGATGCATTATTCAATTAAGGTCATGTACTTTATATTATGTAAACTTAAATTAATGAATGGACAGTATATTTATATGGAGCAAAATATTCGCTTTTCACATCTCATCTGAAAACAGAAGATTATACATATGTCCTATGTTAGACAGGTGTACGATTATACTAGAACTGAAGACATTAGGATTTTTTTCCGATTTATGTTATCTGCCTCGTCTGAGTTTCTAACAATGATTTTTTTTTTCGCCACAAATGAGATATTCTATATTTCAGTTGAAGAAGGACTGAGAATAACTTTCAGCATTATGGAGGGAATACGATATATCATCTCTTCGATGGATGATCTAGCACGAGAACGAGAAGAGCTACGAATACGAGAACTAGAAGAGCAACATAAAGTACAGAAGGAGAGTCCGAGCCATTTACGGTCCCGTAAACAAAGTGGCGATGGTCGATTCCCACATTTCTCCCATGCAGATTCTCTGGCCCTAGAAGAACAAGACAGGTCGAAGAGAAGGCGCAGTAGTCAACCATCTTCACAGACCGCACTGCATATGGATTTGCCTCAGAAAGGTCTTGCTGAGGGGAAAATGCCCAAAGGACAGTTAGAACATAGAGGTCGAAGACTGAGTAAGCTACTAGAACCGCATCCAATAGAAACGACAGGCAGTGTTCGGGACACAATAAAGAGGCAAGGGGACGGAGGGGTGTCCAAACCCTAACGGACGCACTTGATGCAGCAATAGCCGAATTAAATCAGACTACCAGTCACAATTGGTAAAACAATGACCATCATTCACGCAATGCAAATGAATATTTATTGGCACATTTTGATTTATTTATTTAATCCTAACAGCCAAGTTAGCTATTGTCCGTGTTATAAAAGAAAATTCTAGAAGAAACCCATTAAAGATTGTTTATGTTTTTCTTGTACGTTTTGTTGAGTCTTATGTACATTTTATGCGTATGAAGGTCAAGGTCACGATATCATTTACGACACAACATGATGAGATTAGAGTTTTCTAATCTGATCATCAATAGCCAATACTAGGTATACACGTTGGTAAATGGATATATAGGTCATTTTCGTGTGCACACTGTAAACTTCTAGCTGTAACATATATTCTGCTTCAAAGGTCGGAGGCGACAGCAAAGTGATATATATATATATATATATATATATATATATATATATATATATATATATATATATATATATATATATATCGTGTCCATGTGATAATATCTGGTGGCGACGACTTGCCATCTCGTGATAATTGACCAGTCGCAGCACAGCAGACTCACCGAGGACTATTAGCGTACACGGAGCAGTTTTGGGGTAAATATTGACTCGTATTGTTTGTTCTGCTCCTTCCCTATCGTTCTTTCTTTCCAGAACAATAAATAAGACATACAGAATTCAAGATTGATTAGAAAACTATCGAATTTAATGTAAATTTTGCACCACACGTTTTCGATCATGAAAGATTTACTTTCATTTATGTAATCTTGAAATGATATTAACGGGCTGCAGACATTCTTCAATTTTAATAAACCGCGAAGCATTTAGTTTGTACATATTCATTTAAAATCACTTTTATTTAGTTTCTTTATATCTAACCAATCGGAATATACGTTTGTTCAACAGCGAGACAATGAAAACAAACCAAAAAAAGGCTTGGTCAGGTGATTGGACGTTGTAAGGTCTTAGTAATCGAAAATATTAAGTGCATGTGTATAAAACTGGTGTGGCTGCTTTTTAATTAATTTCAAGGGACAAAGTGATACAGCTTTGGTATAAATTGTTGTCATTATCAAGGGTCTCGTCCCAGTAAGACAGATACAAGTTCGTTGGCAAGGCATCGTAGGTTTATTTGGCAATTGAATACTGCGCTAGGCTTGCGTGGGTGCACCGTCTTGAATAATCACTTCTTTGGGTTTAAAAAGTACAGTGTTATTATATTACATTTATGAAACTAAATGAATTACAATCTATCGTCCATGATTAGAAAATAAATAAATTAGAAGGCTTAAATGTCAAATAGGAGTTCCAAATTTCAATTAAATAGCCATTTTTACAATCGTAACATTTACTTAATTCATTTTAGCAATATGTGATCAAGATTTAACTCAATGAATTTGGGCACAAATCAACAGAAGTGTTCCTTTATGTCTAACACAGAGTTCTCTTCTGATAATATAGCTAGTTACGAGGCCTAAGAAGTTTTTAGGACGGAGTTATTGATTAAAAGGAAATCATATGTCATATTTTGCCCCTGTTCCCCCCTCCCTTCGCCATAATAGAGGCGGGATTTAGTCACTCGTGTTTGCATGTGTACGTGTGTGTGTGTGTGCTTCAAGGATAACAGATAAATAATTTTCCAAATGGAATGAAGCTTGTAAAGAATAATACAAATGATACAAGGGAGAATTATTAAAACTTTTGGAGCTTCTGTGTTAACAACTGCTGGAGAATTCTTTCCCGATTATTAGCAAACAACATTACCTACAGTTCTACACAATGCTTACAGATGCGGTATCACCACCTTATTCAGATGTTTGGAAAATGCTTTGGAAAAGAAGCGATTGTGGGCGGACAGGAGTTGTATCATCTGGTTCCTTTTAATTGTTGATTACGTAATCCAAAAATGACAATAGATGATTACGTGATTTGATAATTATCAGACGTGTAGTACTCTGTAGTGTTACGTCTAGGGGTTAGAAATAGTAACAAAAGAAAGAACGACTCAAACAAGCTTTCACAATTTCTAAAATATAAATTTAATTTCCTAAAATATTAAATACTTCAAACAAACATAGTGAAAGAATTAAAAATAACTTACAGTTTAGAAATTCCTAAATAATCCTAAAAGTCCTATTGTATTTTGATAATCCGGAAGTTAATCCAAAGCATTCTGAATGAAGTCACTAAAGTGTTGATGTGCCACAAGAAACACAGTTTTAAATCCAAATGTTATTAATCCCAGGTAAACTCCTGTGAATGTATAAGTTCCTGAAGAATAGTACTTAAAATCCTAAATGTACTATGTATCTAAAAGAATTTCACCGGCTGATTTTACAAACAATAATAATCTTCCTCAATAACCGTATGATCCTGATGAACTGCTAAAGAATGAAGATTCAGTGGTTCTTTTGGCATATATAGTCTCTTACGGCGTAAAAGAGAATTTAACTTCTAATACTGCGACTTAGAATGTGTTCTGTAAACAACCTTCTTTAACCAATCAGAAACTAGGTCGCGCATGATACTGTTAAAAAGTGACTTTGCACTACAATGAAACTACCTCTTTTCAAATCAACAAGATTTTGACATGTGATTCATGGTCATCTTTCTTTCCTCCTAGCACGTGGTTTCTTTATTGTGGGTTAAGCTGACCGACATAATTATTGATTTTCCCAGGACTCATATAAACATGTTTAAAGTACATTGTACTTTACAAATAGCGTAGACTACTGAACTAAAGAATTATAATACAATGATTATAAACCAAATGAAAACTATTATAATTTAAAGATAATACACAATGCCGTAACAGTAGATATTCTTCATAATTTACTTCCCAGAGGTAACAATGAAATAAGGGACGGAATGTATTAATTTTTTTGTTTTTGTTTGTTTGTCCCCGCTACTTATCATTGATATTTACAGTTCTTTTTCATTAAGGTTTATTCTAAATTACGGCACCACAGCCTGGCATCAGGGCTTAAATATGTAGCTATGGATTGAGAGAGAGAGAGAGAGAGAGAGAGAGAGATGCAATACATACATTGCCTGGGTAGCAAAAGGAGCCACATCAATATGCCACACAACGAAGACGCTATAAAAGCTGATTAATTGTCCACAACCTGGAATTCTAACGTAATTGCTTATCCCTCTGTTGTTTCCTCTCTCCTTTGAGGCGCGATGAAAAACGCTTCAAATTTTACAAAACTTGAGAATTCTGTATACAAGAAAAATTGTGGTAGGTAGGTTCAAGACGGAGAAATATGAAATATTTTCACTTTGAAATTATATAAACTCTGGATTGGATTCAAATATAAATCGCCGTCCAGGTGAAATTCGTTGATTTATCCCTTACACGTGAGTAGTATGAATATCATCGAGTCTGGACCACTTGACCTTTGACCTTTACCCCTAACCTTTGACCTTCACACCTAACCTCTGGCCTTCACCCTAAGTCACTGGATTTCAAAACTTTACGACTCCTGAGACACTTAACGTATGGCGGATTCTGGGTCATGTAATCTCTGAGCTTCACAACAGACCGCTGATTTTCAAATTGTATGAGAAAAATCTGGGTCACCTACGCTATCTGCCTTCAAATTTTCATGAAAAATCCTGGACCACCTACGCCACTGTTAGTCACAATGTTACCAGAAAACTTGGGCCACAGGTTGTCAAAATAGTTGCTATAATAACAAAAATTCTGGCAAAGAGGTCGTCAAGCTTTTTATAACAAAAATTCTGGCCCAGAGGTCGTCAAGCTTTTTATAACAACAAGGCCACCCGCCCAACTATCACTCAGAATAGTTCCTATAGCAACAGAGCCACCGGCCCAGGGCCACCCAACACACACAAAATGAAACATAGGATAAAAAGCAAGCGCCTCATCACCCAATTTTATTAACTGTTATAATCCATTTTACCACATTCCCTTTTTTTATAAAGATGATAATAACCCATTTAATCAAAAATTAGATCTTACCTTTAGGTAATTTTGTAACTAACTATAGGTAATTTTTTAACCAACAAATATGTGGTCCGGGGCTTTTTTGTCAGGATCTTTACTTTTGTATTATTTTATATACACCTTGATATTAAATTGGTCTGTTTACGTCTTCACATCCCTGAAGGTAATTAATTAAGAACACAAACCCACCAATAACTAATGCAGGCCATGAACAAAAAATCCATTTGGCCTCTTCTTCTTTTCCATTTAATTTTTAAAAACAAACAACAACATCAACGGTTAGTTCTTCATGGGTGATATCAAATATATGATACAAGGACACCGACCTTTAAATAGTTGTTATAACAACATAATCAAGGGCCACCCACACCATCTATACTCTAAAACGTAGGATAAGAAGCCAACGCGTATTCCTCAATTTTATTACTTTCAAATTTTCAGTAAGTGAATCCTAAATATGAATATTAATTTTATGTATTTTTCCATTTGATCATTTATATTGTGCGCTTTTTTCTATATTAATTATTCTGACGTCACACATGCTTCGGCTTTTACTGAAGTTCAAATTATCTGATTTTTGTATGAAATACGCCCATTTCCATGACGCTGCCATGAAATTCCGGTAGATTGTAATGTTAAATATATATTGGTTTTTGACGTTACACATTCTCCGCCCTTAAAAGACGCCCATTGTCATGAAATTCTTGTATAATGTTAACATTTTACATGCCCCAACCGTCGCTCGAAGGTAATATTTTATCATTGTTTGGCTCAGAATCCAACACCTTATGCAGCAGACTACGCGGTCAACGTATAAAGTTTAGTTTGAAAATTAACATTAAATTTCCCCCCAATTTATATACTTAGTTGACTGCAATCTATTTAATATTCAGTCAAAGTGTCTAATATCAACATAATAACACCCTTTTAAGAGTCCTTTACTTTATTGTTTAAATGTGAATTAGATAAATCATAGATCGTCTTCAAAGATCCAATAGTAGTTTCACTTACATTGACTTTATTCTGTAAGTCCTCTATCTTTCTATTGACTTCTTCAAAGTCATTCTTCCTATGCATCTGTCAGATTATCTTGCACATTTTTTACACCAGCTTTGAAGCCATTACCTAACTGTTTAACATCTTCATCATGCTGTTTGTTCTCATTATTTATTTATTTCTACAACTGTTAAAGTTGTGATTGTAATGTATTATAATCTTCTAGAGACTTGATTACTTCTTCCACGTCACTCTCTAAGACTGATATTTCGGTATGTATCCTTTGTTCAATTGATTGCAATTATTGCGCCATGTTTTCCAAGCTTGTAAAGCAATTTAAAGAATAATTAATCTTTTGGTTACCAAAACTTGAGCAGCTAACCCCTTTTTATTTATCATCCATTTGCTTTTGCAGTTCTGTGAGATCAATAGATTTTTTTGTGATACCCAGATATATAGCTTTTAATTTATTATTAACTTTTTCTCTCTCCATGCTTTTATATCTTTCCAATTAGTATCCTCAAAAGCATTACGCATTTAAGCGTCAACACGTTTTGGTACAAAACCTTTATTAGTTACATCAGCTTTTGCTATAGGATCTACTGAATTTTGTAATACCATTCTTGTTCAAGTTTAAGTCAATATTTACTAATTGACCAGTGGATTCATCTTTTTCACTTTTCCCTATCAATTTAAAATTAAAATCACTAAGACCACTTAAAGAAATATATGTCATTTATTTGACGCCAATCGGCAACTAATTGCCTTAGCTTACATACGGTGTGAGCTTTGCAAGCTACGCGATAGCAAATTAATTTGCTTGAGATATTCTTAAGATATATGTAATTGGCGTACCATTATAATCTGTTACTTCTGAATCTTCATCTTTCATTTTGATATTCACTCTGCTTATTGGACCTCTTTGTAATTGTTTATATGGACTCTTAACATTGTATGAGATGAAAAACATTTTTAATATGTAGGAACTCAAATAGAATATAGTAGGAGCCGTTACAATAGTTTTCTATTGTTTAGTTAATGACGGAAAATATATCAGTTCTTAGGCTTGCAAAATCCACAAACTGTATCTGATTCGATAGATGTATTTATAGATCTCACACTATTAAATCCTAGTACTTTAGAGTTGTGGTTTGTTATATACACTGTATAAGTATTACTCAAAGTTATTAAAACTTTAGAGTTATATTTTCTGGCATTCAATGTTTATGCCTTCTTTATTGTCGCCATTAGCAGTCATTCCTTCTTTGTGTTTTTCATGTATATATCAAGACTATAGAAACCATGAGGTACTGACATGGTCTTGATTTCATTGTTTTTTTCTTATAGTAGACAATACCGTTTGTTTTTTGTTGTTGGTTTTTCTTCTTTTTTTTTTCATCATGTGAAATATCGTTAAAAAAAATAATACAAAATCTATTCTCTGTAATGAAATGTTAAATTTGCTATATGTGTTATCAATGGTAATCTAAAAATATATTGCTTTCTCGGACTGTCTTTCCACAGTAATGTAACTTGACTTTGTCATTAGGTAACTTGTCTTCGCTATTTAAGAAACGAGAATACTTGTGAAATAGTCGTAGCAATGTAGTCCTGACGTCCCGTCCCGTTGGGTCCTTGCAACATATTGTTTTATTCAATACCTATCATATTAAATTCATTGTGACGTATTTCTATAATGCTTATTGCTTTGCTCGACATTTCATCAACAGTATTCAGCTTATTTATAGCAAAGGTTACACTCTCATCGTGTTTTAAAACTTTATTATATACCAGTTTGTCTTTTAAATCTTTTGCAACAAAACCTAGTAAAATTGCACCGAATCCTGCAAAGCTAAAGATATAATAAGTCCTCGGGCACAGGCAACCTCAACTCATAAACAAGTAGGTACAACACCCATTCCACCAGAAACACTTGCCATACCAACCTGTACAAAGCTTAAAATATTATGATGTTTTATACTTTTTTCTTTAACCTCTTTAACTAAATCATTCTTAACTTCATTATTTTTCATCAGTCTAAAATTAATTCCATGGTGGTTAGGTAATTTATCTACCATTTAAAGAGGTTAACTACTTCATTATCTTGTCTGGTAGTATCTCTTGTTCTATTAGATGTTAATCGTAAACTGACTTCACAAAATTGAAGTAACCAATTTTAATATTTCTCCCATACCCATGTTTGTTTGAGAATCTATCTTAAAATTAGATATCTTCTTCAAAAGCATACTGCAACTTACTGCAACAGTTAAGTTTAATGCCGCATGATAAATAGTGTTAAGTATCTTGTTCGTTTCGCATGCCATTTACTAATACAAATTTTATTAAATGTACTCATGGCTCCACTATTAACTAATATATCAACTAGCTAGTTATTCTGTTAATCTAGAGCATTTCTGGAAATGGATTTACTTTATTTGACTTTTTGGAGGATATGTTAGTAATTTCCGCCGTCACTTGTTCCTTTTTAGGTGTTTTTGTAACAAATATATCACATATACTTCTATAGCAACAACTACGCGAGCTATCAAGTAATAACTATTTAGCCTGTTTTAACGCCACGTACGTCATGCCTGGAGTATTCTTTGCACACAGTAATCATACCAACCATATTGTATTGTTCTGCTTTGGCTTTTTAACATAATTGAGAACGTTTTACAAGTTGTTTTCTGAGTAAAACTTTATGTGAATCTTTTACCTTTGTGAAGATCCCTTCTCTGGTGATTTAGGAACCTGTACATTTTTTTTAATTTTGCATTCACCACAGTCCATTTATTTTGCAACGAAATTGAAGTTTTCCTACACTGTTGTTCAAGTTACCTTCAAGTTATTTTTCAATTTTGCTTCAAGTTTTTTTTAAGTTACCTTCAAGTTATTTAAAATTTGCCATCAAGGGTTTTTTTTTAAAAGTTATTTTCAAGTTATCTTCAAATTACCTCCATGTTATCATCATGTTACCTTCGAGTTATTTTTCAGAAATATTTTAAATAGTATTTATAGATACGGACTTTCTATTGTAACTATGTTATGGTTTTCTAGAACCTGAGATTTGCCTTCTTCGCTCACGCTTTGCTCGCTTTCGTTTTTAGAATTAACGTGCGTAAACGTTATCAAGCGTGCACTTAATGTTGAGTGGTAATCCACACCTAAATGATAAAAGCCCACTAAAGTATCTAACTCTGCTGGTTGTTAAACAGTCTTCTTTAAACTCTTTCTATAATTCGTTTTCTATAATTCAATTGGAAGAAATTTGCTCATCAAAGATGTTATTCCTGGTGTAATTAATGCAATAATACTATGAATAACATCTTTGATAAGTACATAGAGAATCATTGTATATGCTTTCTTTATTTGTTTTAATTCCATTTTATCTAACTCCTTGTGCGTTAAGGTTTTACCAGTTATTTCCTTGTATGTTAAATTTTTACACTAATTTTTAATTCCTGTGTGTAGGCTTCTGGTTTTTCCTCTTCATATATGGTATTGACTTCAATATATTGTTTTGATTCTAAAAGATCTAAATCTTTTCAAAGTTGATTTAGATTCATTTAAATAGTATAAAATGGTGGAAGGTGGTTATCTTTACATGACTGAAGAACGTACTCCTGAATTGACTCCTGATGAGCCTTCTCCTGATCCTATTACAACAATTCAACGATTATTTATTAATCAATACAAAGAAGACATCAAACATAATTTTAAGTTAAGTGAAGAAGAGTATATATTAAATAAATCTCATTTTAAACGTATACATAAACATTTTATTACGACATAATTGGTAATGCTGATTTTCAACCTTCTAAGATTGGTAACCTAAAATGAAGTTATAATTTAACACTATATATCATTAGGTTGGGAAAGAGAAGGAAACATATGGAATAGGACAGAAATCATTCCACAAATATAAATGACTACATTTAAAGATAATGTTGCTGAAACATATTTATTAGAATCTTGAAAGGACATTGCAGAAATACATGAGAATTTAAATATTGGGAATATTGATTTTAGAAATCAAATTCAATAAAAGTAAAAAAATGACTTAGAAAGTTCTATGACTAGAGAAGGAAATGTTCATAGAATGTTTTTTACTGATCAAGAAGAAAATGAATTAAGAGGATATTTATTAATTCGGTAAATTCAAAAATATTAGCAATGAAAAAAAACATTGACTTAAATGACAAATAAAAGATGATATTGTTAAGGAAAAAGATCCAGCTAACAAAGATAAATGAAACGATATTACAATTAAATGAAAGTAAAAGAGCACGTTTATTTGGACATTTAACAGATATAGAAAATAACTTTAGAGAAAATATTAAATGAGTCATAAATGTAAGAAAAGTAACCATCAGGTGATAAACTGACTTTAAATATCGCAGGAATTATTTTTTAATTGTTTTTTTTAATAGCTGATAATGCCATTTTGTTAATTCGTGCATGATAGCTTGCTCTCTGCAATTGTTTTAAAATGTTTATTTGTAGTAGCAAAAGAAGGATTATTTAATAGATTTATTTAAAAAAGTAAATCACGCAACCTCCTGCAAGCATAGATTTATGAATAATAAATACTTATTTATTTGTGATCTATATTATCAGGTACTGTAGGTTCGTCTGTATAATTCCTATTAATCTTATCATGTTTGTTGTCTGTATAATTCCTATTAATCTTATCACATTTGTTGTCTGTATAATTCCTATTAATCTTATCACATTTGTTGTCTGTATAATTCCTATTAATCTTATCATGTTTGTTGTCTGGATAATTCCTATTAATCTTATCACATTTGTTGTCTGTATAATTCCTATTAATCTTATCATGTTTGTTGTCTGTATAATTCCTATTAATCTTATCATGTTTGTTGTCTGTATAATTCCTATTAATCTTATCATATTTGTTGTCTGGATAATTCCTATTAATCTTATCATGTTTGTTGTCTGTATAATTCCTATTAATCTTATCATGTTTGTTGTCTGGGTAATTCCTATTAATCTTATCATGTTTGTTGTCTGTATAATTCCTATTAATCTTATCATGTTTGTTGTCTGTCTTATTTACTATTCAATACGAAACGGTTCCTTAAGCTAAATAAGGGGCGGCAACCCTAGATCTAAGATGGTGGAAAGTTACTCAACTGGTTAATTATATTGTGGTCACAAGATGTTATTTCATGTCCAGGAAATACTGATTTCGTTCCCACCAGATAATATCTCGTGGCCACAAGATTATACGATCTCGTGGCCTCAAAATAATATCATGTGGCTACTAGATAGCATCGTTATAGCCAGGAAATAAATATCTCGTACCCACAACAATGTTCGGGATTGTTGCCTGTGATTTACTAGTTCTTATGAGTAATGATCAAATAATGTATTGCCATTTTCTGTGTATCACACTTGTTGCTTCCATGTGGAAAAAATATATAAGAAATGTTTGACTGTGCACCATGCTGATATCTAATATGTATTGATACTCCTGTTATTTATTTAAAATGTATACTCTGAACAAACTGATGTAAGCTTGTGAATTTTTATCCTCTAGCTTATTTTACATCTTCAAGGTGTCGAATAATGAAGTATTAATATTTATCGAAAGGTATGAATATTCTCGCTGTTTTCAATGATTGATGTGCAACGTTCACCCAACTTTGTTAACAATGGTATTTTGTGTTTGATAGTTGACATTTTTTTTCTTTCTCAAATCATTGCAAAGCTTTTGGCATTTCATTCTGTATATATTTGTGTGACTGGTTTTACTCTTCTTAACACGGAGGAAATCTCTTTTTCTTCAACCCTCTCTCTCTCTCTCTCTCTCTCTCTCTCTCTCTCTCTCTCTCTCTCTCTGGATATTATTAAATGTTTTGATCGAGCGAACTTGCAGCTTTATATTTTCAAAGTTTTTTAAAAAATAAATGTTGAATCAAGTATCGTCATTCACAGCATTTTTCTTACACTGTACACAGGAGCTGCATGTTCAGATACACTGCCCTTGTAGTCGGTGCATTAGCTTGTAATATTATTTTGCCCATGATTTTCTGTAAATGGTATGAAAAGTAGTACCAGTTAGCTAGCCCAAATAAAATACAAATTTTCGGTTCATACAGGTGTGAATCCAAGAAATTCAAAAGAAACTGACGAATCAGATTACTAGAAGTCATAATGAAAAACGAAAAATTTATTTGGACTATATGCCATTATTACAGTTACAGGTTTTTGTCCAGCTAAAATTTGTTTCTCCCTCGCTCTACATTAGTGTTCCATTACATATAGCAAGAGAGAGAGAGAGAGGAAAAAAGAAAGAAGGTAAGAAAGAAAGAACAAAACCCCAATGAAAAGCAGATTTCGAACAAATTATGTAACTTTTTTTATTCATTTAGAAAATTAGATTTAACGTCGAATGTGTATATGTATATATATATATATTCCATTATCATCCCCAACGTTGTTTCTTTTTCTTCATTTGATATGTATCATGACTCACTTGCAAATCTCATCATGTAGATTTTTTCATTTTTCTGAATTGTGTGTTAAGTGTCTGTTTTGTCCTTGCAATAGCTCACCACCACCACCACCACCCCCATTTTTTAGCCAATAAAATCCCTGCTTCTTTTGTCATAACATAATTTGTTTGTATCCAGTCAACAACAATTGATTAGTCACGATACCTTGCACCGTATATTTTAATGTCAGTTGCATAGAGTATGTCGTATACGTACTAGGAAAGCCGCTTAGTCCATGTCGAAATCTTAGTTTTCTATCTCGTAATCACAACTTAGCATCCCGTAATTTAGAGTTAATATCTTTAAATTACGACTAAGCTATCTTGTAATTAGGACTTAGTAGAACTAAGCTATCTTGTAATTAGACTTAGTATCTTGTAATTAGGACTCAGTATCTTCAGTTATGACTACGCTATCTCGTAATTAGGACTTACTATATCGTAATTAGGACTAAATATCTTCAAAATTACGACTAATCTATCTCGTATTTAGGACTTAGTATCTTCAAAATTATGACTAAGTTATTTCGTAGTTACGACTTAGTAGATCACAATTACGAGTTAGTTTATGGTAGCTATGAGTTACCTATCTCGTAGTTACGACTTTGTATATCACAATTACGAGTTAGAATCTCATAATTACGGCATAGCACAATTTTTTATCCTTATATAAAGTAGCTGATTTTATATTTGTCCTTATTGTTTTTCTGTGACGTCGTTTTCTTTCCTTCTTAGTAAATTTATATTAATCTTACATATTCTTTCTGATTTCATTCCTTTTTGTCAATCGATGAAACGATATCTTAATTTCTCTCTTCTCTTCTTTCTTTCTGCCTGTCTGTCTGTTGTCTTTTTTATTCTCATCGTAGGGCTAAGCTTCTAAATCCTTTCTAACGGTTTTAGCAATAATTTAAAACTAAGAGCACATATTCTCTCTCTCTCTCTCTCTGTCTCTCTATCTCTCTCTCTCTCTCTCTCTCTCTCTCTCTATATATATATATATATATATATATATATATATATATATATATATATATATATATATATATATATATACTAGCGATACTAGGTAGAGAGGTAGGTGGACAGACAGAGAGAGAGACATATATATATATATATATATATATATATATATATATATATATATATATATATATATATATATAGAAAGAGATAGAAAGGTGACTCAGATAAAAAGATACATGAACACCAAGGAAAAAACGACAAAATCAGAAGGACAAAACACCTACCTACCTATATACGTACCTACCTATCCCTACCTACCTACTTACTTGAACCTACTTATCTACCTGCCTAAATACATGTATGCCCAGGTGTCCACATGCACAGATACATTCATGCACTGATACATAAATACAGGCAGACAAACAAAAATAATTAAAGAGAGAGTGTTATTTAGGTAGAGTAAAGGTACATATACCCATGATTTTAAAATGGTGCTAACTGCGTTAGAAAGAAACTGTTAGATGTAAAGCCTACTGAGAGAAAGAAAGGAAGAAAGACAGACAAACAGAAAAAGAAAGATAAATGGTTCATTTAATAATAATAAATAGATTTTTAAAAATCAATAATGTAAGAACTAAGCCATACTAGAAGCAAAACAGAAACAAAATATGAAGATAAAAGCAAAACTGGAAGAACAACGATGCAAAAAGAATAAGGGAGGAATGAAAAACATGAAATTTATCGAGTAATATCTGTAAAAACAATTTTGCTATATCGCAATTTTGAGATTCCAAGTCGTAATTACGGAATACTAACTTGTAATTACGAGATAGCTAACTCGTAATTACAAGATACTAAGTCATAATTACGAGATAGTTACCGCATAGTTACAGGAAAACTAAAACGTAATTACGAGATAGCCGAATCGTAATATCGAGATACTAACTCGTAGTGAACTGATACAAAATTGATTTCGACGCGACACTTGGTGACTTCACTCAGGTGCCTCTCATCAAGGTCACAACAAGGCATGCTTCCTTCTTATTTTTATTTCCTTTTGCTCTCTGTAACTTTCTTATTATTAAAGGTATTTTGATGCAACATTCTTTTTTCTTTCCCTAACGAGGTTGTTTCTGGACAACAACAGTAATAATAATGATAATAATAATAATCATCAGCAGCAGCAGAAGCATCAAGATTCAACAGAAAGATATAAATGGCATTTGAACAGATATCGCCAAGGGAGAAAAAAAATAATTCCAGTATGCCCTTTTCTGCTAACCTTGGCGATATAATAATAATAATAATAATAATAATAATAATAATAATAATAATAATAATAATAATAATAATGTAACATAACAAATGTTGACTTTACGTCGATTGCAGAAAATTTTATAAAAACTTATTAAAAATCTTATTAAAAATGTGTTGCATTACTTTTGCTGGAATTCGACAGTATGGTCTTTTTAAGAGAGGACACAGGAGTATCCTTTTAAAATATACTAGCCATATATAGAAGAACCCTACAAGTCATTTACAAAATTGGGAATTAAACGTAGTACCGTAGAGTAACATGCTATCTGCAGGATCAATATTCGAGACTTCTTTCTTTTCTCTTTATATTACTGGCAAAACCTGCACCGACTTCATTCCAATACTTAAGTTCTTATTGACAGAAACCAATTAAGAAAAATAAATGGAATACCACAACGAAATAAAAAGAAATTATATATATATATATATATATATATATATATATATATATATATATATATATATATATATATATATATATATAAACCACAATATGTATTTTTTTTTTTAAATTAGCGAAATAAACAAAAAGCAGACAATGCAATAGCAATTCCTGGCCGTATGGTCGTGTAACTCGTGCCAAAATATATCCCACCCTCACCCCACCCCCTATTCATTTTAAAGTCTATGCACAATCTATCATCAATAAATATTTTGCATTAACTTATTGCTTTGGAGGGGAGGGTCTCCGTCTCTAATTAGCAAAATTAACTCTTTGAATGTTATTATAGATAAAGTCAAAGTACATATTTATTAGTCTTTTAGAGCTTAAACATCCAGAATAATGTAAAGTTCCATAGTTTCGTATGTGAATGACAAGACATTCCTCACCCCTGTAGGTGGGTCGGGATGTGAATTACAAGACATTCCTTCATCCCTGTACTTGGGTCGGTATGTGAATGACAAGACATTCCTTCACCCCTGTACGTGGGTCGGTATGTGAATGACAAGACATTCCTTCATATCTGTACGTGGGTCGGTATGTGAATGACAAGACATTCCTTCATCCCTGTACGTGGGTCGGTATGTGAATGACAAGACATTCCTTATTCACCACTCTATGTGGGTCGGGATGTGAATGACAAGACATTCCTTTACCCCTGTAGGTTGGTCGGGATGTGAATGACAAGACATTCCTTCACCCCTGTAGGTGGGTCGGGATGTGAATGACAAGACATTCCTTCACCCCTGTAGGTGGGTCGGGATGTGAATGACAAGACATTCCTTCACCCCTGTAGGTGGGTCGGGATGTGAATGACAAGACATTTTTAAACCCCTGCAATTGGGTCGAGAGGGTGGAGTGAAGAGTATAATATTCGAATTGCTCATTATAATGTATCACTTGTATATGATGCTTGTGTCCACAATATAAAAGAGGCACAACAACAACAATAAGAACGACAATCATGATGATGGCAACGGTGATCCTAATTATGACTACGACGTTGACAATGATGATGAATTTAAGTGCGATGAGTATACTAATACTATTATTATTATTATTATTATTATTATTATTATTATTATTACTACTGCTACTACTACTACTACTACTACTACTACTACTATGACTACTACTACTACTACAACTACTATTACTACTACTATTACTACTACTACTACTATTACTACTACTACTACTTTTACTATTACTGCTACTAGTACTACTACTACTAACATTAAGATCATTATTATTGTCGTCGCTTTTGTTGTCAAATAGACACCGCGGACAGTCAAATTTTGACGTAACGGATTATTTTTTCTTGGAAAAATTATGTTTGCCAATGACGTCATATTTTTGACGTCAGCAACCGTAAATGAATAAACCGCTTCGATACAAAGAAGAAATATATTTTGCTCATTTCAAAGCGACATTAGGCGTGTATGGAAGAGGACTCGTGTCAAAGGAGTTTATTTAATTTGGATTTGTAGCCAGACATTTTTCTTGGAAGGATATATATTGTGTTCAAGATATATACGAGAACGGCAATTAAATGATATAATGATACGGCGAAACATCATCGAAGCGAATTCAGAGGAGAGTTACGCAGGTAACATTTAAACAATTTTTTTTCCAAATCAGTTTTAAAAATCTATGAGTGGACTGCTATTGACCGAGTGCCACTAGAAGGATTTCATTTTATTTTGGGGCTCACCATATTCTTCATTTGCTCTTAATCATTACATGGTTACTGAGTATCACACAAAATGTATCTTGAATATGGAAGAAATATGTAATAATTATTAAATAATGAAACATATAATTTCGCATAAATTTATATTGAAACTTCTAAAGTGTATGCCAACGTGGCCATATTAACGTATTTACTCATCTTAAATTAAATTAAATATTAATTGATGTTCTAAAATGTAATGCCAATATACTGTATAGTATTCGCTTACCCTTCCGTTGTTTTGTACCTCACTACCGATTTTGTCAACTCAAAGCATCAAGGATATAAAAATGTACAAAACTTGGTCATTTCATTCATCAATTTATAATTTCTGACCTGATTGTCGCTAGGTGGATCCTGACTTTGTCATTTTGTCGCGTTTCAAGCCAAACTCCCAAAGCTATGGAAATTTACGGAATTATTCAGAGTTTGTCGAAGGCGACAAACTACATGACATCTGTTGTCTGAAAAAAATCGACTCGTCCATGCAAATAGGGTGACTGTGTTACTAAAGTTTGAAACGCCAAAAAATTGACAGTGTTATGGACCCCCTGGTGACAATCAGGTTAGAAATTATAAATTGATGAGTGAAATGTGTAATCAAATTCTAAAAAAATTACACCCATTAATCAAGTAATCGGTATTGAACACCCACGTGACCTTATTACATATACTTTAGTTGAGGATAGGATAAGATGACATGACTGACTTTCTCATTTCAAATGTT
Source organism: Margaritifera margaritifera (assembly GCA_029931535.1). Taxonomy (NCBI): domain Eukaryota; kingdom Metazoa; phylum Mollusca; class Bivalvia; order Unionida; family Margaritiferidae; genus Margaritifera; species Margaritifera margaritifera. Next base: position 1,994,096 of record JAQPZY010001666.1, on the reverse strand, counting down.
GAATACACATTCGTAAAACTGGAGGAAATCCCTAAAATTTACACAGATAACATGCAAGACTTCTTTAAGGAAAATTCCAGATTTTATAACATATCTTAATCCCTTATGCATGTTAAATGTTATGTGAAACAAATCATTTTTTACCAAACAAGCAATGAGAAAGATATTATAAAATCTCAATTTCAGGAAGAACATTTGAGATGTTTAATGACATGGAGCCCTGATCACCAATATAAGTAACATTATGTTCAAACCATTTCTTATCGTAAGATGGCTCCTAGTTAACCCTAATTAGTGAGTTCATCTATAAATAAATATGTTTTCATAAGATCTCCAAATCGACAGAAAATGTCATGCCCAATAATGTAAATTTAGTTACCCAATGGAATTTTAATATGTGATGAAAAGATTCAGCACTATATATTTCTTACTTCCTATCCAAACTGCTGTTGGTTTTGGTATTATTAAGTTTCAGTCCTGCCTTTGGTTTTGGTATTATTAAGTTTCAGTCCTGCCTTTGGTTTTGGTATTATTAAGTTTCAGTCCTGCCTTTGGTTTTGGTATTATTAAGTTTCAGTCCTGCCGTTGGTTTTGGTATTATTAAGTTTCAGTACTGCCTTTGCTTTTGGTATTATTAAGTTTCAGTCCTGTAATCATTGCAGAGAAATTTCATATCTGAATAGGGATTTTCAGAGATTTAAAAAAAAGTCAAGAATTAAAGTAGTATCATCTACAAACTGTGACAGTATGTTTTCTCTTTCCTTGAACTTGATGCCTTTTACATATATAGTATTTAGTAATATGGACAAAATCTGCACGTAATAAGAAATAATATACAAATATCGGACCACTCTGTTCACAGCTTTTGGAAACATTGAAGAATTTGGTCATAACGCCATAATGTAAAACTGCTGATGGGATATTACAAATCAAAAGTTTTAGCCCAGTACCTAATAATAGGTCTAGAATTAAAGAAAACTAAAACATGATGAATAAATTTCCATGAAATAATAAAATGCTTATTCAAAATCAATAAATAATAATATACCTGGAATTTTTCATTTTTTTTAATAGTCATCATATTATATATAATCCTTGTATTTTCTCCAATATATTTTCCTTTTACAAAACCTGTGTGATCGGCAGATATTATATCACCCAATACTGACTTAATTCATTTGTCGATTTATCCTAATGCAAATTTATATACAACATTCAGCAGAGAAACTGGCTGCCAGTTTTTTAGGTACTGCTTTAGTGTATCCTCCTTGGGTATGCAAATTATAATACCTTGTCTCAAAATGGTTGAAAAAAATTCCAGTTTTATATTCTTCATTAAATGTTCTAACTACAAATTCTCCAATGTGAATCCAACAAACTTTAAAAACATTTGCTGTGAAACCATCTGACCCTGGGCTCTTGTTATTTTTTATACATTGTTGATAATCTAATACCTCTTTTTCAATAACTTTGACATCTAATATTAAATATTGCTCGAGAGCCGCTGTGGCTCAGTGGTTAAGGCGTTGAACTCGTGACGAAAATCGTGCAAAGTACTTTTATTCTACTTACCACGTCACGATTTAACCTTAAACGTGTTGATGTGCCGTAAAATACCAGCCCAAACTAAACGTTAAAGATTGCTCTTGGTGAAGGATACGGCTTTTATAGTTTTTGAGAAAATCTTCGAAATGTATATATGCTCTGTCTCGTTGTCATCATTATGTCTATTTTCCTAATATAAGCTTTAAATTCCCTTGCAATATCAAAATGACTAGTACTAATTTAATTTTCCTCTTTAATTATTTAATCGTTTATTTCACAAAGTTCTATTTCTAGATGGAAAAAGTATGTTGTCGGTTTCTCCCCTTCTTCTCTCCATTTCATTTTGGATCGAATACTACTTCCTCGAAGCTTTTCTTTTCATATAATTTCAAGTTCATTCCTTTTAGACTCTATTATTTCTAAATTTGTATGACCCTTATAAGCATTCACTAAAGACTATATTTGTAGTATAAGTTCTTTTTTTCTGTTTTAATTTACGTTTCTTTTTATATGAAGCATATGAAATGTTTTCTTCCACCAATTTCCATCAATAAAGTATCAAGGAATAATGAGTCGGATACAGTAAGTCTTTGATCTGAATTTGATGCCTTGTCAAAATTTCCATCATAATCAGTTGAAGCATATTGTAATTGTAACTTCTTTATCTTCCAGTAAACTGTTATTAAATTTCCACAAACATTTGCCTCTTAGAAAATCAGTAGAACACAAATTTTGTATTATAGTCGAGTGGTCAGATATATAACTTGGCTCAATTGTCACAGTGCCTACCTTTAGCATAAGAGATTCAGACACAAGAAATAAATAAACTCTAGCTTCTTGTTAGGACTAATTTATCTTCTCTGTGTAGATTTTTAATTCTACATTTATTGTTCTAAATTGATCAAGGAGGCGAAAAGTTTCCTGTATACTTTATAATATTCACATTTCTAGCTTTAAAATTGTTTTTGTTAATTCTGGATCTTGAACCAAGTTAAAACTCCACATGTGATGATCGATTCATTTTTATATTCATATGTAATATCTTTTATATTATTGTAAAATAGGGTACAATTAATATTTGGCCAATATTCATTATTGAAAGTGAAGCACCTTTCACCAATTTTGATATCTAATATAATTAAAATACCATCATGATCCTTTTTACATTCTTTTACATAGTACTAAATTTTGCTATTGAATAGAATGTAAACTCCTCTTCAATAGTTGAAATTTCTTCTTTATCTCCCACCACTTTTGGTACTATTCCATCTGAAAAATTCTGACTTAGAACAATCTCAAAATTGTAAAGCAATACACATCCAGACATACGTTTAGTTTTCACCTCAATATTCATTTTGTTATTATCGACTTACTATTATAAATGTCTAAATCAATCAAACAAGGCAATATTATTTTTTACCCATTTCCATTCTTAATTCAGGTTTGAATGTCTCTATATTTGTTTATTTCGGACTTAATGGTATTAGTTCACTTAATACAAGTATTTATATCTAGTTCAGTTTTGAGTGCATCTGTGTCCGTTTATTTTTTAACACGTTTTAATATTTCCATCTAAGTAGTCAGTGCTACCTAGTACCACACTAATATTATTGACCACATCCAACTCAACATATTATTTCGGATCTGTCTTGGATTGTTCTATTCCAGGAGGAAGCTCATTTTTGAGAGCTGGTAAAGTCTGATCATTTAATGTTTTGATTGTATTGTTTAAATCAGTGATATATAAACCTTAAGTCGTTTTAAAAGCTCTTAATGCGATTTCATTAAGATTTATTTTTATCTTGCTGTCCTCTATCCTTTTCGCTACCCCTGTTGAATCAGTCGTCTTCTGCAACTATGACAAATTAATATTTTTAACAACCACCTTGTTTTGTTTATTTTAGTTAGTAATAATGATGGAAAAATTATTCATTAGCTCTGTAATCTCTTGATTACATTTTGTTTATCTTGCTAGTTTAAATCATTTTGTAGTTGATCCATTTTGGACTATAAAGTGCCATAGTCATCCAGAGATTTCTTTATATTTGTTCCATGTCATTGCATACTGCATGTATCTCAGAGTTTATCCTTTGTTCAACAAGTTGAATAAATTGTTGAATGTTTGGTATTTCTCCTGCTCTTTCTTGTATAGTTTGTAATGTTTGTATTGCATTAGACATGTTACTAAATCTCAATTTAAAAATGTCCTGTGCGTCTAAAATGTTGTTCCTATTTCCTTAATATGTCTGTGTAAATCCCAAAGTTTAATGGCGTTTCATTGCCACTCTGGTCAATAGAAATAAGTTTGTTGTCTACTTATTTCCCCAATGCCTTAAGATCTTTCACATTATTATCCTCCCAAGGTCTTATGTATTTGAGTATCAATGTGTGTATTTCTAAATTGCCTTATAGCGGCATCGTTTAATTTTACTGGTTCGCCTAAACTAGTAAGGTGAATAGTAAGTTATTTCAGTTTAGACAATTTGTAGTTTGTTTTATCTATACTTGTTTTTTCCATCTGGTTTTTCTTCCACCGTTTTTAATTCTGTTTCACTAAGACTTTTTAATAATATCTCTCGCATTGTTCTTTTTTTTTTTACTTCAGCGTTAAAGACGTTGTTACAGACATACTGTGAAAGTCTATAACTTGCATCTTCATCGTTATTACTGGTAATTAATCTGTTTATGGTACCGCCTCATAGTTGCTTGTATGTTCATTAGCATTGTATGAAACAGAGTCGCCGTGAAAAACATATTTGATAGGTAGACTCCAGTAAACATAAATACTAACAATTAGTGCAATTTTGTTTTGTTATTATCTCATCTAGGAAAATGTATACATTTTTAGGTTCGAACACACCACTGTATTCGATTCATTAACTGTCTGTGCCTTTTGAATCCTAATAATTAAGACCTGTGCTGAGATATTATACACCTTATTGAATTGAATTTTGAAGAACATAATATCAATACCCTTTTCATTGTTGTTTTTTGTCTTTATACCTTCTATATATTTGTTCATGTACATTTTAAGGCAATAGAAACCATTCAGAACTAAACCAGTATTTGTTTCATTCGTGTCCTTAATGTAATAGAATATGATATTTCTCAATTCGTTGGAAAATCGCAAGAAACAGTAAAAAGATGGTATATTCTCTGTAACGAAATGAATAGATTACAATCTCTATTATCAACTGGATCGATAAAATAGATTTCTTTCTCATATTGTCCTTCTATCGTATTGTAGCTTTCCATTTGTATATTAGAAACGTATGTTTCTTACATTTACTTCTTTTTGTCGTAAGCTTCTCAGCCTTTTTCAGCTCTTCTGTATCATGTCTACCCTGTTTTAAATCTTATATAATGTGTTGTATTTCTTTTTAACACCTTTGTAACGTCAGTTTCTCTAACCAAATCAATCTTAATTTCGTTGATCATTTGCAAACTGAAATGAATGCCATTGTCTATCAGAATTGTTTGTATTTTTTAAAAACTGTTTATCAACTGCTGGAATCATATATTCAAAACATCTGTATTTAAAGTGGTGTTAAATCGGAGTTTACAGTTAAATATAATCCAGTGATTGTTTTCAACATTGCAGCACCTTTATATGTTAATCCGTTGCTGTGTTACAGAAAGAAGTAAGCCCAGTTAAAAGGTTGATTTGGATTAACATTAATATTCTACAAATTTAAATTTCCATTAAACTATACGAAAACCCCTAAGCACGAATTTCTTCATCAATTACATATTTTGCTCTTCAATAGTTACAACTATTGATTTTTTCCATTGATAGCTATTATTATACGACCCATTTGATTTTTTCCTGTTTGGGATCTCCAATTATGACTAAGAGGAATGTTAAATTTATTGCATATTATATTAAGTTGTTTTAGAGCTATGTTGTTATTATTTAAATTTAATGCTTGTTGATCAGATTAATGTATTACACATTTAGAAAACAGTTTTATCTCTGTAACTATTTGTGCAATGTCTTCATGAACTGGAGCGTTAAACTATAAACTGCTGTGTATGATGGTCAGCATATGTACGATATACTACTAATAAAAATGTCATACATATATTGCTTGTTGCCAATGTAAAATCCATACTGATTTACATTTCTTTTAAATTATTCTCTACGTCATTTATTTTTACAACAGTTATCCTTTAGGTTATGATTATGTTTAAGTCCTGTCTCTTTATATATCTGAGTTCCTTTCGGATCTGAAGACGTATTAATGGTTTTGTACATTTAAATCTGTAAAACCCCGGATCTGACTGGTGTAATAATTATTTATCTGTAGTTATAGGGTTTTGCGACACCTCAGGACAATCGTGGCTAGATGGTGCTATATTAATTATTAAATTTGTGAAATAATGTCCACAAGTCTGCCTGGTCTGGTAATTTTTAATTTGTGAAATAATGCCATCGAGTATGACTAGATCAGTTATTTTAATTGTTTTTCGACACACCACCAAGTGTTGCTCGTCTAATAATTTTCAATGAATTTAAAAATACAGCCAAGTCCCGCTGTTCTTCTAGAAATAATTCCCCAAAGTCTAGCTGATCTATGATTATTTTAATTATTTGTATAAATAAAACATTCAAGTCTGACTGATAGAGTAATTTTTAATGATCTTCAAAGAAACCGCAAGTCTTACTGACATTAGTATAGTAATTTTAATGACTGTTTTTTCAACCCCTTCCTTCTCTAATCTCCCCCCCCCCCAAGTTTGACTAGTGGATTAATGTTCAAAGTATGATTTTACTACTGAGATTGTAATAAACAAACTATGACTAGTCGACAGATTTTTAAATTTTAAGCTTATTGTTTTCAATATACAAGATGCTTATGTACAAAATGTATACTTAATAACCAATTTTCTTGCTTACGGTTTGTATCAAAACGATATAACTAGAATGTCGTAGGGTGTAAATAACCTAATACCTTTTCAAGTTCATTTACATTGTGATAAAGAAATAATAATAACTCAGTTTAGATACGTACAAAAATAAGGATGCATATATGAGTTAATATAGGCAGAACAACGCAAATTTGATCACATTTTCTCCTTTTTATGAACAGCTTGGGCGGGAAAAGGCTAAAATCTAGTAATATAGATTCTTATAAAAGGGAAAATGTTATTTTGGTGTCATGTAGTTTTGTTAGTTCCGGGTAAATTATCTAAAAGGGATATAAAGGTAAACAAGGGTGTGTAAAAGTTCCTTCACTCGTTATTTCAGAGAATCAAGATACCCAAGACGGTTCTCAAACATCTGCAGACAGCAGCATCGCAACACAAGGCAGTGAGGATTGGACTTCGTCCGATCCACAACAGGTGGAAAGTGAACAGAATGTGACGGCGCAATCAAGCTCTACAGTGTCATTGTGCCTTTCGAAACCCACTCGGCCATCGTTGTCGCTAACCAGCGTAGCAAAATCACGTTTTAGCAAGTATGCTGTGACTCCACGACGACAGGATCAAGCAAATTTACCAAATGGCATAGAAAAGTCATGGTCATATGAGTTGTACCAGTTTCCACGTTCTAATAAATTACCTACGGACGCATCAATATCCTTACCAAATCTTACTGGCAAACATGCGGCGCGAGTGCCAACAGAAGAAATCAATCAGTTGATTGCCAAACAATATGCGAGAAAAGATAAAGAGAAAAACACAGTCAGGACTAGAAAGCACACCAAGTTACTTCCCTCACTGCGACCCCCACTTTCAAACCCTGAACCACCGCCAAGACAGGAACTGGAACAATTCATAATACATTTCGCAAACAAAACCTTCGTGGACTACTTTAATGTCTTCCTGAGTCTGCCGGTAATGATTTGATGAGACAGAGAGAGATAAAGAGAGAGAGAGAGAGAGAGAGAGAGAGAGAGAGAGAGAGAGAGAGAGAGAGAGAGAGAGAGAGAGAGAGAGAACATTCTCATCCACAAGAAAGAGAAATCTCAAGGATCTGCCATAAACACCTATATTGTCTCACTCTCTTTGTCTCAAGTCAGTTTGTACGTGGCGATTGGATGCAAATGGTGAATAATCGATGTAGAGGTTGGTATAGAGACATGAAAATCCTTGTCTCAGAGTTGCATTATGTTTCTTGTGCTCTGCAAAGCCTCGCAAAAGACAAATACTGTCACCCTCAACCTGGATTTCATTGACTCATTGCGAGCCAATGCATAGATTATATTGAGAATACACGAGTTTTTTTATGAAACTCGTGAAACTAATTGAATATTATTATATATCACGATCTGCTTGCATATTGTATTGCTCAACGAGTTTCATACATTGTATGTGAAACGATCACGATTTTCTGACTATTCATCTCATAATGTTAATGACTTCTCATTAGTCAATGACATTGCAATGTGACGTTGCTACGTCACTCAGAATGTCCTCCGAATTTTATGTCTCTTGCTCGATTAAAACCTCGGATGTAAATAGTGACCATTTTGAACAGTCCTTGGATCCGTTGTTATTATTACATCATAATAACCTTATTGACATCACAACGATTCGATGACGTGTCATCACTAATAACAGTAGTCTGAGGCTATGGAAACTGAATGATTAATACAAGTTCCAGGAATGACATGCAAAATTAAAAAGTGCAGATATTTCATTGATGCCTGAAATATCGTGAAAGATTAATTTCAACGTCTGTATTTCTTTACGAGCATCTATTCTTCTTATGCAGCAGAATGTTCGTCTGCCCAAAACTTACCAATTCGGGAAGTATCACTACAATTGCTTCCGAGTCTCTTTCTGTGAGTCGAAGCTATTCGACTCGCATCGGAAAGAGACGATGATGTTCCGAATCGTTGCTACATGTCACGCAAGTGAGGCGAACTATTTTTATGATATGGTCTCATGACGCTAAAACAAGTTGAGCGATAAATGACACATTATTCTCAGGTATATCTTGTTACCTAAAAGGTTTAAAGCTGATAAGTAAATACTATGTACCATTAAGTGTTTTTGATGTTTCTCAATTCTTAGACTCTTACCTGGTCTTTGAAAAGTACTCAATTTAATAACATCCTGAAATCGTCCATGATGAAATAAATTGAATACTAGATCAGATTAAATGCGTCTTTTATAAAAGTGGTGGGTAACTGAATTAGTTTTCTGCTCAAAGGCATGATTATAAGTAATATTACCCTCTTAATTGGAATTTAAGTAGGGCACTATTGTAGGTAATATCACCCTTTTGATTGGATTTTATTTACATCTGCTTTTTTTCTAATGGACTGGAATACCACCCTGATTGGATTTACATAGGATTCAATAGGATTTTGCTGTACGTAACGTTTTTTAACAAGTTTTAAAATGGATAAATTTCTTGCATTCAGATTTTTCTAATGCTTTGGAGAAATATTTTGAATGATATCACCTTCCGGAACATGAAAGGTGAACAAGAGGCCCAAGTGGGCATGATATCGCCCATCTGACATGCATTAGTCTAAAAGACAAATGCAGTAGTAAAAATGTACGTGTCTTGGATTGAAAGACACCATGTCAGGTTAATGTTCAGATATTTAATGAAATTTGTGGTATTTGATATGTAATCTACCTGTGTTTGTACTTTAAGTAACTTCAGCTGGACTAGATGGTGATTTGGCACTTTTAGTATGAAAGTGAAGGTATTTATGAACGAGCTCCACCTATCAAATTTGGTCTGATATAGTTTTGGAAAGAAAGTCGCTCTATGACAGTGATATATATATATATATATATATATATATATATATATATATATATATATATATATATATAGAGAGAGAGAGAGAGAGAGAGAGAGAGAGAGAGAGAGAGAGAGAGTCAATACTTAATGAGAAATGAGTAACATTTGCAGTCTTTTCATCTGGCTGCTATTAAAAAAGCTACACCGTTTCCATCGGTGCCACCCCAAACACAATTCTGGAAGAACATCTTATACAACATTTCTACCAAGTTTGATCAAAGTTGCCTCAGCCATTATGGGGAAGAAGTATAAGACAATATTTCTACCTGGTTGCTGTGGAAACCACACCGTAGCTGGGAGAGCCATAGTAGGCACAATTCTGATAGAGCATGTCCTAAGAATAATGCCGACTAAGTTTGCTCAAAACTGGTTATTTCGGATTTTATATATTTATTTTATTATGTCAGTCAAACTTAACGTTACATAATGCTGTTTTGATTAAAGAGTATCTGTTTAGAGTTACAGTGTGTTCTAACTGACAACATGTCATAAATCTTGAATGTTTACATAGTAATTGACGGGAGTCGTTCCATGTTTTTGTAATCTCATATAGTAATTTTTGTCTTGGATTTCATGTACAAACTTGGCTATTATCTTATCATATCCATTATTTTTAATGTTTAAACTAAGTCTTATCTTGTGTACGCATACATTACATGTATATTTGCATTTCTATCATCATCTGCTAAATATTGTAGACCATGTATTGCACAGATCAGTGACAATTCAGCTGATACGGGCCGTTTGACCGGGAAATGATGATTACGTAATCAATAGATGGCGGCTGGTTGTGTGAAAGCCATGTTTGACCCAGTTGAACTCCGAGTAGATTGATGGGTCGCCGCTTCAGTGATATGCACTATCCTTCGTTTACGTGGGAGTATGGCTCCATCAGGGATTCTTCGGCAGAAATGGCGTATTTGGGTTACCTATTTATTTTTACATCCTATTTAGAAATAGGATATTTGTTTTCACTTTTTATGTTGACAGGATACAACTTGTCATGTGGATAGGCTACCTTCACACCTTATACTTGACTAGGACATTTACTTCTATTGCTGAATATGAAAAGTACATCACGTTCTGTTACATGAACACAATCAGTTAAGCAATCGTATGTTGGTAATTTCTCAGTAACTTACTTGAAACCTTATTCAGTTATCTGAGTAACAATATTTTGTCTAAGGGAGCCATTGCTACAAAATGTTTATTCTGATTGTTGTGTACTAGATCAAACTTTGATATGTTTGAAATCTCACGACTGTGTAGATGCAAAATAGCACTTTCACTCATCTAGTCTCCGTTCGGTCTATCATTGTGACAATCGTCCGTTTCAACTTGCCATTAAGCACAAAATTTGCCTTTCTAAATTCTTTGTCTTCAATAATATCAACATCACTGCTTGAATTTGTTTCTTACTTAGAGCCTTTATCCTGTTTTCGACATTTTTCGGTGGTGTGGAGGCATGCAATTCGCTAAATAATTCGACCAAATCTGCTGGAGACACGGTGGTTAAATCTGGGCAGGAATAGCAATATAGGTTATCTTTCTCAACAAAAGCTCGTTTATATGTGTATCTTTCAGATTGTTTTGATGGTCGTGGTCTTACAGACGTAATTAATCCACATAGTGCCAGTGTGCTCCAATTACCGTAAGAAAGTTGTTAATGAGCTATCGGTTCAGTTGCATTGCTTTCCTACCCGTGCAAAACTGCGTTGATGGCTGGATTAAACGCATAAAATTAGTCGAACCGGGTACAGGTGGAACGACAGTCAGGTTCTTTGTACTGAGCATTTCGTTAATTGTCGGAAGGGGGAAAACGAGATGCCTTCAATATTCGGTGCCAAAATGCTTGAGACAAACAGGGTTATTAAGTTAATCCCCTAATATGTTAGAATTTTGGAAATGTCAGGAATCTTTTGACAGGAAACAAGTTTTTGTGGTGTATACATTTGTGTTTGTGTCTAACATTTTGTATCGACATTTACGAAATGGCAGTTCGGGACAGTAGCAAACACTCCCAACTTCCTTTGAAATACACATTCTCAGTTCCTGGAGAGGAACTTTTGTCTTCATTACAAAGTTCATATATTGCATACATACATCAGCTTCATCTTCCCCCTCCCATCCCCTCCGGTCAACTATGATCTGTATCCACCAGACCGCCACTGTGGACTAATTGCCTCTACCATGAAACTTTATGAATAGAAAATATTCTGTTTAAAAACAGCCGAAGACAATATTACCCGTTTGTTACAAGATAAATTCCCATCACATAACAATGTAATGACGGTATTTCAATCTTTACAAACTTTCTTTTTCACGCCTACTCATTCCTTTGCCGTTTTAATTTTTTAAGGAAATTCGGATCGATTCGTGGGCATACACTGGAATTAAGAATTAGCGCAAGCATTTCCTTTTGGAAAAGGATGTTTTATTTGCATTAAAGGCATAATTAGTAGCATTTTACCGAGAGTAGTTATAATCTGAACAATCAGGAAAACGCAGGGTAATATGCAGGGCCGGATAAAGACCTTTAGAGGCCCTAAGCACTGAACAGATTATGGTCCCCCCCCCCCATGTAATTAAAAATAAAAACAATACTAAACCGTAATTTCTTATTTTAAAAACAAAAATTCGCCTCTGCTTTGCTGGTGCCCTAAGCACGTGCTTAGTCTGTCTATTGGGTAATCCAGCACTGGTAATATGGCAATCGCGTGCGAGTTAGATCAGGAGACGTTACAGACACGTGATACGCGTAATGTTGTAACGGCACGTGATATGTGTAATGTTGGAGTGATCTAAAGACATCTAAGAGAACGGAATTATTTGTCGGGAAATATAACATATGTAAAATGTCTTAAGTTTAAATTTCAACCAATGGCTGAATTATACAAATGTTATGATGCCCATTGACACATTTTGTTCACTTCGACGTACTAAGATCCATTCTTTACTTTATTTCAGTGTGAACAATTTCTATATGTAAACAAGTTGAGTAGTTTTCTACATTAAAGATGATGAACCGATAATATGCTATCATGTTTTGGATGATTGTATGTGACTGACTGGTCCGAGGTGTATGAAAGTAGAGAGGTTCCGCGTGTGAATGCGTGTTTTTATTCCCATTCTGCTATATCAATTGAAAACTAACAAGAGCAGATCTTAACATGACGCTCTAACATGACGCTCTAGCATGACGCTCTAACATGACGCTCTAACATGACGATAGGGGTCCTACGGATACTGTAGAACTTGTTTCATCATTCTCATCAGTTTTTCAAAAAATGAAACATAATTTAAAGTCTTTCGTTTCACAACTTGTGCATGTCTCTTCATCCGTAGATACAAAATAATGGACAGTCGCTGACCATTTTAAATATTCAACTCTCTCTCTCATACACACGGAAAAACGCACACATAAAATCTATCAATTATATAATAAGACGGTATTTAAATCAAAGAATCAAATTTTATGTATATAATAATTTTGTATATGCATATAAAACTCTTCTACAGGTGTTTGGTCAGCATGTGTATTACAACTATTTGAAGAGAACTTTCGAATTTGAACCACCGGTGAAAAGGAGAGCCAATGTAAGTATATATTATTCTGTAATTAATATAGACACATTAATATATGAATATGATTGTAAAATACCCAATCAATACTCTTGATACAGATATACAATATAAATTACATGATTATATTTTGGTTTTTGTTTGTTGGTTGGTTTTAACGGCACTTTGAACACATTATTGGCTATATCATGCTGTTATGCTAACTAACTTTCTCAAGGACACACCGAGGCAGTTGATCAGGGCTTACCTGGGCTGGTATCGAACCCGCTACTCTTGGATTACGCTCTAGTAATTGAGCTACCTCGGCTCCCCACACTATTTTATAGAATTCCAGTAAATGATATTAACATATTTTGTTCGTCACAACTGATCCATGCTGGATATTTGTAAGAAAATGATTAACTAGCGAACATAAAGGTCAACTCAAAGATAAAGATGTCTTATTAATAAGAATTTTATATTCTTATGTACAATTTCAAGATACTAGACCTGTACAAGAGCAAATAAATGTTATGATGCACAAATTATTTTTATTTTATTTTTTTTTTTGTCGTTTTGTTTTGTTTTTTAAAATTTATTTAAGACTTCTATTCAAAATATATGCGTAGTGGCCATTTACGTTTTTGAATAACAATGAACACTGGGTAAATAGTAGCAATATCAGTATATACACAAGAAAAAAAATTCAGCAACTTTTAGCAGTCTATAAGATCTCCACTGTCCAACGTTTGATAGCTAAGCTAGAGGCAGACACCAGGGATTACGTTCTGGTTACGTAACTATCGGGAAATCATATATGGAATTATGTTGGGCCAATTGCTCCATCGCCCAAAACGTAATGGAGAAATGGCGATGACGCGATGGTGATGACGCGGTTTGAGCGATGACACGATACTCATTACATCGCTCCATCGTGCCATCGCCATAATTCCATAGCTGCATCACGATTGAAATGCATGCGCACTTCAGCGTCTATGTATGCTATAGTACAAATGTAAATACGTGCACCTTTCTAAGCAAAGGATTCCTATTGGCTGATACCACGCAAACTGAAATCGACTTCTTCGCCGTTTAAGCTATTCGAAATTAAAAATTAATGTATGGAAATATCGTCCTATATTAAATATGACAACTGTGTTTTGTTACAAAAAATAATCGGATTTGAATTCTACTTTAACTGGAGAATATTATCTGTATGAATACATGGTGATCTCTTTAGTACTCGCCAGTTTGGGGCAGGGACAAGGCTTGCCAAGTACAGGTACTTATGGCAGGGACAAGGCTTGCCAAGTACCTGAGGCATGGACAAGGCTTGCCAAATACCTGTTCAAATCTTACTTCCCTATCGTGTCCACACACACGGGGAGAGTTTTGTTGTCTCGCACAACTCATGCATCACTTTCTTGGGCAAAAACATTGCAGAATATGAAAAGCCTGTGTATACTTTGGGCTTTACAATAGGTGCGTTGCTGACGTCAAGTGCATAACGTCACAATGGTAGAAAATGAATTTATATATCCTTACCTTACGATAGAATGCAAAATGTTTAGTTTACACTTAAAAAATGTCAGTGTAAACTTTAAATGACGATTAAACACATTTTTGTGTTAAAGAACAGTGATTGAAATGGTTATGACAATGGTAATACACTGCGACTGAATAGCAGCGTTCAAATAAAGATATTCGTGACGATCAATTTAGGACTCACGGTACTAATTGTATGTAAAAGTGGGAACCAGTCTAGACATGGATGAATATAGTTGGTTGATAATGACAAGTTATGCTTATGTTATTTGTAACTGAATTTTGTTTTAGAGATAATGTTCTATTGATGCAATTTCAGTCTTTTTACAGACTCGACTTAGGTCAACTCAAAACAAAAGTAGTACTGATTATTTAGGTACGGAATATATACACATGTAGATAAAAAAATATATACACAACGGCTCATACAGTTTTCTACACGCAGAAGCTTGCATCAAGGATGGGTCTATACTGAGAAATATAGGTTTGCTCATGAGTATTTAGAAATTTAAAGTTATTGATATTTAATAGGATGATATTTCCATTGATTTACTATGGAAGTTGAATTAGTACGTATGTCCTTTGAACGTCTGAATATAGAACCGTGTTCTACTGAAGTCACAATCGCATTAGCAAATATGACAGTAGAAACATCATCATCATAATCCTTCTGTATAAAATTTGTACTCACTTTGTCTTCTTTTCTTTTCTTTTTTTCTTTTTTCTTTTTTCTTTTTTCTTTTTATTATTATTATTTATTTATTTTTGGTCATCCACAATGTCTTGTTGTACTGTCAGAGATTGTTAATCGGCCTCTGAAATATACCTCTAGTATTAGAGTTTAAGCCCAGTTTAAACGAGTCATTGGATTTCCGTAAATTGTTAGTTTTGACGATGCTACCTATTTTCAACACCATGTCACTCAGTAACAAAAATATACCGTTTCCAACAACATCATAGTCCAATTTCACTTTTGAATCTGTTATGTATCATTGGAATTTTAACATGATGTTTTCATCTCTGTTGTAACTTTGCTCTCCTAAAATGAACAGCTCTATTAGCTTTTTAGCAGTGCCTGGTACTATCGACATAGACCGTGCAATAGATGTTTTTTATAGTACCTGTACACCTAAATTACAAATCAGGTGTGAATTTTTGATATAATTTAACCTTGAAAGAGCTTCATCCGTCAGACCATTACTACCTTGAGGAAAGAAGTAAGTCCAACCTATTGGCAGTGCCAACAAAGTGCACCGTAGGCACGACATCGTGGTCTTTCATCAGCTGTTTCCAGTATTCAACAGTACCGGCTCTCGAGTTCTATTGACGTTTGTAAGCAGCTAACACACATTTTGCTTTGCAGTTTTACGCAGTTCTGATCCATTATCTATCAAGTATTTATTATTAGCTTCAAGTATTGTCAGTCATGCTATGGTAGAATTGTAAAATTGTTGCAGATCAAATTACGTTGTTTCATATCAATGCTAATGTTATTTGATTTGAATGCATCGTCATCGGATAAAAGTGTTTTACGCTTAGAGAGCAGTTCCTACATCTGGAAATTACCATGAAATGTGTATACTGATTTAACTAATTCTGGTAGATTTTTTGTATCTCAAATGCCATTAGGAAATCCCACAACCATATACTGCCATCTACACTGATCAGTTTAGCTAATTCTGCCAAAACTGTGATATGTGACTTTTCATAGAATCATGACTGTCACTGTCAAATTGTAAAGTGTAGTTATCAAAAGTGTTTAATGGTTTGTATGTGAACGATGGAATTTGGAATTTGAGTGTAATATATTTTTAATCACGATTCATTTGCTATGGTAACTTTGTTAAGGTTTGATAATCAATGTGTAGGACAAAGGTCACGTGTTGTACTGGGATTTTTTTTTTTTTTTTTTTTTTTTTTTTTACAATATGAAGTCTATTATTGAAAGTCAGGAAATGAGTGTATTGAACATTGTTCACCTATACTTCGCATAAGTGATTGGCTTTTCTTGTGCAAATACGTTGAGTCTCTATCTACTGTTTTTCAACATACACATGTCTTTCTCTGTTAATTTTTCTCTCTAATATATTCCTTTCCTCCATTCTAATATCAGATCAATCTCGTTTCCTGTACGCAATCTTTTGCATCTATGGTATTTTGCGTTTCATTTTTCCATTTCCTCTATACATTTTTCTCTGTTACATTTACAACATTTTACAGCTACTGTCACTCCTTTAGGACACATTTCTTTCGAAAACGATCATACCATTTAATTCAGTAGTTTAATTTTAATAACTATCAAATTAATATTCAGTGGACAATGATACATTCAAAATCTGTAAAAGATGTTCTGGTTTTTACTTCATTCAGACGGTGAACTAATATTTCCCATATCATCTGATATTGGTTAATTTTTTTATGGAAGGTTTTATTGATGCGTTAAAATTGTGCACGATGAAATCTTTGTCCAGAAAAAATGCATTGTTGATTTAGCATTTATGGTAATCTTCTTTGAATTAAAATTGAAACAAGTTTAAATGTTTTCATGATTGTACCAATATCTATGTGATTTTCATTACCTTTTTTTCTTGTTCAAAATCGCCTAGACCGGCTTGTAGTCATTGTATTTAATTTTCAGCTTTTTGAGATATTGTTGCAATTAAAGTCATATTTTTAATGTTATCTCTTTTTATTTTTTCTGTTATGTCATTTATTACAATATTGACTACGTTGTAATTGGCTTATCACGTTTTTCATGTGTACCATTTTGTTACTAACTGTCATGTTTTTCAATGTACTGTCTGTTTTCCATCTGGTTTTGTGATCAATACAAATTCTCATGACGTGCACTTTTTAATTCCTTCATTTTCTAATGCTCAGTCTTAGCACATTCAGTACATTCTGAAAGAAATTGTTATCTTTAAAAGAACTCATAGTTTTCTTGCTCTTTAATACTGACGTCATCTATGTACTGATCTTCCATCGTCTCCAGTGGAAATGTGAACTTTTGGTACATCATATATTTTAATGGAACAATATTTTCTGCTGGTTTCCAGCTGTTAAACCGTTTATCATATCCTTTCCATTTCACAAGTACATACTTTTTACCGCTCATTATTATTGTCCTCAAAAAATATTTTCAACATTGTATATGTCATCTTGTTTGTCGTATAGAGAACATTCTTGCTCGTAAACATGCCCTTTATATTCTCTCCGTTCCAATCTTCAGTTTGTAATTTACATGATCACGTAATACTGATGTCCTGATTTGGAATATTTTCCCGCTTAATTTGGGAAGGTAGTCATTTGGAAATAATGTTTTATATTTGGCATTCTGATTGTGCACTAATTTTAAATTTAGGAGTTTCAAATGTATCCGGTGTAAAATAAATAAATAGATTCATTCATACTTTTTATCTGTTTTCTTCATTGTTCGCTTCAACCTGCCTCATGCCTATTGACATGTATCGAGTGTTATTGTGTTCGTAAATTATCTTTGGTAAATCGTAAACACATTGTCTAGTTTCATTTTGAATGAAATACTCCCACATTCTAGTCTTCGTAGTTCTTTTAAACATTGCCAGTGTTTTCTTTTTCCAACAAATCCTTGACTTTCCTGCTGTAAAACTCTGTTCATTCATCAAAGTGTATCTTTTCAGGCTTTCTATCTTCAAAGGTTTGTAAGAAAGCATCGTGTATGTCATCTCTCCATTCTGTTTGTATTTTCTCAGCCAAAGCGAATTTTGTTAAGATTTAGTTTCATCCATTCTTGTAATTTTCATATTATTCCATGCCAACAATGTCTCCCTGCCACTGGTCATCTGCGAGACTAAAATAGACCCTTATGTGTAATGAGAAGGTAGATTGTTTAGTTAACCATTCTTTCAATTCGGAGTATTTTATTTTATTTTGTCACGTTTAACTTGTTACCACAATTGATTGATATTTGCGTCAGCAACTCTACTTTCTAGGTCGTAGCAAAGATGTTTTAAATACTGTTCTTTGTTAGTCATTTAAAACGGTATAAAAAATAAATTTAAAAAAACAACAACATCCAGATCACAGATTGTCTTTAGGCGTTATCAACAAGCCAACAGGACACCCATCTACAACTGGAACTTTAATTTTCAGCAATTTGCAACATTTCTTCAATCCTTTCAGAACATACGAATGATTTCCGATTTCTCTCAAAGTTTGCCGTTCCTGTTGTTCATTCAAAACTAGCTACTTCATATAATGAGTCACAGTGTGCTGTTTTAAATCGAACTCTGTTTTCCATAAATTACATCTGTTTGCGTCGAATCATTGTAGACTGACTTTGTAAATGTACGCGATCTTTGAATTGTGCTCTAAATTTAGCACATTTTTGTATTTATGACATCAAATACGTCATTTATTCTTTTTTCTTACCGCATTGTTTTAACAATCTTGCTATCAGGATTTAATATGCTTATCTCGATGTTATCACCATTTACAGTAATCGGTAAATTTTGGTCTTTCCTAATACATTGCAG
This sequence comes from Margaritifera margaritifera, assembly GCA_029931535.1. NCBI lineage: Eukaryota > Metazoa > Mollusca > Bivalvia > Unionida > Margaritiferidae > Margaritifera > Margaritifera margaritifera. Next base: position 1,975,166 of record JAQPZY010001666.1, on the reverse strand, counting down.
TACATCTTTGATATATTTGATAACGATAAATCAACATTTTATTTTTCTTCTCTTGTGTGTTATTTTGTAACACAACTAGCTTTTACTACTCTTTTATACCATCAAAACTTATAAATTATTACACGTTATCAGAAAATGTTACTTTTATGTTAACTCATTAAATATTTATATTACCTTTTATAGAAAATATGAGTGATCCAGGGCTTTGGAGGGTATACTTGAATTTCGTTAAATGTCTCTATGCATTTTAAATAGCCTTAAGGTGTTCTTGTACCCCTCCCTATACGAGATGGTGATGATTTCGAAATTTGCAAGTGGTCTTGGGGTGTTGTTGTAACCCCACAAGAGGTGGTAATAATTTAAATTTTTTAAAGCTGATTTTGTACTGACATTTTCATAACTACTTCCAAATTCCATATTACTGGTCTGAAACGCGGTGGTATGAAATGATCTGCCTGGGTGAATAGATAATCAAATTTCTAAAGTTTCTATAAATGAGGAAATTGACCGTCTTGAAGGTGGAATTTTTGTATTTAAATATTTAAGCATATATCACACACACACACACACACATATATATATATATATATATATATATATATATATATATATATATATATATATATATATATATATATATATATAATTTTGAAAAAACAAAGAGAGTATTACATGTACACTATAGGATAGAAAAGAAAAAAGTTACAAGAGGAAGAAAGAGGAATAATTGTTATTTCATATCATTGTAAATTATTTGTCATTCAAACTAATTTGTGGATTATATCATTAAAATATTGGTTTTAATAGGTATTTTTATTGATAAAAGTTCAAATTTAGATGATATTTCCAAACCATGTAGTTCGTAACAATGATATTAAATCAGTCGAACTTACTGAGATATTGAAGATAATACATATTATGGGATGTTAAAGCGGTAAAGACTAGCTTTCTTTTCTACACCATTATCCCAACTCCATTATCCGAAATCTAACTCCTACGGGCAACATTATATAACCTATACTTGCTTTCACCTAGTTTTGCAAACAGTGTGTTTCAGTTCATTATTCGGGTGTATTTTATTAAATTATTCTTCCTTTAAACAAATTGCAAAACTAATGTCATATATACATATATATATATATATATTTATATATATATATATATATATATATATATATATATATATATATATATCCTCGAACAATCACTTTTCGTGCACTTAACGTGAATTTTAACGCTTTCGTCATAATATTGTGATAATCTATTCAAATAACCATAGAAAGTGTTCAACTATATCAACTTTATTTAATCATCGTTAAAAATTGTTGGCATTCATGAACATTAGTTCAGATTTACCGTTTTTCCGAGCGTGTGTATGTTTACTTATTTCCGGAAGTGACATCCATGGTTCGTGACACTGACCAAAAAGTCACGTGGCATATGACTGGAATGTGCCAGTTTGGTCAAGGTATGGATATTATTAGTTTATAGCGTCTCCATGTTTTGAAAATTAAAAAAAAAATTTAACAATGAATTTTTTTTCTCCATTAATTCTATATGCAGTTTGTGCACTTACATTACCGCTTGCTTGTTCTTTACCATATACATACATGACTCACTACACTGAGAGACAGACAGACAGATATACAGAGAGACAGAGGGAGAAAGAAATTTAAAAATGGACACTGGTGAATGGATACACATTTTATTATAATAGATTCAATGCCTTTTGATGTAGAATACATGTTTATTATGAAATTATACTGAAACGAAAAAGTCCGTAGTGAATATACATTTCGAGTGTAAATGTTTCTTACGTTGTATAAGAACTCAACATGATTAAAACCAAATATTTACCTTGGCTATCCAGTTGTATAAATTCCCAAAGTGAGTTATCCTGTTCAAAATATGTAAACAAAGCCATCATGTGATCGGCGGCACTATCTTCAGCATATAATAGAAACTTCAGGGCCAAAATGTCTGACACAAAAAAGGCATTAGTGAAAATATAGATTTTCATTATGATTTTTTAAAATTACATGAAATTACCTGTTTAAATCTCATTTTGTCTGATTTTACTGTTTAATTCATTCCGGTCACTCTTTAAGAACACCGGTGACACAGTTGATGACGTCATTATCTCAAAACAAGCGCGTTAGATCGCGAGATACATGGCGCACGATTGAAGGATCTCCACGAGATCGGGTGGTTCGACGATATATAAGTATCTACGCAGACACATAAAGTTTTCTTCAGTTTTTTGTCGCATTATCTTCTCTGATATTCATACTCTTTTCTCATACTGAAAACGCTGTTAATTAGGGTTTAAAATAAATGATTGCTGTGCATTAAAGACTCACAACAACATTTTGGTTTACTTTGGTTCAGCCCACTATAAAGTGTTTTGCTAGGGCTTTGATTAGTTTAGTTGGACTCAGCCAACTATAAGGTGTTTTGCCAAGGCTTTGATTGGTTTAGTTGTGCTCAGCCCACTATAAGGTGTTTTGCTAAGGCTTTTATTGGTTTTTGTATGGCATTAAAAGTAAAGCGTCTTGCCTCAGGACACAACACCGCAGCTGACCCGACCTGGTATGGAAATCGAACCTGGTACTCATGCGTAGGAGTTCAGCAAGCTAACCACTAAGTTACCGCACATCTGTTAGAGCTTTTAATTGTCTTATTACAAAATATCGTTGGTTCCTATATGAGCAATACAACTTCGTAATTATTGGTCATTGATATATAAGAAAGTTAAAAATTTCATGTTGTATCTGCATTAAAGATGGCAAGAAAATACAAAGTTTTGATATGGAAGCTAATCAGTTTCAGTGAAAAACTATGGCATTCCTCACATTGCTTGTGTCATTTGTATCTTAATACCAAATAAATATGAATTTTTGTTCGCAATTATCATAATTTAATGGAAAATATACTCCTTGCATGTTAACGAAATCTCGTATGATGGTGTTTGTACGAGATTTTAGTACATTGGTGTGTGCTATATATTCAAGTCGCTTCGCGAACGAATTCATCGTGCAGCTCGAGAAGCACTCACTATACATAAATTATACGTTATGGAAGTTGGCGAGGTTATCAGAGAACGAGACCCATGATACATGACTGTCAGTTCTCCGCGTATAGTATGTCTGCGGAGATTTTATTGTTATGTATGATGTTTAAATAATATTATAAATATTTTGGGAAATTATAAATGTTTCTTCACTTTAATATTTGTGTAATCTTAATGTTTATCAGGAAAAACATGTTTAACTAGTGTCCTTGAATTAGGTTGTTTTGATCAATATGTTTTCTCAATTTGAAGGTCAAGGTTGAATTTTGTTTACAGTTAGAATTCCATTAAGATGACTCATATTCTAGAACATTCTGTCATGTGACCAATCTTTATATATATCATGTTTGGTGGACATTTTTTCAGTTTTGACATTACCATCAGTCTTGTAAAGAGCTATTACAGTTGTGAAAATTCATTCCAAATTCTAAGAGAGGAATTATTTTAAATATTCATTGGATTATAACAGTGTTCATAAACTTTTGGATTTTGGATTTTTAATTGATGATTTTGGAATTTATGTGAACTTATTCAGAGATTTTGGAATACTTCATTTTGACATCAGCACATCAAGATTACTAGTACATCAGGACTTTGGAGACCATTGGCACATAATAACATTCAAGGACACAGCCGTGAATTCGGAACATTCTATATTTAGGACTTGTGATTAGAACAATCATTCTTATTGGATTATTAGGATTTCAAAACACATTACTGTAAGTGACTTTTTGATTTTTCATTTTTATTATCTAGTAATAAATTGCTTGTTGATTTTTACTTGATTTGTTGGTTTCACTTTCTTTCTGTTACATTTTTCTTAGACCATAGAGTCGTAACAGAAATTGGGGGCTCGTCTTCTGGGATTGAATTTCTTTAAAGCATATTAGAGATATTAAATTTATCTTTGAAATTCATATTGATTTTGTCTCTGAATTTTTTTTTGTCTTTGGCAAAGATTTTTAATAGAGGAATTTTTTTGTGTGTGAAACCAACAAGCATTTACAATGGCATCTAACGTTCAGAATTTCATTTCAAAACCTACCCAGGAGGGGTTAGAGTGCATGAGAAAGGATGAATTGCTCGAGCTTGCCAGAAAATACAGTCTATCTGAGGCAAAAGTATCATTGACAAAACAGGAGATAAAGATTATTTTGATTCATTATTTAGTAGGAAAGGAAATTTTTGATATCAGTGCTTTAAGTTTGAAGAGAAAGCCTGTATCTGGTTCTGACAGGAAATTAAGGGAATTAGAGTTAAAGAACCAGATTGATTTAGAATTGGCAAAGCTTCAGATGCAGAGAGAGAGAGAGAGAGAAAGAAAAGAGGCAGATACAGATGGAGAGAGAGAAGGAAGAGAGGCAGAAACAAATGCAGAAAGAAGAGAGGCAGATACAGATGGAGAGAGAGAAAGAAGAGAGGCAGATACAGATGGAGAGAGAGAAGGAAGAGAGGCAGATACAAATGCAGAAAGAAGAGGCAGATACAGATGGAGAGAGAGAAGGAAGAGAGGCAGATACAAATGCAGAAAGAAGAGAGGCAGATACAAATGCAGATGCAAAGAGAAGAAAGGGAAATGCAATTTAAATTAAGAGAATTAGAACTGGCAAACAGAGCACACTCCACTCCTTTAAACACAAGTCCAGGTTTTGATGTTACTAGATATATTAGGTTAGTACCCCCTTTTCAGGAAAAAGAAGTAGATAAATACTTTCTTCATTTCGAGAAAATAGCTGAAAACTTGAAATGGCCCAGAGAGCATTGGACTTTGTTATTACAAAGTGTACTTATTGGCAAAGCTCGTGAAGTCTACACTTCACTGTCAGTACAACAAAGCACTGATTATGATGTGGTTAAGGAGTACATCTTGAAAGTTTATGAGTTGGTACCAGAGGCATATCGACAAAGGTTTAGGAATTGTAGAAAAGAAACTGGACAAACTCATGTCGAATTTGCAAGGGATAAAGAACAACTATTTGATAGGTGGTGCTCAGCCAAGAAAGTTGATCAAGGTTATGATAACCTCCGACAGCTCGTATTAATTGAAGAGTTCAAGAGGTGTATCCATAGTGATGTTAAAACCTATCTTGACGAGCAGAATGTGGAAACTTTGGAAAATGCTGCTCGTATGGCTGATGATTATTCCTTGACTCACAAAATTTCATTTGGTAATAAATCGTCCTCTCAGCAGTTTTCTGGTAAAAAACCATTTCAATCTCATTCGAGTACTTCCAAATTTCACAACAGCACAACTGTTAGGAATCAAACATCTGATAAGACTGATCAGAAATCCTTATCTCTTCCTACGTGCACTTATTGTAAAACGAAAGGGCACGTTATTTCTGATTGCTTCAAGTTGAAAAATAAGCAACAGAGAAAAGACAGAGCTTTTCCAAATGCTCTTATTTCTACGAGGTCAAGGTCACGGTCTTGTATTGAAAGCAATACATTTGTTGGGTCAAACAAACCCCAGTCTGATTCTATTTTAGAGGCTTATGAACCATTCATGTCAGAAGGTTCTATATCACTTATTGGTGATTCTGCCAAACCTATCCCAATTAAAATATAAAGGGACACTGGAGCTTCTCAGAGTCTTTTATTATCAGGTACTTTGCCTTTGTCTGAGGAGTCTTCTTCAAGTGAAAGTGTTCTTGTTCAGGGAGTAGAGTGCGGCTTTGTAAATGTTCCTCTTCATTGTGTAAATTTGGCATCAGACTTAGTTTCTGGACCTGTGACTGTTGGGGCAGTGACTTCTTTACCCATAGAAGGTGTTCATTTATTACTAGGCAATGACCTAGCTGGAGATAAGGTTGTGGTTAATCCACTTGTAACTGACAAGCCTTGTTTGGATCAGAAAGTTGATCCTGTCTAAACTGAAATCCCTGATTTGTACCCTGCTTGTGCAGTTACTAGAGCTAAGGCAAAAAGAGCTCTTGAGAGTGATGTTGATCAGGATATTATTCCTTTAGCTGACACATGTATTGGTCAGTCTTTTGATGAGGTCACTTTTTCCTCAGGTATTGATCAATCAAATGGTATTGATCACAGTGATCCTCTTTTGGCAACTCATTCTCTTTGTTCTAATCAGGATGACAAACGACAATCCCTTGTCGTTGAACAGGAGCAAGATCCCGAGATATCTTGTTTGTTTCAGAGGGCTATTAGTGAAACTGAAGCCACACAAGTTCCAGTGTGTTACTTTGTGAAAAATGGGGTCCTTATGAGGAAATGAAGACCACCTGATGTACCCGCTGGTGACGAGTGGTCAGTGAGCTATCAAATTGTTGTTCCTAAGTCATATCGACAGGAAATTCTTAATTTAGCCCATGAAACTCCTTTAGCTGGTCATTTAGGAGTCCGTAAGACTTATCACAAGATCTTGAATCATTTTTATTGGCCGAAACTGAAAAGTGATGTTTCTAAATACTGCAGATCTTGTCACACTTGTCAAATGGTAGAAAAACCCAATCAGAAGATACCTAAGGCTCATCTGCAACCTATTCCTGCATTTGATGAACCATTTAGTAGAATAATAGTAGACTGTGTTGGTTCTTTACCTAAAACCAAGTCAGGCAACCAATATTTGTTGACCATCATGTGTGCATCTACAAGATTTCCAGGGGCAATTCCTCTGAGAAATATAAAAACTAAAACTATTGTGAAAGCTTTGGTGAAGTTTTTTACACTTGTGGGCCTTCCCAAATCTGTCCAGTCGGATCAAGGGTCAAATTTTATGTCTGGAATTTTCCAGCAAGTTATGCATGAATTAGGCATCCAACAGTTTAAATCTTCTGCCTATTACCCTGAAAGTCAAGGTGCTTTGGAAAGATTTCATCAAACTTTGAAGAATATGATTCGATCATATTGCTTTGATACAGAAAAGGATTGGGATGAGGGTGTTCATTTGTTGTTGTTTGCTGTTAAGGAATCAGTTCAAGAGTCGTTGGGTTTTAGTCCCTTTGAACTAGTTTTTGGTCATACTGTCCGTGGACCATTGAAATTATTGAAAGAGAAACTTCTTTCAAATGAAGACTCAAAGATTAATCTTCTTAATTATGTCTCTGATTTCAAATACAAGTTGTCAAAGGCCTGTGAAGTAGCAAGAACTAATCTTCACACTACTCAGTCAAAAATGAAATTAAGGTATGACAGAAATTCACAGGAAAGGAGTTTTAAACCTGGTGACAAAGTTCTGGCTCTCTTTCCCATACCTCAGAATCCTCTTCAGGCTAAATTTTATGGTCCTTATACCGTTGAAAAGAAAGTAAATGACTTAAATTATATCATTAACACTCCTGGGAGACGGAAACAGAAACAACTTTGTCATATAAATATGTTAAAGGAATATTTTGACAGAGATAGCCCAGGTAATTATTCTGTTAATTTAGTTATACCTGTCCCACACAGTGAAGATATCAACGATGGAATACAATCAGACTATAGTGACTCTGGTATAACCAATCTTCGGAATTCAGAAATATTGAACAACCTAGACCAGAAACTTTCACATCTACAACAACAGGAAAGAAATGAACTAAAACAGCTATTACATGACTATGAGCACTTGTTTCCTGATGTTCCAACACGAACAAGTAAAATTTATCATGACGTTGACATTGTAGATTCTGCGCCTGTGAAACAGCATCCTTATAGGATGAATCCTCTCAAACATAACTATCTGAAGAAAGAAATTCAGTATTTACTGGAGAATGATTTCATAGAACCAAGTAAAAGTAACTGGAGTTCACCATGTATTTTTGTTCCCAAGCCAGATAATACATTCCGTATGTGTACTGACTATAGAAAAGTCAACAGTGTCACCAAAACTGATTCATTTCCAATCCCAAGAATGGACGATTGCATTGATAAAATTGGAAATGCGGAATATGTCACCAAGTTTGACCTTTTAAAAGGATTCTGGCAAATTCCACTGACGGAAAGGGCAAAAGAAATTTCAGCATTTGCAACTCCAGATGGACTTTATCAATATAAAGTCATGCCGTTTGGAATGAAAAATTCGCCTGCAACGTTTCAACGTCTGATGAACATGATAACATTTGGTCTTGATAATTGTGACGCTTATATCGATTACGTCATTATCTACAACAACACCTGGGAAGATCATTTGGAAACCATTCGAAAATTCTTCGATCGACTCAGCGATGCGAATCTGACAATTAATTTGAGCAAAAGTGAGTTTTGCCATGCTTGTGTCACATTTTTAGGATATATTGTGGGACAAGGTCAAGTTAAGCCTATAGAAGCTAAGGTCAAAGCTATCTCTGAATTTCAAGTTCCAATTTGTAAAAAGCAACTGATGCGATTTCTAGGTATGGCTGGATATTATCGGAAATTTTGTTCCAATTTTTCCAAAATTGCTGAACCTTTGACAAGTTTATTGAGTAAGAAAACCAAATTTCATTGGTCTGACAAGTGTCAGGAATCTTTTGACAAGTTAAAAGCCATGCTTAAGAATGCACCAGTTCTTTCTGCACCAAATTTTAGCCAATCATTTAAATTATCTGTTGATGCAAGTGATGTAGGGGTTGGTGGAGTATTGATTCAGGAAGACAAAAGTGGTGTGGATCACCCCGTGTGTTATTTTTCTAAAAAAATAAACAAGCACCAGAAAAATTATTCCACAATTGAGAAGGAATGTTTGGCTTTGATATTGGCTTTACAGCATTTTGATGTGTATGTTACCTCAGCTCTTTCTCCAATTATTGTGTACAGTGATCACAATCCCCTTACTTTCATCAACAAAATGAAAGATAAAAATCGGAGATTGTTGAGATGGAGTTTGATATTGCAGGAATATAACATTGACATCAAACACATCAGGGGAAAAGACAATGTGATTGCAGATCCACTCTCACGTGCATAGAAATGTAATATTGCTTGATGTAATTAAGTCCAGTATCATAAAACATGTTCTTATGTAATTTTGGTTATTATAGTATTAGATGTATATTCAAAAGAAAGCTTTATTACATAAATCTTTCTTTTTCTTTATGAGGGGAGGCGTTATGTATGATGTTTATATAATATTATAAATATTTTGGGAAATTATAAATGTTTCTTCACTTTAATATTTGTGTAATCTTAATGTTTATCAGGAAAAACATGTTTAACTAGTGTCCTTGAATTAGGTTGTTTTGATCAATATGTTTTCTCAATTTGAAGGTCAAGGTTGAATTTTGTTTACAGTTAGAATTCCATTAAGATGACTCATATTCTAGAACATTCTGTCATGTGACCAATCTTTATATATACCATGTTTGGTGGACATTTTTTCAGTTTTGACATTACCATCAGTCTTGTAAAGAGCTATTACAGTTGTGAAAATTCATTCCAAATTCTAAGAGAGGAATTATTTTAAATATTCATTGGATTATAACAGTGCTCATAAACTTTTGGATTTTGGATTTTTAATTGATGATTTTGGAATCTATGTGAACTTATTCAGAGATTTTGGAATACTTCATTTTGACATCAGCACATCAAGATTACTAGTACATCAGGACTTTGGAGACCATTGGCACATAATAACATTCAAGGACACAGCCGTGAATTCGGAACATTCTATATTTAGGACTTGTGATTAGAACAATCATTCTTATTGGATTATTAGGATTTCAAAACACATTACTGTAAGTGACTTTTTGATTTTTCATTTTTATTATCTAGTAATAAATTGCTTGTTGATTTTTACTTGATTTGTTGGTTTCACTTTCTTTCTGTTACATTTTTCTTAGACCATAGAGTCGTAACATTATAATAATCAGATTCAATCATCAGCTTTACCAATTTTGTTTTGGTAGTAGGGCAGTGACTATAAACCTCCATATCTGATTTTGTAATACACTGTGATTTGTTTTTTGCATATATGTAAGAAATGTACTTTTTCGATGAAAACAAAATGGTCAACAGAGTATTTGTAGAAAGGGGTGTCACTCATACCAAAGCGTGTATACTTTCTGTTCGTGCAGATCTTTGTCGATACCCACGAGGTCATGTGTTGGCTGTACACAGAGAGGTACAAGTTATTCCAGAATTCGACTTTGTATTGCGAGTACTTGATGGCAAATGAACTGAAGAATACAAAAATAAACTGTACAGGGATCACAGACAATGGTAGGTCAGAAATTGATTGCTCTTTTTTGTCTAATAATAATAATAATAATAATAATAATAATAATAATAACAGCAACATTAGCAGTAATAATAACAACAATGCAGCTTCATGAAATGATGTCAGCAATGACACTGACATTTTTCCTGTCTCACTGTAGACAAACTATAGCCCAAGTCTCTGAAATCACTCCGCCTATGACGTTTGATCTCATAACGACGGGCGATATGAGTTCCATTTGTTTATTGAAAAGTCTAAATTTTTCCGCCCCAAACACGGGACGACGTTTCCTGGTCTCTATTGTATAACCAGGGATGTATGAAAATGTGGGCCTTGCAGATGTAGTTAGTTCAATTATTTGTCTTTATGTCAGGTACTTACAACGCGTCACCGCATTCATGTATTTATTTTTTGTCCACAACATCAAAATTGTTTTGTTTTGTTTTTTAATGGGAAACGACAGTAGTATGGAAAAATATCGTCAGAGAGGTAGAGCGTATGAATGAGTCGACATGAAGATGAATAATCAAGGTATCGATCTTTGCAAGTCACGCACTATCTTAGATCCGTGTTTACGAACTATATGCCTGCAAATGACGCACTCTGTTCGGAGCGGCTAAATTTGGACTTTTCAATTGGCAATTGGTTCTGACGTCACCTGTGGGCGGAGTAACGCGAGTGACTCAGACTAAGGCAAACAATGGATCTTTTAAAATCATCGTATTTTGTGATAGTAAGTCTCATTTCAAGGGCAGACAATGGCGTTAATGTGTGCTTATATTACATAGACAATATGCTAGACTGGGATAGCAGATATATCGTAGGATGGGGTGACGAAAAGAGTATTGATAGATAAATTGAGGGCCCTTTAGCACCATATTTCTTTCCTATAAATACCCATTGAATCACCCTCCTTACGATGTACACAATTTCACATGAGATAATAATGTCTAACTCGTTTATTGTATGACCGCCATTTTTCTTTCACATTCTTTGTATGATCAGCTTTTTTGTTTTCCCCATGTCACAAATGTTTCCCTTATGCGCTCCTTTTTCATCCCACGTTTCTTTCTTTTTGTGTTAATGTTGCATTATCCATGACGATAATGTGAATGCAGCCAATCATTATTCGACTACTCGGGTACTCAGACTTGTGTCTCTTCCATATGTATCAACATCGTCATTGGCACATGTACAGTGGCCAGTGCTGTAATGGGTTCTGAACAACAAAACTACATCATTTTGTCATTGTCACAAGTTTTGTAACCATTTTGAAGGCAGGACCGAAAGTGAAGACTTTTTCTGAGTAATGTATCTGGTTCAAGGAAATCCATGGTGGCTGTGTGTAAAATTTGTGAAATGACAATGTACGTAAGCGGTCAGTGAGCTTATTGAAAGGACAAAAAAAGTATTCTTTCACAAGCATTCATACTCGTTCATTCATCCATCTGTCTCGATATTCTCGTCAGTCGTCTGGAATATTTGGTTCATAACGCTCCGCCTCGTGACAAACAGAATCAATACTTCACAAAGGAAAACAATGTCATCAGCGTAGTCGTATAGGTAAAAACTGTTCTTATTCCCTGTCGCAACCATGAAACGTAGTATCAAAAGAGATAGAGAGAGAAAGAGGGTGGGGGAATAAAAGGCGTTGAAAGTATCAGATAATGAAATGTACGCAAGTATAAAAGCAAAATGTATTTACTATTCAACTAAAGGTATAGATTGCTTATGTACTGCATAATACCCTCATCATTGATGGTGTTGATACAAATTAAAAATACACACATATACAAAACAAATTAAATATAAATAGAGGTTCCTTATGGTGGAATCAGTATCGATAAATTGACTTTTTATAAAAAGCGGAGAGAGAGAGAGAGAGAATCAAAGACAAATCTATGAGGAAAATCTAAGTCCTAAATCTAGGACAGTGCACGCGACCTATACATGAAACACCAATCACCTGACGACAAAGGCATGCTTGCAAAGTCAATCATCCCGTGCAATGTGGTATGCTTTTATACAATGATTGAATGTGAGTCGTAAGTGGTTGCCTGTGGGGGGAATCTTAAACTGTATTGACTTCCTTACCAAAAAGTTGTAGTAGTAATAATAATAAATGTACATTTGCATGGATCAGTTGAAAAGCTTACTGTTGTAACAACAACAAGAACAACAACAACAATAATAATAATAATAATAATAATAATAATAATAATAATATTTTCTGAGGATAATACATTTGGTTCAGAATCAACCAATCTTTCATGTAATCCTCAAATAATAAAATATTCAAACTATAAATGCACTTATATGTACAAATAAAATTCTTACATACTACAGTGTCTGGCACACTCACGTGTAATCATAAAATATACATACCCACACACATACATACCTTAGAGAAAAACAAACATAATATATAGATATATCCTATTTGGATATCTATATCTATCCAAGGTTATGCAATTTGGATATCTCTATCCAAGGTTATGCAATTTATCTATATCTATCCAAGGTTATACAATTTGGATATCTCTATCCAAGGTTATACAATTTGGATATCTATATCTATCCAAGGTTATAAAATTTGGATATCTCTATCCAAGGTTATACAATTTGGATATCTATATCTATCCAAGGTTATACAATTTGGATATCTCTATCCAAGGTTATACAATTTGGATATCTATATCCAAGGTTATACAATTTGGATATCTCTATCCAAGGTTATACAATGTCGTTATGTGCAGTAAACGGACCAAACGAAGATAAACCAGATTCTTTATAAAAATATTTTAAGAAATCCAAAATCTTTCAGAAGTTATAAGTAATGCATCGAATATTATTGCAGGAGACTGGAATGTTCCCCAAGCTTTGAACTATTTACCGTTAATTACTTTCATCATAATAATAAAAGCTCACACTCAAAAATTCACTTATGACGATGAGCCTTGACTTGACTGACATCTGGAGGCTGACGAATCCAACAAAAGGCACTATACTTGGAGAGGACCGCAGAAAAAATGAGTAGAATGGATTATTTCTTAATTTCGGTAGATATTCATCCTCTTGTTTATTCTTCTAGTATAAGTATCAAGTACAAATTAGATCATTCACTTATTTCAATAGGATTATCTTTCTCAAATCAAGAAAGAGGAAAAGGCAGTTTTAAATCTAATAACTCTATGCTCCATGATAAAGTGTTTGTGACATTAGCTAAATCAGAGACACGGTTTATAAAGGAAATATATACAACAACTGAAAGCCATTTATGAATTGAAGATCAGATCTTCTCGGAAACAATGACAGTTATGCGAAACTGTAGAAGAACACAATATCGGAACCAAATTAGAGTCTTTTCACACAGGAACCTTTAGACGCCATCAAGTTACAAACTGATTCTTTAAAACAATAACTTCAAAGCATTCGAAACAAAAAGATCCAGGGAACGATAACAAGATCAAAAGCTAGATGGCAGGTAGGTGAGAAAAACAGTAGATATATATGTAACTTACAAAAAAATAAATTACTCCGAGAAATTTATTTCAAAATTAGTTTTGGACAATGGCTCCGTTATAACAGATCATAATTAAACATTGTTAACGCATACAATTATTACGAATATCTCTAATATTAATCCAAATTTACAGAAGAGTATTTTGTTATAGATTATGGTAATCCTTTCGTAACTAAATTAGAAGACTGATACTTTTTCCTGCAAGGGTGACTTATATACGATAAGATGTTTGAGAGCATTGAAATAAATGAAAAATGGAAAAAAAGTCCTGGATTAGATAGCTATACAATTAAATTTTACATGTTTGTTTTGGTTTATTTTAATTCATTTTATTTTTTTATTTTTTGTTTTTTGGTGGGGGTTGGGAGAATACCATTATTCTTTTTCTTCTTTGATCTCTTTATCAGGCATTCATTTTTTTCATTTCATTTCTCCCGTAACCTTGCTGGTCGTAGGGGCGCCACTGATGACTTTGCGACAATCTCTCTCCATTTCGCCCTGTTCTCCACTGCTCTTTGGGACTTTACAAAGTCCATGCCTGTCCACTCTTTGATATTGTCTTCCCATCTCTTCTTCTGTCTGCCTCGTTTTCTCTTTCCACTCACTGTGCCCTGTAGGATTGTCTTTGACAGGCCAGCTGAGCGTGAGACGTGACCATACCATCTTAGTTTGCGTTTCTTTACAGTAGTGAGCAGATCTTCATAAGGTCCAATTGCACCTTGGATTTTAGTGCGCACCTCCGCATTAGAGACGTGGTCTAAGTATGAGATTTTCAGTATCCTTCGATAACATCTCATCTCTAAGGCATGGATTCTTCTCTCTAATTCTGCGGTTTTGGGTCCATGTCTCACATGCATATAGGAATATGGACATGACGAGGGAGCGCATAAGCTTGATCTTGGACCCAAGCGTGATGTTGCTATCTTTCCAAATATGCTTCAGCCTAGCCAGAGCAGCTGTTGTCTGCGCAATCCTGGAAAGAACCTCAGGTTTTGAACCTTCATCAGAGGCCATAGCACCTAGGTACTTGAAGCTTGTTACTGTGCCCAGCTTCTGTCCATTCACTCTTATTTCCTTTTGGATGCCACTCGGGTTGTTTGTCATTAGGTTTGTCTTTTCAGCGTTGATTTCCATCCCATATCTTAGTGATACTTGATTGAGACGGTTCACTAAGGTTTCCATTTCTTCTTCATCTCCTGCTAACCCATCGATATCATCAGCGAAGAGCAGGTTGGTGATTGTTCTGCTTCCAACACTGACACTGCCCTCATGGTCTTCCAAGGCGTCGGACATGATCCTTTCCAGGTAGATGTTGAAGAGAGTGGGTGAGAGAAGGCACCCAGCCAAGAAAAACTATCCATCACACAAAGACAAGAAATTATTACTTGCATACCAAAAGATGGGAAAAACAAATCCTTTTAAGTTTCTATCAGACAGGCATATTGGCGAATGTGCAAGACTTATATACGACATTTTACGCAAAACAGAAGAGGATGACATCGGAGGTCTTATTTTATTAATTGATTTTTGAAAAAGCGTTTGATTTTTTTAAAATGGTCATTCATATACAAACTTTGAAATTCTTTAACTTTATGAACTCCTTTATACATTGGGTTAAACCTTTTTACACAAATATACAAAGCTGTGTAACCAATAATGGTTTTATATCGCTTTTTTCGTACTTCAAGGGAGTCAGGCAAGGGGACCATCTCTCGCCATATTATTATTCATAATTTGTGTTGAATTTTTTAGTTCTGCTATTAAATATCATCTAAATATAACTGAAATGAAAGTCGTTAAATCAGAGTTTTAAATAAGTCACAAAGCTGACTTTCATCACTTCTTTAGATGATGACCACACTTCACTGGAGAATGCTTTTGATTTCCTTGATTAGTCAAGAGATTGTTCTGGTTTAAAAGTAAATTTTGAAGAAGAGAAACACAAACAATATGTTTGTGGAAGTCGGTATGAATGCTGTAGAGAATTGCTAAAAGAAAGAAATCTATTCAGAAGGACAAATTTAAGTTACTTGGAATTTTCTTCGATCTAAGTGCGGCGAATAAAACTTTGTTTAGTTTTGAAATGAATATTAATAGCATACGCAAACTACTGAATAACTGGTCTTTGAGTAATCTTTCATATACAGGAAACATTAAATACTTTGTACTTTCAATCCTTATCTATCCTTTTACTGTTTTACCTGGTCCAAAAAAAAATTAAAATTCAAAAATTGAAAGAATATTACTGTCTATACTCCCGTATAATTCCAGTCCAAATGTAAACAACATAGACCGTGATCTGCCGTCGCATAATGCGCCGGCAGATCAGGGTCTATGTTGTTTGTTCTACTGATTCGTCCTTACAAACTGCATAGACCCAGATCTGCCGGCGCATTATGCGACGGCAGATCTGGATCTATGCAATTTGCAGTTTGTATCGGCTTATACGCGAGTGCATACGGTAGTTAGATTTATTTGAAGTGGCAGGAGAGACAAATGAAAAGATCCATAATTATAAATCCTACCGATGAGGGAGGCCTATCTAATATCTTTGAGAAAGTTTTAAAAATAACTTAGTTAAAGAAACTCTACGACTCATGTAAATCCGCCACGTGGAAAACGATTTTGCTTTTCAATAAGTTAAATTCGATAGGTGGAACAGATATAGTGAACTGTTATCGATATGTAGTTCGTCACATAGCAAATAAATTTAATCCTTTTGGGAACGATGCATGTTAAACATGATCTTCTCTGGTGGCAATCGACCATACAAATTATGATATTATTTATGTTCATGCTCTTTGGTTCAAAAAATAATGGCATGAATAGGAAATCATGTATGAAAATGGGGACTTTTATTTTGTATATTTCCAGAACTTTAAAGAAAAATATTTTTTTTTTAATATAAATTTTTACAGAATATTGAAAAATTACATTACTTGAAAATAAAGTATTATTTCTTTTGACAGTGTACAAAACCCCGTAAACCATTTTACAAGGAATTATTATATCACAACATAAATGGGCATCTGCTCTAAATTGTAATTTTGGAAATTGAAGTGATATATATATATATATATATATATATATATATATATATATATATATATATATATATATATATATATATATAGATATAGGTGTGTGTGTGTGTGTGTGTGTGTGTGTGTGTGTGTGTGTGTGTGTGTTTCTAAATTCAAAACTAGTATTCCTTCATTAGCTGTTGCCATATCAGCGCTTAAAAACGCCTACGGTATTGAATGCAGTTCACGTCACTACCTGACCCCTATGAATTTGAATAAAAAATGAAAACTGCGAGTGTGGAGAAACTGTGCAAGGAATCAATTTGTAATCACAGGTAAAGGAAATTTCACAATTTTTGAAAAAATAATACTTTAATAAATGGCTTCAATACTTGATTCAAAAATACCCAAACCTGAAAATGAAATATACAGTCTCCTTGAATTCGCTTTAAGACTAAAAGGGAAATAAACTGAAATACCAGACAAACTAAATCTTCAATGGTCACAAAATGGCTACAGGACTAGTTTTTTTGGGTTTTTTTTAATCTTTAAACGAGTACATATTTTACGGGGAAAACAATCAGGATTTGTATTCATTTTTAAACGATGTCTCACCATACTTGAGAAAAATAATCTGCAGAAAAATGAAAGATTTTGTTGCTTGTATAAACGTTCAAAATTCAAATTTCTTTAATGCCGTAGAATCCATGATAAACTCACCGTAGAGAACAACAGATTATAATCTTCACAGATATGAACATTGCTTTCACATATGCACAATAAAAATAGAAAACGTTCGAGACTTTGAAGATGAATGAAACATATATGTGAATGGATTCAAAATTGTATGTAGAATTTATAATGCCAATTAGAGTAAAATAAAGAGAACGGAACGGAATATTCAAGTGTTTATGCTAATCCTATTTCATAATGATACGTATCATTGTTGTAGAATAAATGATTTTTACATATTAGTGTCATCTCAAGTAAACACACACACCGGCAAAAAGCACGTAGGCAAGGAACGCTTAAATTATTGTAATACAGAATTAAAATTACAAGAACACAAAAGACTATGCAATCAAGTAGATAACACAATATACATAAAGCTTGAAGCAGGTTCTGTTTTTAAATTCAAAAATCAGCTAAAAGACTGGTATGTTTTATATTGTGATTGTGAAAGCATAATGGAGCCAATAAGCAACTGTAAACAAAATGCCAATACATCATGGACAATAAACGATGCAAAACATATTCCATCATAATTTCGTCTTTATTTTAGACCAAATCACAAAGTCTATGAGCCTATAGGTTCAAAAGGAACAGACTGCATAAGTAAATTTTACGAGTATTGCAAACAACTGCATAAACTGTTTTCGGAAAAAATTCGACCTAAAAACGCAACTTAAATGATATTGACGAATAAAGATAAGCAGCATGTTAATTCTACAAATATATGTCATATTTGTGAAAAGGAAATTAAAGGGGAATTTACCACCGACGAAGTTACCACCAAATAGTAAGTAAGAACTTGTGCTCATTTAACAGGTACACAGAGCTCCTGCACATAAGGAGTGTAATTTGAATTACCGACATCCAAACTCTTTATCAACAATCTGTCTAGCTATGATTCGTATCCTAATATCAGGACCATTGTATAAAATTATCCAGATCAAGGACCATTGTATAAAATTATCCAGATCAAGGACCATTGTATACAATTATTCAGATTAAGGACCATTGTATAAAATTATCCGGATCAAGGACCATTGTATACAATTATCCAGATCAAGGACCATTGTATACAATTATCAACAATCTGTCAAGCTATCTGTCGATAGATTTAAAAAGGACGACAACAAAAGGAAGTTGTTATACAGAGGACAATTAGATATTTCGATATATTTCGGTTTATGGGACAATCGCTAGAACAACTTACTAAATATCTAGAAGATGACAAATTCACGGAACCATTAAACATCTTAGTTATATGAAGCTAATTTGTTTTTAAAAGGACATTTGTCCGTACGAATACGTTTAAAATAGTTTAATGAAACTAAATTACCACCAATGGAGACATTTTATTCCAGTCTGCGATGATTAGGTTTAACAGATGATGATAGCTATTAAGAAAAGGTAGTCAAATCAATTAACAGCTATTGAGCAAAGTGGAAGTGAAAGAGATAACAAACTTTAAGAGTTACAAAAATAGTGTGATGACGACAGAAAATATATGTTAGATACACGTGATTTGTGCACACAGCGATTCAATACACTGTATAATATTATCCATGTCATAAAAAACAATCAGTGAAATTTACTGAACAGAGAATAAAATAGTGAGATAAATGCTCTGGAGAATGACATGGCCACAAAAAAGAAAAACACTTTTGGAAGACTATGGTTCTTTACAATATAAGCTTGATGAACTGAGTGAAGACTTGATTAATGAGCTGCAACAGTCTGCTGAAGATATAAAAAAAAAAACATCTTAATAGTTTTCACACAAAGATTACTATCCTGAGCAGCAAGATAACTGTTGTCACTAATACCCTGTCCGAAGATATAAAAGAACCTAATGAAGAGTTTTCACACAAAGATTACTATCTTGAGCAGCAAGATAACTGTTATCACTAATGAATAGTTTTTACACAAAGATTACTATCTTGAGCAGCAAGATAACTGTTATCAGTAATGAATAGTTTTTACACAAAGATTACTATCTTGAGCAGCAAGATAACTGTTATCACTAATGAATAGTTTTTACACAAAGATTACTATCTTGAGCAGAAAGATAACTGTTGTCACTAATACCCTGTCTGAGTTGCAAAAGAAAAAATTATTTAACAGAGATATAAAAAAAAAGATTGAAGAAAATAAGAACACAATAAATGTTAATAAAAGTATGATTAACAGTATGAGAACAACGTTATATTTATCTATAAATCTGATGGAGATTAAAACGATAAAAGACTTAAATTCGTGTAATTTTACAATAAGCTTCATCAGGTCTAACAATCGAAAAAAAGACACGAAGAAAACGTCAACGAAGATCTAGTTAATAATATCGGTGTAGTACAAGGTAGAATCCATGAAATAGATAAACTGATGAAACGTATGCGATGAGATTTAACCAATGTTGTACATGATTTAAAACATATACAGATACATACAAAGCTGAAATAGATAAAAGACTCTTGCATTAAGTGGTAGCATTGATACAATTAAAACCGAAATAGATAAAATCAAAGAAGCGTTCAAAACTGATGTAAACATGGAAGTGGATATGCAGAATCTTGCATTACGTGTTAGAATCGATGAATTAAAAAAAAATCGAAAATTCCAAAAGCGAGTTTGTTGTAAAAATGAACGAAAATATAGCTTTATGACCTGCACATTTTTTGTTAGGAGTCACGAATATCCAGATGGTATTAAAATAATGTTAAAGGGATTAGTTAGAAAAGGATCATTATATTCTGAAAGAGGAGGATCTGATGAAAAATGGGAATTGTTGGATATTTTTAAGCTGAAGTTAGACCTAAAAATCAGTTGAGACTTTGGGATTTAATTAAACCCCGTCAGTCTTTGCTGGATATAAATTATATCAATCTTTCGAGTGCATTATATAAGAGAATATGCTATCCAAATAAAGAAATCAGGTTTATATACAATTTTTTAAAATGTGTATATTTAAGATTCCCCAACAGAATATATTGGACTCTACACCGGATTAAAGGTAAACAACCTATGTGATTTTTATATATACCCATAATACCGAGAGCACAACGCAAGGTCGCGAAGTACACATGCTTTGCACGATAGGACTTTGCTTGCGTTTTACGATCCTGGCACATCTACTCACCCAGAAAGTGAGGAAACAACAAGCCAGCCAAAACTGAATTATTTATATCAGCCTTCTGATGAACATGTACAATATGACTAGATAATAACTGAGTTTTTATGATAGATGTCTTTGTTGTTCGCGTTCGTCCTTTGAGTTCGAAGATGACCATGACATCGCTAACTGGTTTGGTTTATGTGAGTACGTGAGTGGCTGATCAGGCCAATTTGTGCTCTGAACTGTCTGTGGCACATTGCACAGGAGATGCCGCTTCGCGTTGATTGATCAACAGAGGACGTGCTGCAGTTCTGAGATTTACGCTGCTCGCGCTTCTGCACTGCCTCTGCAATTCTGCTCATTTCAAAGTCTGTAGCTCCAGTATGGACGGGACTCCGCCAGGTGGAGCGATTCTGTGCGAGATCTTCCCAAGACTCAGGGTCAATGTTGAAATGTTTCAAGGATGACTTGAGGGAATCTTTGAAACGTTTCTTCTGACCACCCTGAGATCGCTTTCCATCTTTCAGCTCACCATACAAGATCTTCTTTGGTAGTCGCTCTTCTGACATCCTGGTGACGTGGCCTGCCCATCTCATCTGTGATTTTATCAGCAATGGAATGCCTGCCCGTGTGAGAACCTCAGTGTCTGAGACCCTGACCTGCCATTTTATCCTCAGGCAGCCCATATGAAAATGGTTCAGCTTCTTGGCATGTCGTCTGTACATCGTCAAGATTTCGCATGCATACAACAGGGTCGGCAACACAGTGGCTTTGTAGACCTTCAGTTTTGTTTGCAGACTGACGCCTCTGCGCTCCCACACATTTGCGCGTAGTCTGCCGCCAAAGGCCATACTTGCTTTAGCAATTCTGGCGTTGGTTTCATCATCGATATGGACTGCACATGACAGTGTACTGTCGAGATAGGCGAACTTGTCCACTGCAAGGAGGATTAGGCCATTTACTGTGATGGTAGGCTCTACGTAAGGCTTTCCTGATGCAGGTTGGTGCATCACCTCTGTCTTCTTGATACTGATTGTTAGATCAAAATTGTCACAATCTGAAGAGAAATGGTGCATACTCTGTTGCATGTCAGACTCAGATTTGCCATTCAGGAATCAGTCGTCAAAAAACATGAGATCATGAACAGTCACTTCCTGTAACTTAGTCGTTGCCTGTTGTTATGTATGATGTTTATATACTTAACTTTTGTCCATAATTGTAAGCTGTATGGTTATTTGAAAATATATACTTAACTATTGTCCATGCTTGTAAGTTGAGACGTGTGTCAGGCAGGCCAGTATTTTCATACGCATTTCGCAATTAGGCTTATGTGACATAGGTGATGCAGACATGTGTATTTATATACAGATTTTGGTAAACAAATTCATTCCTGTTCTAAAATTCCGGTTCTAAAAAATCAGTCTATAAGAAATCTATTTTAGTTGTGTTGGTGAAATATGATATAATTTGAGAGGAATTATTTATTTACAATATTCATTGGAAATATAAAAGTGTCCATTGACTTTTGGATTACATCTGTGTGGTACATCAGGACATTCAAGGCTATTGGAATTCATTTGGAACATTCTATTATGTTGGACTTGTGATTAGGACATTTAGGACTATTTGGAATTTTACTCACAAATTGTAAGTATCTATTGAATTTTCACTTTAATTTTCTGGAAATAAATTGCTTGTTGATTTTACATACATTATTGGTTTCACTTTCTTTCTGTTATGTATTTTTAAGACCAAAAGTAGTAACACCTGTAGTCTCCTCAGATTGAAAAGCTTGGCATCAGTCCGGTATCTGACGTCAATCTCAGTGTCATAGTCACGGAAGGCATCATTAAGCATGGCAGAGAACATCATGCTGAAGTGGGTTGAGGCCAACACACTGCCTTGTCTGACTCCATTGGTGACTGGGAGTAGTTCAGATGACTCACCGTCTTCCACGCAACGAGCGAGCATGCCATCATGGGATTGCCGAACCATTACGATGAATTTCTCTGGGAAACCAAATTTTGTCATGATCTTCTAGAGGCCTTAATGACTGACTGTGTAAAAGGCTTTTGTCAGGTCGATGAATGTCGTGTACATGTTGGAGTTCTGTTCCTGGCATTTCTTCTGGAGTTGGCGAGCTGCAAACACCATGTCTCTGGTCCCTTGTCCTTTCCTGATGCCATACTGATTCTCAGGCAGGAGCCTGTGATCAATGTGATGCATAAGGCGATTCAGCAGAATTCTGACGAGGATTTTGCCGGCTTTTGACAGCAAGATGATGCCCTTGTGGTTGTCGCAGCATGATCTGTTTGCCTTTCCGCTTGTACAAGTAGACAATGGATGCATCCTTGTACTCCTGGTGTATAGTTCCTTGAGTCCACATTGACTTGAAGAGTTCAGTCAGTTTCTGTGCCACGTGCTAACCTCCGGCTTTGTAGACTTATGCTGGTATAGCATCCACTCCGGGTGCTTTGCCATTTGACAGCAGGTCAATTACTTTCTCAGTTTCTGTCAGCGCTGGAGGTTCAGCAAGTGATGTGTTGATTTTCACTTGGGGCAGTCGATCAATTGCCTCCACACTGATAGATGATTGTAGATTGAGGATATTGTTGAAGTGTTCTGCACATCTTTCCAGTATATTTTCTTTGTCAGTGTGCAGTGTGGTGTTATTAGCGCTCAGTATTGGAGATGTTCCTGGTGACTGTAACCCATAGATTGTCTTCAAAGTATCATAAAAGTTCTGCATGTCATTCATGTCTACGCAGGACAGAATCTCATCTGCCTTGTTGATCAGCCATGACTCTTGCAACTCTCTGAGTTTGCACTGAACAGTCCTCTTGATGTTGTTGAAGGCTGCCTTCTAAACAGGCCTTTTGTAACTGATGTTCTCATTCAGTAGTCTCTGTATGGCAGCATCGCTCTCATCAAACCAATCTTGATGTTTACGTGTGGTGGGACTAAGGGTTTTGGATGCAGCTGTGTACACATAGTCTCTGAAGGATGCCCAGTTTTCATCGACATTCTCGGAGTACGCATCAATTGTTTCTAGCTGGCTGCACAGTTCTTCGACAAATACCCATTTCACATTCTCCTGTTTCAATTTGGAGACATTGAGTTTTTTGGGTACTTCTTTGCCTTGTGGTCCTCTGTTATGCTGAATCTGGATATTGAGCTTGGGGACTGGACTAAGAGCCTGTGGTCAGTCAAGCATTCTGCACTTCTCATGGTCTTCGTTATTCGGACATCCTGCCTGTCTCTTCTCCTGACGATGACGTAGTCAATGAGTTGCGGTTTGGCAGCGGAAGACTGTGTTGGTGATTAGGAGGTAGTTTTCAGCACCTTCCTCCGTAGGAGAAGTCCGTTGTTATTGCATTTGACAAAGCCATTTTTGCCAATAACACCGGGCCATGTCTGGTGATCTGTGACAACTCTAGCACTGAAGTCACCAATGATGATGAGCTTGTCTGCCTTCGGTACTTCCGCGATAAGAGACTAAGAGACTCCAGGTCTTCATAAAATTTGTCCTTGATCTCATCTGGGTTGGTCATGGTGGGCGCATAGGCGCTGATGATAGTCGCATGTCTTTTTTCAGACAGTGGGAGTCTCATCTGCATTAGTGTGCCATTCGCGCCTTTTGGGAGATTTGTGAGCTTGATGACTAGCTGTCATTTGATGGCAAACCCAACATCAGCTTCACGTCGCTCTTCTTCAGGTATTATATCAATCCAATTATCTACGCGGTTACATAGTCGTTTGTTGTCTGATAATTGTTCTGGCGTATTAGGAAAAAAAAATCAAACTTTATTTTTTCAAACGTATTTTCTCTTTTCATGTCTGTTTATCTGCTATGACACTAATCTTAACAAAAAAGTTTTTTATTCCTATGTAATAGTATCTTCCGTCTTTGTTGTCATTAAGGCCACCCTTTGGAAATATGAATAACATATCGACATGTTTTTCTACTTCCATTTCGATTTTAACAATCCAAGTTTGTCCTCGGGGAGTCTTTGGGCCATTTTCTTGTCTGTAAAGGTTAAAGGCAAAAGCTTTTCATGAGGGCCCTGGCCTGCTGGCTTTCTTGGCGTGAATCAGGATGCAATAATGCATCCTTTTGATGCCAAATAGCTAAAAAGGAGTTTTGTTTTCTGAAAAATGTCAAAGAATGGTATGAAAATATAACAAACATTCAGAACTAATTGCTAAAACTTTCACAAACTATGAAGAATAAAGTTTTTACTTACGACATATTTTTCACTCTAACTCCATTGTGATTGTGTAGAATTTGGAACCCCATTTTATCTCCATTTCTGATTTTATATTAAACTTTGTCTTCATATTTAGACAAGAATTGCTTGCGATACTGCACTAAAGGTTTTATCTTCATGAAAGTGAATAAACAAGCAAACATTTAGGATATTTTTGAAAATAACTTGCAGCATATAATACAGACTGTTGCAGTAACCCCTGCACATGGTTTGAATGTGGAACCAGTGGTGCATTATAGAATTTATGGGGTGCTCTTCAGGGGTTTTGAGAATTTTTAAACAAAAGTCCATTATTTTAGCTGAATAAGTTGGCTTGCTAGTCAATTTTTGTTTAAAGTTATGCAAAATATGCACAACAAGCTTCAATTTCTGAAGTAAAGGAGTATTGTTCAGTACCTTTCTAAATCCAATTGCTGTTTGAAGAATTAATGTCCCTCCTTGATGTGGTCTCACGCTCTGACCTGAGGCTGGAACAAAGGGGCTCATACACTGCAGCTATATGTCAGTTATAGATATGTGTTTCTGATTACTGGGCAGTATAACTTAGAAGCCAGCTTATGTGTAATTGGGCAAAATTTCTACCCCAAGTTACCAGTCAAGAGCAAGGAGGGGACCTTGTACAGTTACTGCAAATAATTGCATTTCTAATGCCAAATAGACACAAATTATGCACAAGTTTACACAGATTTGAAATGTTCTTCAGACATGTGAAAAACCCAATGAAAAGTCACTATTACTGCCCTTGTGCTATGATAGTGTAAGAGATAATACCAAAATCAAATGACCCAATGATTTTTGCCATAAAAGTTTTGAGCAAATTCAGATTTTATACTTGTATAAATGCCAGTGTTCGATCAGCTGGATAACATTTTTCAAAAAGGATCTTTTCAGGTGGAATTTCTGATTGTTATAAATGTTTTATTTTCCTATATAACTTTTTCAGTCCTAATGCTAAGAAAGGCAAGCAGATACTTAGTGCATGATTACATTGCCATATTGGCTCAACCTTAGAGAGAAAAAACTCCAATTAAATATGTGCATTTTCAAAAGTATGAATTAAACACTGCACAATCTAATTTAATTTGTATTATAACTTTTTATTATCATTGCCCATGTATTTCTTTTGATGGCTGAAGAATAAATCAAGGTTACATTTTTATACATAATTATTTTTTTCTGACATATATACATCTATATATATATATATATATATATATATATATATATATATATATATATATATATATATATATATATACGTTTCCCCCTTTCATTTTATTTTTCCTATTGTGATATTATGATTCATTTGCACATTAGTATTTATGAATATTTTGGGACCAATTGCAAGCCATATAATTGTGTATAGTATTTGTTTCTTTGATTTTGTACATTTTTGTTATTGATCATAATTTTGCCTTTTCATATCTCTGCATATATTTTGGTAAATGTATGTATCATATCCTAACTTTTGAATATTTGCTATTTATACTTTGATTTTTGCTGAGCCTATGGATTGGGTATTAGGGGTGAGGGGTGGAACAAAACTGATTTGAATATTTTGAATATTCAAATATAATGGTTTCAATCAATTTCGGCAATATTGGCATTCAGTTACCCTTGTAAGTCATTACTAAATATAGATTGATGAATATATTTTCACAAATGTTACCAAAGTTCATTAACTAAACAGCTGTATGTGCTCTTGTTTATTCACTTAAAGTGCGTAGTGCATTAAAATAATTTGTTGTCATTCTTTAAATTCAGAGACCTCTCTATTGTGCCACCCAATTTAGAATCACAGCCTTTAAGCAGATAATGTAAACGAATGAAAAAAACAGTTATCACATAAGTTTTCTTTTTTTC
Organism: Margaritifera margaritifera; assembly: GCA_029931535.1. NCBI lineage: Eukaryota > Metazoa > Mollusca > Bivalvia > Unionida > Margaritiferidae > Margaritifera > Margaritifera margaritifera. Next base: position 1,948,449 of record JAQPZY010001666.1, on the reverse strand, counting down.
TGGATTTTTTATATCCACAAAGACACTAGTTGTGAAATAGTGTATTTTATTTGAGACCTGCCTATGGATTAAAATCACATACAATCTGAAATACGCCTGATGCATTCTTTCAAAAGTCCTATTTTACACCTCATCTACAGCCTCCAGATTTTCAAAGTTCAAATGTACGTCTCATCTACCACACTGCAGTTTTCTACGTTATAATATACTCCTTAACTAGTGAATTAAAAATGTGCAAGTTTCAAAATACGCCTTTTCTTGCCCAGTACGCCTGCTTTTGTTTTTGTTTGGGGTTTTTTTGGAGGGGGGTGGGGGGGGAGTTTTCACAATCTTTATTTCTCACTGGTATTATGGTTCTGGGTCTTGTACACCTGTAAAATTCTCTTTACGTCTTTAATCAGAGCTTAGTACGCCTCTGATACTGCTCATGTACAGGCGCAATGCCCCCATACTTTTCGTACGGGTAAAGACCTAGTTCTGTTACACCACAGCTTATACTCAACTTGCTCTCCTTCTTGAGCGATCTCTTCATAAGTCTAACTGTTAAGAATAACTGAGCTTTTACAGAACCAAATTGTCGAATTTTGTACGGATGATCTTCTTAAAATATGCTTCAGTATAATTGAAAAATTTATATCATTCTTGATTGTTACCACCGTTAAATCTATAATCATTTACGTTACGATTAAATGTATCTCTTAGTCTTTTCTTTATGATTCTGTTTAAATTTTGATTAGTTGAACACGTATTAAAGGAGTCTGCATTTCTTTTTCTATTAGCGCATAAGTCTCAAAGTATTCATGTTAATGTATGTGACTGAAACTATATATATGTTTATATATATATATATATATATATATATATATATATATATATATATATATATATATATATATAATTGTTTTGCTATTCTATTTGACGGAGAGAAGAAAAAAAGATATAAATAGTGTACTTGTGTGCACAGATAGGAATAATAAAATGTATATTTGTTATCATTACACTACTAAACAAGACGGATACAGAGTGAATAAAGTAATTTAGATTTATGTCAATATTCTGCAGTTAAGATTCATAATCTATTTGTATATTATGTTCAGGTGTTCACTCTAAACATTGTCCATTATTAGCAGTTGTCTGCAAAGGCCGCTTAACCAATCAAACTGGCACATACTATTTTATACTAAATCAATTACATGTAAAAGCTCATTACCATCCAATTTCTTTAAAAAATGTATTGCATCATTTATAAAATGCAAGTATGCTACTAGTCTTGCAATCGTCGAATCGTTGGTCGCTTCGCTTCCTCCTCTCTCAGATTTCATACATTTTGTATAACGACGAACACCAGGATGAGGGTAGTGCCAGACAACAACGATTTTGAATTTAGTTTTTATCGTGCCACATCCTATAAAAGGTGATTACGTATCAAACTTCCATCTAGGCACTAAATATGTATTGCTGTATAAGAGTCTAGCCGACTATTTTCTTGCGTTAGAAAGGAAACCAATGGAAAATACAAATGAACTATGAATAGCAACTCAGATTCAAGTAGAAATTGTATCGTCGAGCCCAATCCAATCTTGGCCGACATTAACTGTGGCCCTGAATGCATACAAAAAATTAAGTAAAGTTAAATTTATGACTACCTATTTTGTAATATTAAATAACATTTAGTGACGGTCATTTAGTGGCCTCTGGTAACAATTGGCAACATTTAGTTAAACTGCTTACTACCTAAATAGTCATGTCTAAACAGTGGCTCTATTGTCTGCACTCAAAAAGGGACATATGGAATTTAACACAACATGTAAAAGCAAACACTCTAACGAGATGGAAGAATTTAACACACTCAAAGCAGCAAGCAACTCCTCTTAGACTTAGCACAGAGCTCGAGCATTGCTAAATTGCATAAGCAGAATAAAAACGGCAAAGTCAAGATAAAATGTAACAGGTTGAATAAGAGATAAATATTCGGGATGATAGCCTGGCTAATTCAGGTAGACAATGAACAGAAGATGCTTGCAAGCTACTTGCAAACGAATTAAACCTCTAAAAAGAAAATAGTCAGACAGCTTGTTCCAAAAACTACAGGACATAAAATCAATTGCGAACAAATTCTTTATTTTGCAAAAGATAGAACAAAACGAATTGGAAGTAACAGATAAGGCTCTGGGAAAAAAAACATACAGGAGAAAATGTAAAAGGAATTAAAAGCACAAGAAACTTAAGAGCTAATAGAGGAAATGGTATTAGTTGGAATATGTCTAGATCCAAAATGATGTTCCTTGTTGGTATCGGTTGTGGCATTTACAAATTAGAGTAATGCCAAAATCAACTGTACAAAGCACAGACCAAAAGCAACAAAGTAAAACGGCAGGGAGTGGAGAAAGCCCAACGACGGAGACATAGCAAAGCAAACCAACTGTACAACCTTGCAACAGCTTTTATTTTAAATATATGAGACAAAGAACATAGTAAATGTCATTTACAACGCATCGTTTCATACCGTTTTAACATTTTCGTACAACATGTTTCTGCAAAAACTAGTCGGTTACATGATAGGGCCACTGTATAAATTCCCTCCACAGGAGAAGCACAAAATTGCGTGTGCTTATTGCTATGTCGGATATTACAATAGACTACATAATTGTACATTAATTGTTGCCGGACAATGTTGTGCCGTAGGTGAAATAATCTAGCCTCGTGCCTTGTAATGCCTTGTTTCTAAAACCGCTTTGAAATGTGTTTTGTGCGTTGTTTTACGGTGTTAATTTTATGAGATGTTGCCATGATGCGAACTGATACAACTGCAATTTTGGACAAACGTGTGTATATTCATGCGTGCAGCCTACCCAGTAAAGCCATATAGGTGCAGTTGAATTGGTTATTTGTATCCTTAGCAGATCCAAATTATCGAATCTTAAGTAAAACTGTTCCAGTAATGTGTAAATGGTTACCATTAAACACTGTTTTTCAATAGTGTGACTAATGCGTCAGTCATTTTAAATGGTTGCCATTAAACACTGTTTTAAATAGTTCGACTATAGAGACAGTAATTTTAAATCGGTGCAGTTAAACACTTTTAATTAAATACCTCGACAAATGCGTCAGTAATTTTTAAATGGTTGCTCTTCAACACCGTTAACTCAGTAATTCGACTAATGCGTCAGAAATTGTTAATATATCTCATACTGTTTGTTGCACAGTTTTCGGTTCTGATGTGTTTTCCTTTCTTTCTTGAGGCTTTTGTAGTCGGGTTTATTAACTTTCCAACATTATTTAACTGATCTCGAAAAAAAAAAATATCACGGATTCGAGGTTGAGGATGTTTAGTGAAACCGGGACCAGCTAATACAGTTACGGGGCTTACAATGGTATTGATCCTACTGACTCCAAATGTCAGGATTAATCCTGTGGATGAGTGTCGTTTTTTATTCTTCCAGATGGGGAGACCGAAAATACGTCTAATCTGTCCAAGAATTTGTTTGGTTCTGTCGTCGGGATACTGCTGTTTCGGGAATTTCTCCGCGGCACTTGCGGCGAGAATGTGTTCGGCTGTTGGCGGGAGATTGAAAGGTGGCGCCATCTGGAGGACAGGGATCCCGAGAAAGCTCACCTTAAAAACATGATCAAAATGATGTACATCTCTGATACAGCCAAAGAATTTGTTTCCAAAAGATCAAAAGTGCTAATCTTCCAAGGTATAATACAAGTGCTTTATTACAACAATAAATGTTTAGTAAATTAGGGATTCTTAATCAAGTCAGACTACTTTGTAACAAAAAAATTGAGGATATGCACATATATCTAGTTACTCTGTTATTTGTTTGGAATGTTCGATTTGTACCCAATGAAAAGAAGCTTGAAACAAATTTGGGTAGAAATATTAAATCTGGTCGGAATTTATTTCGCATTATGGCCCAAATAAATATGTCTCTCTGGATTTTGGGTAAATGGGTGATAAAATTAGTCATTGTACAGTAACGGTTCAGACAAAGCAAAGATGATATTATTGCTGTGAAATAATGTTTCAATACGATTTTGTATGTTTCAATACGATTTTGTATATCTTTCAAGGTTCCTTTAATGACGAATTACTTCCGGATGAGGAACTTCTGTTGGATATATTGGAGACAATTGGTTTTGAAAAGAAACGTTTAATGCTTGAGACAGATAAGAGCTTTCTGTACTTTCAAAAGTTCCTACTACTTGCATTGAAATTGTACTGGATCAAAAAATACGTACTTCACCTCGAACTAACCGCACCATTTGAACTGATGAAAACGTTATCACGATCTCCTGCTGACGAGGAGGCAAACGAGGCCCGAGAAAGGATGTTAAGGTGCAATTCAAAAGTTCATGTGTTCTTACAGTATTTTCCCCTCAGGATCGTCTACATGTTTTGAAATTAGATGATTAAATTAAGGTATTCTGATAATCCATTTAAATGTTGTCTATACTGGTGAAATAATATCGTTAAATGCGGAAAATATCAATATTTGCCACATTTCAGAACATTGTGCAATGAAATAACGGTTCCAGTGATTTTTGCAGATGTAAATAATAACATAAACCGAACAGAGGGAGCTATTATAATAGTGCGTATTAGCTGCATAGTGGTCCAGCTGAAACAAAACTGTTTCTGTTTTTCTATTTCCAATTTCTCATGATTTCCTCTGTGTGAGTACTTTAGCAAGAATGTAGAATTCAGAACAATAAAATCAAAGAAAGCAGAGAATACAAACTTATCCTAAATCAAATGTCTTACTTAAAATAAATTGTCAAAATTCATCAAAAATAATATTCCAAGCAAAGCAAAAACTAATTTTTAACACAGGCAAATATCGCGCACAGGCCCCTGTGCAAAATGTTGTCATGACGCCATGCAATAATTGTTGTTGTTGTCCCCGCGCATTCCTCACTTTTATTTAGAAGCGTCCAGTCAGTACACGCAATATGTCAGTCAATGCACGCATAACTGAAGATACGTTTATTTTTCCTAGGCTTTGCCTTTTTTATATTAAGTGTAATTTCGTAAAGCACAACGACTGTCTACTGTATTTATTGGTTCATGAAACACAATATAAATTATCATATGAAAAAGTTTAAAATATGCGTACATCAAATATATTCACCATGTAAAAAGAACTGTGCTTCAAGCAAACATCTACTGGTATTGCATTTTTTAAAAAAATTCATATAATTACCAGAGAATCTGATTCATATCAAATATGACAACATTTTTGTTTTTGTTAATTAACATGGTGACCTTTCACTCAGTTTCTTCAAGATATGACACATACTGTAATATGTTTCAACTTGACGTATTTATAGACGTGAATCCATGGACTTTTAATTTATAGGAGTCGCATGATGTTTCCTTCTGTGTACGAGAAAGAGGAAATAGACACATCCCTGCGGTCTGCCATTTTCACCGGATCCAGTTCCTCCCCTTCTGCTTCGGTGGACGGCTCAACCCCAGGGCATTATAGCAGCGAATGGTCAGACGGACTCAGCTCGGGAAACTTGACCGAGAGTGACTGTGAGCAGGAGGATGAGATGAAACAGGAGAGAGTACATGTCAGCCCAACGAATCTTTTCAATTTGTGGGGAGGTAGGTTTTTACTTACGTACACTTTAGAGAACCGATATTACATTATACTGCTAACGAAACAACATATACCAACAAAGCACAACTAACTGGAAATATAAATTGTATGGATTTTCTCAATTGTACACAGAGGCATCGTGGGTAAATTGGGAAGCATGCTTGCGCCATCAAGTATATGATATTTAAGTGTCTCAGCTTGATGGAGAAGTTGAATAGAGAATTTAATGCCTAAGATGTTTTACGTGTCTGGAATAATAACATGAGTGCAGAAATGTAGCAGTTTCAGATCTTGTAACATTTAATATGTATGTGTTTCTTAATTTCTACTGAAAAATATTCGCTTGTATGAATTGTTTTGGCACCGACAAAGCAAGTCGGCCCTTCAAAAAAAAGCCACATGAATAGTTTTTAGTACAAATTCAAAAATCTATTTATTATATATTTTAAAGCAAATAAAGACATCGAATCCGTATTTACTACAGCCGTCGTTAAGACATTAAATGAAACATAATTTTATATCTTATTTTATTTTATTTTTTGTATTGTTTTACCCTTACGCGAACGAATGTAAAGACTGAGGGTACGGTTGAGTAATCATATCTCCAGGCATCAATCTGTTTTACGTTGCTGGACAAAGATTTTGTTGTAAAATTTGGATACATTAAGATAGATAGATAGATAGATAGAGAGAGAGAGAGAGAGAGAGAGAGAGAGAGAGAGAGAGAGAGAGAGAGAGAGAGAGAGAGTGGAGAGGGTGGTAGAGAGAGAGAGTCCTAATTTTGGTACAACATCAGTTCTACATTGTACAAAATATGTGCCCCTGTCCTTTGAAGCGGCAGTTCGTTTTGAGATTTTATTTTCTTGTCAGCGAAAATTAAACTGAGATTGTGACGCAATGGTAGCTATGCCGCTGTAACGACATAGGGACCGCAACCATTTGTTTTTCCGTCTCTATTGATAAATTGGTAATTAGAGGCATAGTGGTTATTATGTTTTTGATCATGAGGGTTCGGTGTTGAAAACATATTTTACAAAACCTAATTAATAGCCCATACAAAGTTATCAGTTATCATAAAATATCATTTTCACAGGACTTACTTATACATATGGAAAGGAGAATAATTTAAGGGAAATAATTGTCTCCATTTTCTTAAAAAATTCCTTCAATACCTTTTCAGGAATATCAAGTACATGTCAAAATATACATGTGATAGAGCAAATTATTTTGAAGTAAATTGATTCCCGCAAGAGCAGTTGGTTTTGCATGAATCGTAATAAGATTGTAAACAGCTATTTACGAAACATGCAGAAGCTGTATAAAAACTCTGATCAAGTATAATATTAGCGTCTTACATTGTGGTGGACTTGTCGAGCATCCATCTAAGTGTCCAGACTGTGGGCACTGAACCTAGAACTAAACAAGCTCGCAGACGTACCTACACAAATGCATATTGGTTGTGAGTAGTTGTCAGTGAGCTTGTCATATTGTGATAGCTACCGTACTAAGGAAGAGTGATACTTCATAGTGCTGAAGATTGGGTCGTGCTCAACAGCGAGTAATAGGACTGCCCTGGGGTGTAACAGCGAGTAATAGCACTGCCCTGGGGTATAACAGAGTAATTGTATGCAGTCCCAAGTTCTCCCTACTTTGCACCATGAAAGGTCGTCGCTTTTTCAGAAAGACACATATACCTGTCTTTGAACCATCATCATTGGAGAGAGAGAGATAGATAGAGAGAGTATTGACTTCCACTGTATGCAGTTAGAGGACATTTATTATCTCAATATACACTTGACATCGTAGATGCGCGGCTACCGTTTTAGTGAACCATCTCTGACTTTACTTTGGCAGAGAGTATTGCGTGGATACCATCAGCGCAAGGCCCGTTCTACATCAGCCGTAAACCGTTAGTTACCTTTTTAGAGACAGTAGAAGTCAATGGAGGAATATTGGTTGGGTTCCAAAAAAGTCTGCAAGCGTATAAGTTTTCCAGTCAAGCCAAATATGTTCTCATTTACGTATCTGGTCTTTACCATCTAGACAGGGGATTCACGTATGATTGGGATAGCTCTCTAGAAGATTACAAGCCGCATAAACTACGTTAATCTTTGTTCGTATGTAGATAGGGTATCTTATAAGAAAATAAGCTGGAGTCCCAAAAATCGTTAAGTGTGTTACTTTCATTACAAATATACCACCCTCTCTTCACATGAGATTGTACACAGTGATAGCTTATATTAAAATAGAATACAAACCCTCTAGTGAGAGTGCCTGCTATGTAGGGACGCTAAATTCATAAACAACAACCCAAAGTCAACTCACTCACGACTCGCACCGTTTCTTTGCTCGGTCTGAGTGTGAATCTGGAGTCCTCTATTCCAGTTACTGGTCAGTCTGAGTGTGAATCTGGAGTCCGCTATCCCAGTTACTGGTCGGTCTGAGTCTGAATCTGGATTCCTCTATCCCAGTTACTGGTCAGTCTGAGTGTGAATCTGGAGTCCGCTATCCCAGTTACTGGTCGGTCTGAGTGTGAATCTGGAGTCCTCTATCCCAGTTACTGGTCGGTCTGAGTGTGAATCTGGAGTCCTCTATTCCAGTTACTGGTCGGTCTGAGTATGAATCAGGAGTCTGCTATCCCAGTTACTGGTCGGTCTGAGTCTGAATCTGGAGTCCTCTATTCCAGTTACTGGTCAGTCTGAGTGTGAATCTGGAGTCCGCTATCCCAGTTACTGGTCGGTCTGAGTCTGAATCTGGATTCCTCTATCCCAGTTACTGCTCGGTCTGAGTGTGAATCTGGAGTCCTCTATCCCAGTTACTGCTCGGTCTGAGTCTGAATCTGGAGTCCGCTATCCCAGTTACTGGTCAGTCTGAGTGTGAATCTGGAGTCCGCTATCCCAGTTACTGGTCGGTCTGAGTCTGAATCTGGATTCCTCTATCCCAGTTACTGGTCAGTCTGAGTGTGAATCTGGAGTCCTCTATCCCAGTTACTGGTCGGTCTAAGTGTGAATCTGGAGTCCTCTATCCCAGTTACTGGTCGGTCTGAGTGTGAATCTGGAGTCCTCTATCCCAGTTACTGGTCGGTCTAAGTGTGAATCTTGAGTCCTCTATCCCAGTTACTGGTCAGTCTGAGTATGAATCTGGAGTCCTCTATCCCAGTTACTGGTCGGTCTGAGTATGAATCTGGAGTCCTCTATCCCAGTTACTGCTCGTCTGAGTCTGAATATGGAGTCCTCTATCCCAGTTACTGGTCGGTCTGAGTGTGAATCTGGAGTCCTCTATCCCAGTTACTGAGTATGAATCTGGAGTCCTCTATCCCAGTTACTGAGTATGAATCTGGAGTCCTCTATCCCAGTTACTGAGTGTGAATCTGGAGTCCTCTATCCCAGTTACTGAGTGTGAATCTGGAGTCCTCTATCTCAGTTACTGAGTATGAATCAGGAGTCCTCTATCTCAGTTACTGAGTATGAATCTGGAGTCCTCTATCCCAGTTACTGAGTATGAATCTGGAGTCCTCTATCCCAGTTACTGAGTATGAATCAGGAGTCCTCTATCCCAGTTACTGAGTATGAATCTGGAGTCCTCTATCCCAGTTACTGAGTATGAATCTGAAGTCCTCTATCCCAGTTACTGAGTATGAATCTGGAGTCCTCTATCCCAGTTACTGAGTGTGAATCTGGATTCCTCTATCCCAGTTAATGCTTGGTCTGAGTCTGAATCTGGATTCCTTTATCCCAGTTAATGCTTGGTCTGAGTCTGAATCTGGAGTCCTCTATCCCAGTTACTGAGTATGAATCTGGAGTCCTCTATCCCAGTTACTGGTCACTACCTTAATTTCTGTAAGGCCTCTAACTGGTAACACTGCTGACATCTGCATCGCGTTGAAAATTTCTTCAAAAATCTTTGATATCATGATTTTGCTTACCAAATCATCAACTGTTTTCCGTCAACAAAAAGAGCTCTACGTCACAAGGTTGGTAATTAAATACATACAAAAGTTAGCGGCATTATGAACTTATCTGAAGACAGTCGAGGAAAAATATTGAATACTAATAAGAATGCAAAATGAATGGAAAATGCTTTAAAGTATATGATAAGAAGTCTTCTTCCATCAGACTTAACCTTCTGTGTGAGGCGTCATGTCAGTCGTCTTGTGATTCCACGAGTTAATATAAAAGTAAAATTCTAGACACATTCCTTCAATGTGGTATGGGTTTTGGAACCTGAATCAACCTCAGCTGAAAGACAGGGAAAAAATAAGAGGTAACATACGAACATTAGGGCAAAGATATACTTAATGTATTTATATGGTGTGGAGACATATCAACACATAACAGGAGTCACAAAGATGTTAATGAATAAAACCAATTGGCATCATCATATAATCTTTATATTAATAGAAAAATGTAAGACGTAATTATGGACGACCAGAAAAAAAAACTTTATTTCTTTATGCGTTTGCACATTTACAAAGGATCTCTACGTCTAAATGGTTGGGCATTTTTTTAAAAATTATTTCTTTCTTTAGGACCTAGTAAGGGTATTACATTAACCCATCAGTTGAACACTCCGATGAGCCCATTGTTAGATGACACAAGTACGGTCGACGACGACGATGAGGACGATGAAGGTATGTGGTCCACACTCACGTCCCCCAGGCTGGTCGAGTCATTCATCCCATCGGCCGTTCGATCCTTCATGACAGGAAAAAGGAGACCCACTTTCATGTTTCGAAGTGATTACTACCAAATCACGTGGTCCTTGGTATCCGACAATTTGGCGGGAAGTCCTTTCCAAAAGTTCCTCAGGGAGTTTGGATATTCCCAAGATCTTCATTATCTCCAGTTCTGGATGGATCTACGAGACTACTTAAACACTGATGAAAACTGCATTAACATTTGTGGAGAATCGTGTAGAAAGATTTTATCTAACAAAATTGCAACAAACTACTTGTCTGGTGGTGAATGTAGTAACATTTTCACTGAAAGTCTTCAGGTGTCTCTGCTTCGGGACCTCTCCAAAAACAACGATTCGCCTTTGATGTTCTCGGCTCAAGACATTGCAATTCAGGTAGTATAAAACCAAACCTAAATGAATAAACATTATAAGATCTTTTGTGATTCTAAAGAATCAGAAGGTTTTATTTTTGTAGGAATATGAATACGGGTCATAAAAAGGTCTCTGTTTTGTTTTCACGGTTAATTGTGTATTTCTAACATTAAAAATACGACATGGACTAGAAAAACCTTTTGTATAGATATATAATTAAAATACATGCACATCAATTATATGTCCTTTTGGATCATTATCAGCACCGCTTATTTCACTGATGGAAGAAAAGCTTCATATCTTCGAATGTTATCTCTAAAATGTAATATAAATCGATACAGTAACGGAATTCAGAAGTACTTTGTTTTAGTTAAGTATCTCTTTATTCGAGAATACTACAATCCAAATTTTTCACCAGACTTGTATAAATAGATGTTTACTAATCACTAGTAATGGAGCTTCGTTGTGCATTTCAGGCTTTATGGAAGCCCATGAAAACTTATATCCAATCTGAAAGGATCTCTTTCGTGAGTAGAGTGGTAAGTTATGCTTAGAATTCATATATATATATATATATATATATATATATATATATATATATATATATATATATATATATATATATATATATATATATATATATATACTGCAAAACCTCACCAACGACATTGCAAAACTGGTGAGAAACCAGTCTATGCGCATTCGGAATCTACATATTCCTTTCTCCAGGACACAAAGCTACATAGGACGATTACACAAAAGGTACAAGAATATAACACAAAAAGCAAAAGCATACGTACTTTACAGAATCTATACGATGTTTGACTTTAGTTATTTACAGAAATGATACAATAAAAAGTGAATACAAGTAACAAGGTTGTATGGCGCTACTGTGCGTCTTAAGAGGACACTCGCAAGGCGGAAAGTGGTTATAATAATGAAATATAATTGATGACTTAAGTAAGTAGGTCAGCAATGAAACACTTACGCCATCTATAGGGTTGTCGACACCGTTCAATTACATCTTTGATCCCTGATATAGTGCTTTTGTTTGAGCTGGTGATTACTTAAAGCTGACAAAAGTTTTGTTCCTAATTAATATTAAAATATTATGTTGTGACTATTTAAGCAACAAAATAAACTAAATGATATTCCTGTTTTACTTTTGAGAAAAACAATACAGAAGAATGGAAGCTGAGATCATGGGTTTGAGAAAGCGAATTAATGTCAGGAAAATGTGATTTTGGTAACGTTTTAAGGAAATATCTTCTTATCTATGCACGAGAGGATTCTTCAAGACTTTTAAGCTGCCATGTTTGAGTGTTCGGAGACAGTGAATCCAACAGGTTTCTTTGAATTTCCTACTTTATCTGCTACATTTTGAGTTGTAGGCTATTCCAGTCAGAATGACATCATTGAAAGTGCGGTCGGGGGAAGAGAAATGTTCCGCTACTTGCCTTCGTTCCTTTTTTTATAGTTTGCCAATCTGATCTGTGACGATTCATTCTAATATTTAATCTCTTTGTTTCTACAACATATTAAATATATGCATACCTTGCATGTAATGAGATAGATCACACTGTCTGTGTTCCATGTTATAGTCTGGCTCTGAATGTTTAACTTTTCACCTGTGACTGTGCTTGAAAATGTGTTTGTGTCTTTCATGTTTTGGCTTTCTTGCATCTTTAGCCTCCACGAGGCTTTGCTTTTCTAACTGTTTAACTTTGCCCCAACAAGCATGTCTCTAAAATTACGGTATGTTACAACTGGCTAAAGCGGTTCACCCGATTCAATGGTCGGCCAATGTTTTTGAAGAATGCGATCTACTTGAGGGTTATCTGGGTGAAACGTGATGATCAAGGATATTAGTTTCACATTTTCTTTTCCCTCGCATTATAGGAGGTAAGCAAGGTTTGTTTGCTTGGCTCTTTGTATCGTTTCTGCTATTAGATCTTTATTGCAGCCCCGCTTGGTCAGATATTGGGTTAGCTCTCTGCACCTCTCATTGAAAGTTACGTCATCAGAGCATATTCTCCTGATTCTAAAAGCTTGACTATAGGAGATGTTTTGGGTGCATTGCCTTGGGTGGCAGCTCGCTGGAAGAAAGTATTAATGTTTGTCAGTCGGTCTGAAAGAAATGTCTATATGAAGCGTGTTTGCAGAAAATGTTTTCGTTTTTGTGTCCAGAAATATATCATTTCGGTAGTGAATTTATCAAATGAAAATGATGGGCTGCATTATGAATTCGTTTCCCTATCCTGTTGCTATGTCATTTCTTTCCACATTATAAATGAAACGAAACTATTGGTGTGAGTTATAGCTTACAGAAACCAGAAGATGGATTTATAGTCGCCACATAAATATATTTGCACATGAGGGAGCCATCTTAGTCTCCATGGCTGTTCCGTTTATCTGGAAGTTGTTCTTGACATTTAACTCAAAGAGTTATTGAGTGTAAGAACTAACTACAGGAGTTTTACCAGTAATTTAGTGTATGGCGCCTTCGCTGTATATCCCAAAAGTACAACCTTTCATCTTGGTAGAGATGACATCAAATTAATTCTGTAAGATGTCAATGACTAATAAGATATGTATTTAAGAAAGTCTAAATTTTTATTGTATTTTGTAACTATTTTACAATTCAATGTGTCATTGCATGCGACGTTAATTAGAACGAAACTTCCATACAAAATTTCATCCCTTACAGCAAACCAACCACTTGTTTGTGCCGTACAAAAGAAAGATGAAAGTGCAGGCTGGATTGTCTTTGAACCATCCTACTTACGACAGCATCGACCCAATGTACTCCTTTACGATGACTAACAGGATGGAGGACAGCTCTTTAGCCATTAACCCAAACGATAATGAAAGTTTCTTGTCTCCAGACAATAATTTCTCATTCCAAAAAGATGCACCGTCTCCTACCGAACAATGGAAGTCTGAAATTCTAGAGGCACAATTGTGGAGAGCCATGGAACTCTCAATTATGTGCGCTGAATATGGTAAGGAATTAACTGGGCACCATAAAGCAAAGACTCTTAAGGGAAAATCCAACTCATATTCATATCACATTTATGCGGCCACATTGACGTTTCACAAGGTTTGGATATATATCGAGTTTGCAGATAGATTTAGTAATAAGGGACTCTTTTATTTGTACCTGTATAAACCTGTAGGGGGATCATGCCGTTCGCTTTAAAAAAAATTAATCAATGCCAATTCAAGCTTTGTAACTTTTGAGGATGCAAATTCAAGATTCATCGAAATACCCTGGACATAGGGCCTGAATGGTCATGTCTTGACCCTCGCTCAATCATTCCCATTCACACAAATAACTAAAGTATGGTTGTGTATTAAGCCATAAGCAGGTCAGTAAGAACAAAATGATTTGCCACTCAAAATTTAAGATCTTTAATTTGTGTCAGGTTTGAAAGTGGTTCTTTGTGTATATATGTCTGTTTGAGGTAATTTCAGGCAAAAAGTTTTTAAGCCAATGTTTCATTACGCATTTCCTAAAATATCTAAGTCTGTATGTTAAGAAGAAGAAAAGAAGAAAATTTTCATTGGATAGAAATGCCAACCATTGCAACTGATGTTCTTTGTGCATAGGTACTTATCGGATGCACCCTCAGACAATGTTCAGCCTTGATGATCTAGTGGACGCTTTGCATGCATATTATGGAAGCCTTCACATCAAGAAGATAGAACCAGTAAGAAAACGTAAGATATCTATCCACAGATTTTTTCCATGTATATTTGTATATTTTACCTCGCTTGGGTACATCGATGAGCAGCACGGTATGGCCTTGATAGATTCTCAAAAGCATCGGTTGTCTCCTCAGTTACATACTTTTATAGAACGCGATAAAGTGGATAAGGGGTTATTAATAGGCTTGTTTGAAATAACTATCAAGTAATTGGCAAATCAAATAACTTTTCTGAGCACTTGACTCTCCTTTTTCATTGGACGATATAAATGGTGCTATCACTTTACCCGTGCCGATTACATTAGGCTATAGAGAGTTCCGTGTCAAAAGATAGGCCTATTTGATTAGAGAAATTCTTGATCATGTATCATACTTCGTATGATGAAATGTACTTTCTTGTTCACATTCAATGACATTTGTTTATTTAGTCTCCTGTTTTGATGGCTTTTGACTTGGCGAGTGAGAAAATGCGATAAAGCGATCGTAATCAGAAACCTACACCTCTTTTTCATTTTGCTAGTAACTTCTTGTATATTTTTCAAGGACTTCAGTAACTTCATTAAAAACATTCCTCTGATAACTCTACACTTTTCTGTACATCTTGAATATTCAAATGAAAGAATCAATTTTGTTTTCTTGTCAAGAGCTTACTATCATTTTGCATTGAGCCTAGTTCCTCAGATGACGTTATAAATAACGCCATTACCTGCAGAAGCTGCTTGCCCTTGGGTTAGGCTCGTTTTGAAATGTGATTTCTGCTATTTTACCGAATTAATTTTTCACTAATGGATTGATACATTTAATATGACAGCTCCAGATCTGGTAGCATTACAATTTCTCTTTTGCCCATTACATAATACAAATTCATTCGAATAGTGGCAGAGACAAACCCTACGGTCATAAGAAAGATAGTATGTATATAGTATATTTATGATAAACAAAGATAATTAATTTGTAGGAATGTAAAAGCTTTTCTTCATTTTCAGTTACGATGTGTCTGTATCCATGCAAGTGAATTTGACATTTGAGATATACGTTCTATACAAGGTTATACTGAACATTTCAGCCTATGATTTTGAACATTTAATAACACGGATCATGTTGTGATGAAATTTCGTAGGTCCTTTTAGATTCTATGTACATTTAGTAATCATGGTATGAAAACAATATATTTTCCCTATCTGATTATATGTATGTTGACTGATTAGGGTTATATGAAATAGCATATGTCCTACTGGTTTCCATGCATACTCTTTGTTGTTGTGTTTTGAGTTGGTAATTGTCTTGCAATAGTTTTCAACTATAGTCTCAGTAACAATTCCTAAGTACGTAAAGTCTCTCGTCCTTATTAATTTGCCAGATATTCTCCTGCTAAAGTAAACCAAAAGAATGATTATTTCTCTTCAAGTTCTTCTCATTGGTTACATAAATTGTGCTACATGTCAAATATATGAAAAGTGCGTTGGTAATATATTTACTTTGCACCTCCTTGTATGTTTATAAAATAAAAACAACGTACCGTATATAGTCGCGTATAATTCGTGTCCAAATGCAAACAACATAGACCCTGATCTGCCTTCGCATAATGCGCCTGCAGATCAGGGTCTATGTTGTTTGTTTTAGTGATTAGTCCTTACAAACTGCATAGACCTAGATCTGCCGGCGCATAATGCGCCGGCAGATCTGGGACTATGCAGTTTGCAGTTGGTATTGAATTATACGCGAGTATATATACGGATTATAATGTATGGAAACAGAGAGTTTACATTTTGTTTTCCATTCTGTTTCTAGCATGGCTTCGGGATTTAGTCATTAAGCCAAAGATTGACATAAAGGGCATCAGAGTCTCAAGGAAGACGATCGATGTGACACCTTTGAAACATAGCTTATCCATGGAGGAGGAGATGTTCAGGCGAGGAGAGCGATATTACCTCAGGAGGATGGCCGTGGCCATAGAGAGGCCACCCAAACCAAAGTCAGTATGATTTCATGTTGTCACTGAGCTCCATGTAAAGCATTGATTAAGAGAAGGAGTCTCGATAGTAAAAATTTAAATTACATTTTGTCTGTGTGTGTGTGGGGGGGGGGGGGCTTTGGTTTTCGCCCACGTGTAAATTTAAAGTGCATTGAGAACTTCCAGCAATTCAAGTTACCGCACTCTTGTTCCTTAAATGCTCAAAATACTTTACATTTATCTTTTTAACACTGCTCAAAATACACCCGATTTCCTAGACCACATTATAATCACTTGATTGTGCATAAAGTAGTGTGCAAACAGGGTAAGATATAAGGCCCAACAGGAAATAAATAAATATCCCGGAATTTTTGCTGTGTTTCGAGGTCACGGAAACTCCAACACATTGCATCATTTATTGATTTTCATTTACTGGTCTGTGCCATAACTAGAAACATCAATTCCCCACAGCTAAAGTAAAGCATTTTATTACATACTTAAGAGTGAAATATTTAAAATTATTGGAGACTTATTTTTCATATTTTTTATTCCTATATTTTCACATGTGAAAAATATATCCTTATATTTTAACATATGAAAATAGAAGATTTCTCATGCAATGCTTGATTGTGTATGCCTATATAAGTTATACTTGCAGCTAGAAAAGCCAGCATGTTGTGAGCTTCAGCAATAAATAGATACTGCATCACCTTTCAGGAATGGAAATTAATTTTTGGCAGAAGATATTCAACTCGCTACAGCTTGCTTCTTTATCAAGTTTTGTCCCTTGTACAACCTTGACAACAATGTAAAAAAATCCCGTTTTTTGGTGCATCGCTCATCCCAAATCTACCCTTCTCACAAATCGCTGATATTTGTTATTGTCGGCGATATTTTTTATGATCAGCCAATAAATGCGAATGAAACTGAGGTTAACTTACGGAAAGGGTGGTGGTGGTGGTGGTGGTGGTGGTGTGATGAAGAGATTTTATTCAGAAGCAAGCTTGGTATATAATAATAACAAACTGTTATTTTCCTGCGTAAATACCGGATATATTTCATTTTGTGGCACAAAAAGTGACATTTTAACTCGTGGCTTGTTGATCATATTGGCTACAAGCAATGGTCCTAACATCTACAATGACGGCAGGTACCATTGCGTTGTCATAAAAGAGTTATCAAAAACTGTTGTCATCGCAAATCAGTAGACATCACAAACAGAAACATACCTGTAAAAAATAGTCGAAGATTTTCTAGATCAAAAAAGGTAATTAGGACACAACATACTATGTTACAGTGTTGACAACAAAGTAGATATAATTCCTGAAAAAAAAAGTTCAGTTGTAAAATGTAAAAATAGTCAACATCATTTAAAAGTTCCGTGTGTTGTTTTCTGATTTTGAATTTATCATCGTTCCACAAAAATTTAATAGTGCTATGAAGCAATCAGATATATCCTGGATAATGCAAACATCTAAAAATAATCCATCAGGATCTGCCTTATACCTAAAGCCACGTAATAAATGTTACATACCATTAATTACAGAGGAACTGATTGCATTTGTGTATTTTAAAACTGGCTGGGGTAGGATCGGAAAAATAGTTTACGATGAAAAATTTTCATAAACACTAACACATTTTGGTGACATGATGTTGTCGTCCTGCTACTGAGTTTGCACCGTATTTTCAGTGACATCCATGTTCCTGCAAAATGATGTTTACGCATATGAATATATGAATAGTTTCGATAGATTCGATGAATAATCTATGCCACCGATAGATTCGATGAATAATATATGCCACCGATAGATTCGATGAATAATCTATGCCACCGATAGATTCGATGAATAATATATGCCACCGATAGATTCGATGAATAATCTATGCCACCGATAGATTCGATGAATAATCTATGCCACCGATAGATTCGATGAATAATCTATGCCACCGATAGATTCGATGAATAATATATGCCACCGATAGATTCGATGAATAATCTATGCCACCGATAGATTCGATGAATAATATATACCATCGAACGAAACCTTTTACTCCACACTTAAGGATTCAACAGATCAAATGACCAGTATGTGTATGATGTGGTGTCACACTTTTGATCCGAAAACCCTCGGATAACTAAGTGACTATTACGTAAAGAAGGATGCTGTAATATTGGGTGACATTCTGACGACTTTGCTTATCGTGTCATCGACACTATTCAACTTGGTGATGGCAGATGTTACTGTTTCATAATATTTTAACCTTGTTACGAAATTTTATCTTTTCATTCAAAGCTTTTGATTCAATTTTATAACTGCTTTAACTATACCAGTGGCTACTGCTTTGCTAACTCCAGTGAGAGTTAGTGGAATAACTATACCAGTGGCTACTGCTTTGCTAACTCCAGTGAGAGTTAGTGGAATAACTATACCAGTGGCTACTGCTTTGCTAACTCTAGCGAGAGTTAGTGGAATAACTTTAACAGTGGCTACTGCTTTGCTAACTCCAGTGAGAGTTAGTGGAATAACTATACCAGTGGCTACTGCTTTGCTAACTCCAGTGAGAGTTAGTGGAATAACTATACCAGTGGCTACTGCTTTGCTAACTCTAGCGAGAGTTAGTGGAATAACTTTAACAGTGGCTACTACCGATAAGCACAATCCAGCTACAGAAACATTTCAATCAGCTCAAACTCTTGCCATACCTAACTCCAAGCAATTTAAATGTTTGCATACTACTCTTTATTTCTTTCTCAGTCCTTTATAGTGTTCCATTTCCTTGATCAATTTTTGAAGATGTTGTTGCATAGTAGTCGGTGTAAGAATTATCTGTGTTGTTGCCTCAGATGGATACTCCGCTGATGTTGGCGAACTTGATGCCCTTAGACTCATTTATCTAACAATAAAAGCTACGATATTTATTGAGTCCAAATTATTGCAGGAAAAGTCTATTTGCTATCAGGTAGTCGATTGCAAACTGACTAAAAGAGAGTGGAATGATCAGTTTTGCAACTTCTTCAATGTTCATTGCTGATGGTGTACCATTATTGAACTTAAATAGCTTTTCAAAAGCATATTGTAGGCATCCATAAGAGTAGAGCTTTATGTTACGTGTTAAATTGTGTTGATAATGTATTTTGTTTCCCTCGACATCTTATTATTTATTAAACAGTAAGCCAACTGGCGCGCATGCTTATTGGGTTGTAAGATACTAACATGGTTGCATTTTGTTGTTTTGCTTTGGTTGATTATTAATAATTAATTTTAACTTCTTTTACGACAACATGTTCGATAATCTGTGCAGAAATAACTTTACTTTTTGACCAAATGAACAAGATGGCAAAACAACACCTATACCACCACTTATGAAATAACAGATTGTGCTGTTTAGTTTGTTTCATTTCATTCACGTAGTGTAATTTCAGCATTTTGTGATATGCCAAACACTCAGCTGTGCATTTGCCGAAAGCACACTACGCACAGTCATCTACATTTTGGACTCTTATTGTTCTTTCTTTAAATGTTTCAAATTCCTGTGAATGTTTTCCAAGTTGTCTTCTAAGTTCAATATTAAGTGAATCCTTTTGTTTTTGTGTAATTACCTTTTCTGGTTCATTCCTAACCATAGATTCGTTTTGCTGTTTGTCTTCGTTAGCTTCCATTTAATTGTAATGAAATGTGTAAGGCTACATCAAAATAAATTTAATTATAAATTAAGGTTAATTGCAAAATGACCTAAATATGTTACTTACAATTAGTAAAAATTAATTTGAAATCTAACTACTCAAATAAACAAGGTAGGTTTAAAGACATGTTCAAAATGAGAAGAGTAAGACGTAGCTGAATTTGACAGAACTAGAAACGATTGCAAACCTTGCCATTATGCGGTCAGTAGAATATATAACAAAATGGAAAGAGGAAAACAGAATACGTAAAGCAAATGCAATAAAATATGGAGAGAAGAAAAAAAGAGCACTACATTAAATACAAGAACAGGTACATGAAATTAAGATATCGCATTGATGAAAAGTACTGGATATCATGACTGGTTAGAAGTAAAATTTTATCAGCATTAAGAGACAACATTAAATCAGACACGACATTAAAGCTACTATGTGATATCGTATAGGTCTAATCTAACCTGGCCTCAATTTCACCAACCTAAATCATAAGTTAAGTCTAGACTTAAAACATTTGAGTGGTCAATTTAAGTCAGACTTAAACTTCAGCCAATCAGATCGCTGGATTCTAAACTCAAATTTAAGTCTAGAGTTACGTTCTGTTAGTGAAATCAGGCCCCGAGGGCTTTAGTGAAGATGATCTTGACATATATCATGTTATACCATGTTCCTCTTTTGACCTATCCAGATCAACAAAGGAAATGCTTCCAATGGACGAATACTAGATACAAGATGGCAAGCATACACAGGTTTAACAATGCAAAAATGCCATCTAGGAAAGATATAGATTACAAAAAAAGGTTGAATCAATCATTCAGGAGGCTTACTTCATCATTACGGAAATCATAACAACATGATTGTCGCATCTATTTTCCATATTAAACTGCATTGCATAACAGAACGAGACTCCTGTGATGAGACTATTGTAACAAGTGTGGTTAAAGCACAAATGCTTCAGCAGCAAAGCAACGGTACAAATTTTATTTATCAAGCATTTTTTTCAGTATTTTCAGACGCAAGTTTTTCTGTTGGCTTTTGGAAAGATATATGTTTTAAAGTTTTCAAACTAACACTCAATGCAGATAGATGCAAACCTAGCTAACTGATAAAAAAATCAGCTGAAGTATCCAATTCGATACGATGTCTTATATTCATCTTTCAGTTTATTTTGTAAACTGTCAAATTTTATATAAGAATTTTTTCTAACTAATAATGTCATAGTGTAAATTATGACATATGACAATGGCTTAGAAATTTTTGCATTTACAAAGATTTCACACATCTTTCTTGGTTTGTTTCTTTTCCACTTTTCCCAACACTTTTACAGTCCTGTTTTTGCTGATTATGTTCTATTTGCAATAGCTATGTTCAATTCCTGCTTGTACTTATCAAATTATGTCGAAATGTGGTTATTTATAATAGGTGATACGACGTAATTACGCAATAGCTATTTTTTTGGCTTCTATAAATCCAATTTCTTTTTTTCAACCGTGTCTTGTCCATTTCTTCTCTACTCAAACAACCGAAAAAAATGGATGAGGGTTGTAAAGATTTCGATGATGACTATGATACAAGACTAACACAAGTCAAAATATAAGTTGATGATATTGTACATATTGCTAGTGCTTTTCATGATGACAATAGAAGACCAACACAGTGCGATCACAACAAAACTAAATTTAAATAATTATTCTGAAATCCTGATTATTGTGAAGACGAGGACTTTATAAGCAAATATGCTAGAAATTGAAGGGTAATGTATTCATTACAGCCAGAGGAAGATCTACGATAAGGATACATTTCAGCATTGATTAAATAGAGCTAGAGACACAGAAGACACGGCACAGTCTGTGCAGATCACAACACAGCCTAAATATACGCTTGAAAATACTTTTCGTACAAAGGCAAAAAATACAATATACTGAAGGTATACCATTACTGGAAGATTTTTTTCCTGATAGGAACAATTAACTAATGGATTAAGACAAGGAAATACTGAACTGAGTGAACTAAATGGTAAATTAGGTGAAACGTTCAGAAAGTTGTCTTCCCGTGAACAAGCCGGAGCTGTAAAAGAAGAACAAAGTACCCAAAGGTTACTTACCCAACAGGAATACATCATTGTCCGAAAGTTATTTGCCTCGCAAGAAGGAAGAGATATGGGAGGATATAAAGAAGCAGTTGAAATTGCCGCCTGGCAAATTGAGACTTTAAGAATATAAACTTGAACATCATGACAAACAGATAAATAAAATACACGAAGAAGCAATTAATGAAGAAAAACCATGAAGTTAATATGAATTACTATACATAGTTGAAATATGAAGTCAGAACATGTTGTAAATATTGAAAAATGTGAAAATATTTACAAGATCAGCATGGAAACATTTCAAGAAATGATAAGATTTCAACTGTCATTGAAAAAAGTATGTTACAATATCTACTATAGCAGCAAAGACAATATCAACAGTTTAGTTAGAGGTACTGTCACTTGTGGCGGATGAGGTGCTCCGACTCAATATTCTACTCCAGGCGAAACATTTTTAATTGACATCATCAGAAAAGGATTGAATGACTTGGCGAATATTTGTTTTGTTTATCTAAAACACAGCATCAGAATTGCCTGGAAATATTGCTTATGTGATAAGTTGGTTGCTTAGGACTGCCGGACGAATTGTTTTTTTTTTTCATACTGAACATTTTACATTACTTGTTCTGCCATTAGTAGGTTTGTTATATGCATTTTTGATCAAAAAGCTGCAAACAAAACATCTATAACGGTAAGAGGCTAGTCATTGCTAAAGGCAATGTCTTTCATCAGAAGAACATAAACTATTTCAATAAGTAAAATATAGTAGCTCACACAACCATGAGTATCGCAACAAATGATTGTTTCTTTATTTCATGGTCAGACTTTGTCTGCGCGCCAAGGCTCCACCACTCCGTGCACAAAATTGTGTTTAATGTTTCTAAATTGTAATGTGTCCTGGGAACAACCACGAATCAAATAGGATTGGGAGGTCTTACAGTCCTTCTTCCTTCTTTTCTTTTTGTTGATACTTTGTCCTTTTTTCTCCATCTTCTTGTCATACAGTATCATATTGTTCATCAGCCTTTCAAATGACACTCTTTAGTACATTGATAGTAGGATTTATCTCAAGTTTAAAGAAGTCACTGTATTTCTGTAAAGTGTTGTTGTATCCAACGATACTACCCATTTTCCTCACCTGTAGATTGTTCAGTTAACCATTCTTTCAATTCAGTGTATTTTATTTTATTTTTGTCCCGTTTAATTTGTTCCAACAATTTGATTTATAGCTTTGTGAACAACTGGACTTTCAGGATCATAGTAAAGATGTCTTAAATACTGTTCTTTTTCGGTCATATGGAACGGTATAAGAACGTGCAGAGAATACGTTACGCTTGACAAATTATCTTCAAGCGTTATCAAACCAACAGAACATCCATCTGCAATGGGAACTTTTATTTTCAGCAATTTGCAACATTCCTTCAATCTCTTCAATTGTCTGAATGCTTTTGGATTTATGTCAGATTTTGTCATTCCTATAGTTGACTCAGTATGTGTAGTTTTCAAAGGAACTTTGCTTGCCATAAATTCTCTTCCTGTTGTGTAGAATCGTTGTAGATTAACCTTGTAATATTTGCAAGATCTTTGAATTATACTGCAAATTTAGCCAAATGTATATTTGTATATGTATCGACATCAAGTACGTGATTTATTCCTTCCTCGTGTGCTCTTTTAGCAGATCAGGATTGATGATGCTTATCTTGATATTATCATGCTTATCTCGATGTTATCATGCTTATCTCGATGTTATTATGATTATCTCGATGTTATCATCTTTGAAGCTAATCTGTAAATCTTCACATATTCTAAAACATTATATGCTGTCTTTTTCATATTTTTAATCGAAAAATCTGCATTTTTTTTTCTTAAATGCTGTTGTTTAACATAACTAGGTTTGATTACACTTTTATCCCGTTCTAGCTTGTCAACGGATAAATGTTATTCACTGATAATGAGATTGTTGCTTTTATGTTAAACTCTTGAAGTATTTATATCACCTCTCTGAAAACTTTTCAATCTATCACGATAGAGATTTGTGTCATTATTTATATTGTGCAGCGTGTGTGTGTGTGTGAGTGTGTGTTGTCCACTTTACTTAATGCATAATCAAGAGATTATAATGTTGTTTAGGAAATTCAATGTATTTTGAGTAGTTATGAAAATATGAGTGGTCTAGAACTCGATCGTAATTAGGGGATGAGAGTACAGCAATTTGAATTTCTGGACATTTCTCGATGCATTATAGTTCACGCGTCGGCGAAAGCCAATGCTAAAACGATTTTACTATTTAAAATTTCACTATGGTCCAGCACTCCCAACCCCCTAAATAGTTAAAGCATCTGACTGTGAATGAATTTCAACCTCAACATACACACTAAGTTCAATGGAAGTGCTGATGTTTGAGTTCCTTGTCGACCTTCTGTTCATCAATGGTGTGGTCTGGTTTTGTGAGTTTAACGCCATTTTTCAGCACATGATATGGCAGCCAGTATATTTGGTGGAGGAAGAACCACCGACCCATGGGAAGCTACTGGCAAGCTTTCTCACATACCCACATTGGCCAAGCCGAGACTCAAACCCACGCGGACAGAGGTGAGATGTGAATGATCTGTAAAGGCGAGCGCCTGAGACCACTGGGCTACCCGGGGCCCCTCTGTTCATCAAAGGCTAGACCAAACATGTAATTCGATGATATATCATTGATATAGTACTTCAATTCATTTGTGACCGCCTTGTCTGATTGAACACGAATTCATTCTGTTTTTGTTGTGTTTGCAAAGTGATTGTTATATAATCTATGTTCTGTATGCAACTTGAAAACTGTAAAGTGAATTTTTATTCTATTTTTCCGTAGGTCTCTGCAAGAAGTTTTGGCTTCCCCGGCACAGTACGAATTCTTTAAGAGATACCTAATAGAGAACAATGCCCTGACGCCACTGATTTTTTGGCGGAAAGTAGAAGATCTGAAACAACTGAGTCATATAAAGACCATTCAGATGAAGATTAAGGACATTATAACAAAGTACTTCGGGCGGCGAGCAAAACCTGGTACATTTGCACTTTTTATTAAAGATTTCAGTCGAGACAGCTCTTTAGATTCGAGAAAACACATTTCAGCCCATAAGAGGAAGCTGTGGTTCATTTACTCGTTATATTATATCCCATGGTTTATGACTTATGTATATTAAATTTGCAGTTACACCTGACAGACGATAAACACGAGGAAGTACAATGTATTTTTAGAGTATTTGAGCCAGTTCTGAAAGGATATGTTGCCTATATATTTAAAGCTGGAAATCTCCTAATTTGAGCAATTTGTACCAATATAATCAGAAATTTATTCGAAAAATGTATTTGGCATTACTAACCTCTTTTATTCTTAAAATACTGAACAGTGTTACATGCAATTATATATTGTTTATGGAAAAGAACAACTACATGCATGTTTAACACCCTTGGCTCGAATTTCTGACATCACACCTCAATTGGTGACGTCAGAGCCAATTGCCTTTTAAAATGTCCAACTTGGCAGATTAAACACGTGGCGGGGTTTGCCAGCCTTTATGTTGTAACTAAGGATCATGGAAATGTATGACTTGTAGAGGTTGATTCATTCGGACCTGTGACTTCACTCATTTAGTCTCTGTTCGGCGATATTGTTCTATACTACTGTCGTCTCCCATTTAATAACAGTTTTGATTTCGGAGATACAAGTGGTATATGCACAAATTTGACTACATGAGTTATAAAATATAGTTCGGCAAAAACTTTTCATTAGGTCATGGTCAGATGTTACCCCTCTGTATAGTGACCTCAGAAACTATGACTATATAACAACAACAACCCCATTTCCCCTAACGTCCTTGAATGATATCATGGCTATCACACGATACTCGACAAAACATAAGTGTCTAAAACACTTGTCACAAGTGCGAGGTACGACTTTACTTTTTATGAAGGTAATAACCTCACAATCAGTTTTCACCAGTACCCATAGCACCAGTATTTGTATTTATATTTTCACCAAGCTTCACATCGAAAAGCTATTATTATTAATATTAAAACACTGGTTTGTTATATATTTCCAAGTGCATCATCTCATGCTGAATTCAGATCTGTCATACAAGCTGTATCTATGGTGATGCTTTGAAGCATCTTGTATTACCCACAAACACAGTTTGGCACCTAGGATAAGTTTGCTAAAAATTGGCCTATGTGATTCAAACAGATGATTGCATATCTGTCTTGAATGATTACAGGGCGTTAAGATTGGCTTTACTGTCGCAATGACCGATTTACTGGTTCTTCATAAAATCACTAAGGTCTGCATAGCGATTTTCATCAGAAACGTTAATTGATACAATTATTATATACATAAGAGTGAAATATATACAAATATTGCCCTATTTGTTTCATTCCTATATTCTACACGCTAATACCCGCTTGAATATCTGTTCGTACAAGAGTTAAACTGGCAGCAAAAAGAAAGGGCATTTTGTGAGCTACAGCAATAAGAGGAAACAGCATAATCATTTAGGCATGAGTACGAAGTTAAGTCCCTTATAGATATAACTACCTAGTGAACAATTAGAAATGCTTGTGTCGTCTTGCTTGATCCGATTTGCTGTTGTTGTTTACATGAAAGACAAATATAGGACTTCATACTTCTACGTGTCTCCAGGGCACAACACTACAGTTCAATCTCAAATCCCCACCTCCCAAGGAGCCGCTGTAGCTAAGGTGGTAGAGTGAGAGACTTGTAATCCTATAATCACAGGATCAATGGCTGCCCAGGCCAGCCCTTGTTGGTTGCCTCAGTGTCTCCAACCAAACCCACCAACACCCCAATTTAGGACATGGGTGGTAGATCCAGAGGTAACACGATTCTGTAAGTTGCATGATTATGATTTTTTTTTAATTAATTTTTTTATCAAACCTATACTTGCATGCATACAATGTAGCAAAATATGTGGCCTGCTCTTAAACATTGAGGTTTTTCTCCGCCAAGCCCTTTTCATTTATATCATATTACTTGCTGGATGATATCGAAGAACATAACAAAACCACGTAAACTATCTACAAAATAATTGAAAGGTAACTTTGCAGAAGACACAGTTTGTGCTTTAAATTTCAACAATCAATATTATCATGTGTGATTGAAAAACTAGATTATATAAAACTGAGTTCATTTTACATCAAGGTTGATAGATTTGATTGGTAAAACTAGGTAAGACCCAATTTTCATATCATATGGTGCCGTATTCTACAGCTTTTTGGGGTATGATACTCAAAGTAAAGCCCCAAAACACCAGATTCTAATGTAGTAATTACTGTATATATATGCTATTAAAATCTGGCATGCAACAAAAGATACAGATGAACGTGAAAACGTGATTTATCTGCCCTTCGGGCAGCACTCTTTTACTTCAGAGGAGTCAGTGAAACCAACTTCTGGCAAGTATTGATTTCATGACATATGGCGCGCGAGTTGATCTGTTTGACTGTTTCAATGCCAACAAAAGAAATCTGTTGTTGTATTTGTTCCAATCACAGTAATAAGTAGATAGATGGACAAAAAATAAAGTAAATCCTTTAAGTTATATTTTATATCCTTATTCTAAGTAAAGTTAGAAATTGTCCAATTTTTTGGACTTAGAACCCAAGTTTGGATTTATTATTTAAGATGTCTCCAAAATGCATGCAAGGCCTCGATTTCATAAACATGTACATTTTAAGGCTGCATGACTTAACGAGATTTATAATCAAACGGAAGTCAGACATTCATCTATTAGGATTGCTGTTTTTAGACTAAGGTTGAAGTCAGGATTGAAATTCTATTTGTGAAATTCAGGCCTGATCGCTCAATTATGGATTTAAGTTTGAGCCCAAACTCAAATTTTGTTGATAAAACTCAGGCCTGAACAATATTTTTTTTTTTTAGCCATGTTGGACTGCGAGGATGACATAATTTGGCAGATTCCGGTCATGGAAAAAGTGACTCCAGCCATGCTCGTGGTCGCCCAGAATGCTGTATTCAGATCGCTGGAGAAGAAGTGGTATGTCAGATATTAAAATAAAATTTTGTTAGAACCAAACCAGAGAAAGTTTTAGTTTTGTTATAAATTTGTAGATGGAGATTACAAGATGTATGATATAGAAGGTAAAGGATTAGAACGAAAGACAGTGGCTTATTACAAAAATCATAAATATATGTGAATACATGACAGATGATACTGAAGTTTGATGAGAACAATTTTAAATTGTTGAATAATGAAAGCGAAGAGTCTCTTAATTAAACATTAATATTTAACCAATGAAATATACAACACAAAGATAAACCACAAAGAAGTTAATAGAAGATGAGAATAAAGACAAGAAAGAAGATAAAAGGAGAAACTGTTATCTAACATTTTAATTATTCCTAGCCTGCGGAAAAGACGAGATTGATATGGCGTAGGAATACGTCGACACCGTCAGACCGAGACGTATTCATACGCCATATCAATCAAGTTCTTTCCCTCGACTCAAAACAAAACACAAATGTGGTTTGGGATGTATTAATATACCCCCCCCCCACCCTATTTTGCGCTTTCCAAATATTTTAGCTGTGCAGTGTCAATAGTGTTGAAAACACACAGGGATTTATGAAAGTTCCAGTCGGTGCATCAAATACCAAATCAGTCATGGGAGATTAAATGGATATGTAATAAATGACATAATATTTTGAGCTAGTCTTGCAGTTATTGATGAATTTCTTTCCTACTTCGTAGATATTATAGTTATCATCTGAAAATATGCGTACTGACCAATTACTGAGATCCCGTTATTTTTTTAAGAGTTATCGTTCTTTTTGTCTTACAACTCGATGCAATATATGACAATATTTGACTACATTAAGTCTTGCAGTTACTGACATAATTCACTATTTTAGGTAAATATAACTGCCAGCATATGAGATGTGCATATTATCCAATAATTATGGCAGTGTTCTTCCGAGGGCCTTTTACCGTAGCGGGCCCACTACGCTATCGTTTCAAACTCCGATAACCCCGACGCTTTAGAAACTGCAGCTACGCTATGCTTTTGTATCGCTATGCTTTGATGTTTCCCACTACCCTTATAAAATTAATCTGTTAAACAAACATCCTGTCAACTAATTCAAAGCCCCACTCAAATGACACCTGTTCTTACCTCTTCTGTGGTATTTTATTAAGATAATCCTGGATAATTGCTCACTCACATAACCATTATCCATTGTGCGCGACCTTTGGTGAGGGTTTCGTCTGCACCTAGTCACGTGATTGGCCAGCAACAATGGAGTCTACTGGTAGTGTGTTATATATATGTCAGTCGTTTTCATTAACAGCCAAAGCAGTTACACCGATTAAATTAAAAATTATTGTGAAAAATGAACACACCACCTTCCAAGAAACGAAAATTACCCAGCACCCGGCTAGCCCGATGTTGGCCTGGTTATGACAGTCAGAAATTAGCGTCACGAATAGTGGCAGTGATTCTGATTCCGATAGCACCAGCATGATTTCCAAAATGAATGATATCAAGAAACGAAGGACGGGATTTAATAATGAATGGAAGACGTTATTCCCTTGGGTGGAAATTGCTGGATTGGATGGTAAGTTTTCCATATTGCTAACATAAGTGAGTGCTGCCCTATTAATTTCTTTTCTGTCTATCCAAGTAATAAACAGAACAATTTTTATCTTCCAGTTTTACCTCTTTTGAAAAGATATAAATAAAAAGTATTCCTTTATAAATATAGCTAAAATAATTTCATCCATATTCTTACTTATTATTCAGTGAAGTCATGACCTCAAAAGTTTATTCCACCCGGTCTATATCAAATTCTTGAAAATAAGACTATGTAATTACATATATATTTTACAGGTATGCTGTGTAAATTGTGCTGGAAGAATTTTTCCATGGTAATTAACTTAATTAGGATTCAGGTATATTTGTCTCTTTTTTCTACATCCATTAATAAATTTTATGTTCCATTTTTTTCAGATTGTGAAAGGTCATTCTCCTCAATGAATAGAATTAAGAGTGTTTTAAGGAACAGGTTGTCACAGAGGGTACTGAACTACCTGATGACAATCAGTACTGAAGGACAGCCATTAAAAGACTTTAATTGTGATGTTGCAGTCAGTTTATATGGTGAAATGAAGAAAAGACGAATATCATTTATTTAAATTAAGAAATAAATGAGATATGCATTGTTGTTACTGTTATAACCTAGGTAAATAAAAAATACTATGTAAATATATGCACTTCTTTTTACTTCATTGATATTAATTTGTTTCACTTTTATGACGTTATAGCGCGCTTTGTAAAATATTTTATGACCCAAACACGTGTACCCCGATGCTATCGAAAATTTCTGGGGAGATCACTGTATGGTTCTATGCTTTTTGTGTGAGTCTTTACCCTTCTTGACGTGCAGCTGGAGGCAGCTAGTCTCAGAGTTGTTTTTAATCGAGACAGCACTGTAGACTCATCTCTACTATGGGCGTGAAAAGCGGGAAAAGAGGGGATTACATATATCTCTGTGCGCAAATTGCTTACTATTCCTTTCCAGTGTAGCTTTTTGATAATATACACATGCTTTATAAATGTTATAGTCTCAGCATTGTCACGATAATGTCCTTAATTAATACCTTAAAATTCAAAGACACAATTAAGAAATGACAATTATATGGCACCAAACCCTAATATTAGGGACAGAGACCAACACTTTCACAACTTGATACGAAGTACTGAGCTCCATATAAGTAAATCAATATATATATATATATATATATATATATATATATATATATATATATATACACAGAGAGAGAGAGAGAGGTTTATATATATATATATATATATATATATATATATATATATATATATATATATATGCTCTTGTTTTATCCCATAGACATGGGAGGTAAATTAACAATATTTTTCCGTACAAGTCATCATCAAGTGGTATATGTCGTAGATAAGGACACATGGAGAATTGGTGATGTCATTCACCTTTGACATTATGATGTCTTCCAGTTCCCTCAATATTCATGCCTGTCATGAATGAAAGTATGAATGAACTTGATAAAGAATAAAAAGAGCATATTTATATGAATATCTGTAAATTTGTTCGTATGGTATTGTTAGATGATCTTGTTTTATTAAATAAATTTTTAATAAGGGTATATAATATAAAGGTTATTGCATATGTACTATCTGATATATCGGCTGAACTCGCTATATTTGAGCTCTCTCAAGCTCTTATGATTCTCAATCTTGTCCGCCACATACCAAAACAATCTGTACAAACGAGATATCAGACAGCAATATAAAAGAATCTATAAGTATACATCTGACCTTGAGATGCTTGAACCACTGAAACTGAATATGAGCTAAAGATTTCTTAATCTGTTAGTTGCAAAGTAATGTAGTTCTGTAACATATCAATTCTTATTTGCTGAGAGAGAATCCAAAATTCTATAATGCCAATTCTTATTCGCTGAGAGAGAATCCCAAATTCTAAAATGTCAATTCTTATTCGCTGAGAAAGAATCCCAAATTCTGCAACCAACACCAATTCTTATTCACCGAGAGAGAATCTTAAACCCAGTCTCAATAATGGCTTAATCTCCAGGCCTTGTATTCTCGAAACGTTCTGAGCAGACACTCAAGCTCAGATTCAGAATTGCTAAATACTTTGAAAATGTACAATTAAAATGCTAGTAAAAGAACCAAAAATAAAACTAATCCGAGAGTTCTCTGATTATGAACTTCATTCTAATCAAGTTATAAGTCAACGTTTTCTTACTTTTAATTTCATGCTCAGTAAGTTTTGATAATACGGGCTTTGGTTTCGTCACTTGTATTCAGTTTTGCATAGTTTAATGTTATCCTTTGATAATTCTTCTGGTTTCTAATATCTGCCAATTGTAAAGCAATGACCAGTGTTTTGTTATAAATGACAATAATTACTTGTTTTTACCTTTATAAAGGTACTGCTCATATCTGGATACGTATCCACGTGATCCAGATAGCATAATGTCCAAGTTGTTCCCAGAAGAGTCAGAAAAGCCAGAAGCTGTAAAGGATATTGTGGACCTGTTGCCGCTGATAAAACCCAAAAGACAAATTGAAGGAAGAAGAAGAAGAGTGGTAATTAGCAAACTAAAGCCTCATAGAGAATTAAAACGACTATTCATCAATAGAAATATAAAGTATATGTCTACATGTATTACCCATTAAAATAATTTGTTTAATTATTTAATTCATTAATTTATTTGGAGGGATAACAGTCGTTCGGAACGTCCTCATCTCTATCCGAGACTCGGAGGTAATCGTAGTGATAATTTCAAATTGGTAAGTTTTTTGGCGGACGAACATCCGGCTAGATGTGCGAAGAATAGTCTTACAGCATGACAGATCTTGAAAATAACACTCGACGATGTTTCAACAATCAATAACCTGCACATTTAATTTTTAATGTTATTCTTTCAACTTTGTAATGAAAAAATTGAAGAAATCATTCGGTTTAAATTGTCTGCAACTATTGCTTGCGTTGCTTTTAGTGATGACACGTCATCTATTCATTGTGACGTTATGAAGTTATTATGATGTAATAACAACCACAGGCTTGGGGGCAGTTCAAAATGGACATAAGTTATATCCGAATTTTTTTCTAGCATGTGATGTAAAAGGCCAAGGATGTTCCGATTGAGATAACATTATTACATTCGAGGATTTCAGGACGTTAATATTGGTTTTTCTTTCATAAATTGACTTTTACCGGCGATGCATAAAACCATCATTAACATCCTCATCCTTATAAACAAGTATGTTATCCCCATTTTAAGACACTATTGAACATTTTGTTGAAAAAATAGCAAACATTGTCTCCGTAGTACGACATCAAAAAAACATCACAATCGCTTACAAACTTTTGACAGTATATCGTTCATGTTACTGACGCAAATTATGACATTCGGCCAATGAGAAAGTGCATTTCATTCGCAGCTTTATTTGTTTGTTTTCATGTATTTATTTATTTATTTATTTATTTATTATTGGTCATTGTACATATTTTCTCTGATATTTCTGGTGGACGAGTTATTTTGGTATGTGGCCGACCAGCCTACGCCCTTTCATATAGGTATCACATTTCAGTTCACTTGGCAGTAAGGTCAAGTGAGATTATGGTGTGGTCCTGTGTCCGGCATTTGTAGAATTTGATATTTTTAAGTTTTTGCAAAAAGAAAAAAAAAAGAAAAAATAAAACTCTGGACCAGTTTCTAGTTAGGAAAAGAGCACTCTGGCATAAAGGATGTGCCTTCAAAAATTGGTGAAGACGCACAAAAATTAAAGCAACCTTGCAACAATTAATTTTGTAACATATGTAATGAACAGCGTTAAAAGCAAATTTCTACAGAAAGCATCATACTGACCCACAATTCTTGGCTAACTGTTCTTCCATTTGGGTATGTCACAGATGTCAACCATGTGAGCGACCTCACGCCAACTTGAGCCTCTTGTTTTTCTCAATAATCTCGCACACAGAGAGAACATTTACATCATTCATTGACATTTTTCTTACAGCCTTACACGCTTAGCGATATAATGACAGAAAAGTAATATAAAAAGAAGAATAAAAATATGATATTATCTCAGATTTCAACATAGGTTCTATTCTTTCTTGGGGGGTGGGGGGGCACTGACACAGGGCACTTTTACGCGCATCACGTCCAGTCACACCAACAACAATGTGTAAATGGTATCTATAATTACGATGCTTCACAGTTAGGAGATAAATCAGTGTAGAGAAGTAATTGTAAAATCATTTTTGAAGTTTTTTGTTCTAAGCTTTTGATAAAGGGAGCTTATTCCAGTCTATATTGATAAAGGGAGCTTTTTCCAGTCTATTGATAAAGGGAGCTTATTCCAGTCTATGATGGTTCTGGTGAAGTACCTGTACTTATAATTATCTGTATGGCATCAGATCTGGATGTAGGAACTTTGGTTTTGTCTTGTGACTCGATTATTTTCTTATATAAAGAGGAAGTTTAACTGCAGTTTTGACATGTTTAATTTTATAAAATGTGATGTCTTCTTTCTGTCCTACAAGTTGCAAGGGATTGCCGCTGGAGTGACTCCAACAAATGAGTTACACTTGTATTTCTCTGATAATTTCCTAATACAAAACGATCTGTTCTTCACTTAATTTTATCAATTGTATCTGAAATTGTTGGTTTGGGTCCCAGACTAAAATGAATATTCCAGTGAGGATGTACTAGCGTAAAGTGTGTCTTCTCCTTTACTTCTTTATTACAGTTGTTGAGAGAGCGGCTGAGTAGGACTGTACCATTTGCAGATGACTGTTGGAAAATGAAAAATATTAAAGGGCAAGTTTCTTTATAGCCAATTTCAGTTTGGTATTTTGTCCATTTGCTTTTGACACAAAAGAAAAAAAATTTCTACATCATTAGCTGTAAGTTGTAATTCGGGCTGAATATGGAAAAGGTCCTTTAGACAATAGACTATCATTGCTGAAAACGGAAATGTAGTGATCATTTAATGCGCTGGTTTTCTCAACAGGGGTACAGAGGTTTCTTCTTCAACTTTCACTCTAGGTATACTGGATCAGTCAGCAGTTTTATTCTTTAATGTATAAATATACTTTTGGGATTGTCTTTCACGCAGTTATTCGGGATTCCGGAAATATACTGTTTATGAGTTTTTGTCAACTGGCTTTCCACTCTTTTCAAAAGCTATGTATCTTTTCCATATAGTTTCTGCAGAAGCGTTTCAGTTCAGGTATCATCCATGTTAGATTCGATCTAGAGCTAAGTTTCTTTTGTGGAACATATTTTGATAAAATAGCATTCAAATTTGTTTTCAGAATCATTTAAATTAGATTTTACTGATTTTTCTGATAGGTTGTATGTCAGAAAATTGGTTGCAAACTTGTATCATCTGTATCTTTGTTCAGGAGTCCTTTATCAAATTGGTACACTACCATTGCTAGTTTGCTCTGTCGTCTTGCTTTGGTGTTTAATGATGTAATGATTGCCCAGTGATCGCTCATGCCAATAATGGTTCTATTTCCTTCCACAAGGTTACTATTCATTGTAAAAAATCTGATTCAGTGTTGTTGTTTTTTTTGTAGGGGTTTTTTTTATTGGGGGGGGGGGGGCATTGCAGAATTTTGATTCATGTATGTTTCATGTCTCAGTTGTATCCAACAAACTATCATAGAAATGTATGTCACATATAAATTCATTTTCTTGGAAGAAGGAGTTTGAGAAATTTAGTAACATAAAATTGGGCAAATCGAAGTACATGAAAAGCTTTGAAAGTTAGAATATTATTCAGGGGTCAGTCCACAACATTTAATATGTATCCAGTTGTTGCAAGAGTCGCAACATACTGCCCTGTTATTATAGGTAACAGCTTATTGTAAATACCACAGGGAAACTTGACAGGGCCTGGTATAGATTTATTTTTTATAAACTGCCAACTAATGCTAAGTTTGGCACATACTTGATGTAGGTATTGTTACACAGCAAGCAGGAAGCAACCTGTAGCGCATCTCTTGTATGGATGGCTTGAAGTAATTCTCCTGGGTATGACACTGCTAAAAGTAATAGGTCATAAAAGTGGACAGTGCCATCTTGGATTGATAAGAGGAATTGTCCAATCCTGATCCTTGAAAGTCTTGCTTAAATCTTCTAAAAACACCCATGAAACACACACTTAAACTCTTTTGGACAGTAAACAAATCTAAAATCCAGATCTCCGTAAAACTTTGAATAAAAACCATGATAAGATCGATAAATGTTCAAAGGTCTAAAAATATTTGTAAAAAATGATATTGCTTCTGTCACATGACCGGAAGTCAATCAATATAACTTCTAAAAGCAATTTTAAATGAAGAAACAGATTTAAGAATTACGGATTTAGAATTTAAAATTTAGGATATGTAAAACTAGCTTGTATATTAGCATCAGGTTATTATACAGTGAAGCACATATTATGAACCTTTTATTGTACCTCCCATAAGCCATAGTGAACATGACAGTATTTACATAGAGGTCAATATATGGCTATCCACGATGACATCAACCACACAAAATCTGGAAATAACAAAGCAAACATAAATGACAATGTGAAAATTGAAAATATCTACAAAAACATTGCATCTATTCATTACACTAAAGCTATAGAAATTATTTAGAATATATTCAAAACTCATTTATAAAAAATATTATAAAGTAAACACACAATACAAATGACTAACATGCAAAGCTGACTTATACACCTAAACAACGCCTAAAGGAAACTTATGAAGAAAAAAAAAAATTTGTGTGATGAAAAAGGTCCAACAAATACAGACAATTTAAATCCCTTGTACAGAAATAGCAAATAACAGCATATTGGTCCTGCATGGAGAAATGATCGCCGACATCCAAATCACTGATACTGACAGCCAGCTCAAAAGGAATCAAAGCCTAAAAAATAGTTTCCTGCATAAAGTCAATCTGAACAGCAAACTTAGGCATTGCTCCTCTGGAAAAAAAAAGAAAACAAAAATTATAACTGCAGTGGAAGAATATTAAAAGAGTTAGGAGAAAGCAGAGGTGGATCAAGGAGGGGGAGAGGGGTAGCGAAGATGCCCTCCCCCCCCAAAAAAAAAAAAATGAGCGCGAAACAACTGGAATGTTCCTACATTAAGTTTTGTTTACAGTTAGATGGATAAATGTATGCCATAGAAAGGCTTAAAATGGGCTCTCACCTTAGGTTCCGTTGGAGAAGTAACTGGCTCATATGGCCTTCTACCTGAACAAATGCACTGTACTAACCAAATCTCCAAAGATGAAATCAGTCTTCTCTGCAGTGAAATCTAAAACGGAATTCTCATATAAACTAGGTTTTTAAAATGGAATTTTAGAACGGTCAGTGAAAAGATAAAACATCAGACATATTTAACTCTAGTTCATCCCAAACTACAAGACAGCTGTTCTGTGCAACCTGTCATATTTAACTCTAGTTCATCCCAAACTACAACACAGCTGTTCTGTGCGACCCGTCATATTTAACTCTAGTTCATCCCAAACTACAACACAGCTGTTCTGTGCGACCCGTCATATTTAACTCTAGTTCATCCCAAACTACAACACAGCTGTTCTGTGCGACCCGTCATATTTAACTCTAGTTCATCCCAAACTACAACACAGCTGTTCTGTGCGACCCGTCATATTTAACTCTAGTTCATCCCAAACTACAACACAGCTGTTCTGTGCGACCCGTCATATTTAACTCTAGTTCATCCCAAACTACAACACAGCTGTTCTGTGCGACCCGTCATATTTAACTCTAGTTCATCCCAAACTACAACACAGCTGTTCTGTGCAACCTGTCATATTTAACTCTAGTTCATCCCAAACTACAACACAGCTGTTCTGTGCGACCTGTCATATTTAACTCTAGTTCATCCCAAACTACAACACAGCTGTTCTGTGCGACCTGTCATATTTAACTCTAGTTCATCCCAAACTACAACACAGCTGTTCTGTGCGACCCGTCATATTTAACTCTAGTTCATCCCAAACTACAACACAGCTGTTCTGTGTGACCCGTCATATTTAACTCTAGTTCATCCCAAACTACAACACAGCTGTTCTGTGCAACCTGTCATATTTAACTCTAGTTCATCCCAAACTACAACACAGCTGTTCTGTGCGACCCGTCATATTTAACTCTAGTTCATCCCAAACTACAACACAGCTGTTCTGTGCGACCCGTCATATTTAACTCTAGTTCATCCCAAACTACAACACAGCTGTTCTGTGCAACCTGTCATATTTAACTCTAGTTCATCCCAAACTACAACACAGCTGTTCTGTGCGACCTGTCATATTTAACTCTAGTTCATCCCAAACTACAACACAGCTGTTCTGTGCAACCTGTCATATTTAACTCTAGTTCATCCCAAACTACAACACAGCTGTTCTGTGCAACCTGTCATATTTAACTCTAGTTCATCCCAAACTACAACACAGCTGTTCTGTGCAACCTGTCATATTTAACTCTAGTTCATCCCAAACTACAACACAGCTGTTCTGTGCAACCTGTCATATTTAACTCTAGTTCATCCCAAACTACAACACAGCTGTTCTGTGCGACCCGTCATATTTAACTCTAGTTCATCCCAAACTACAACACAGCTGTTCTGTGCGACCCGTCATATTTAACTCTAGTTCATCCCAAACTACAACACAGCTGTTCTGTGCAACCTGTCATATTTAACTCTAGTTCATCCCAAACTACAACACAGCTGTTCTGTGCGACCTGTCATATTTAACTCTAGTTCATCCCAAACTACAACACAGCTGTTCTGTGCAA
Organism: Margaritifera margaritifera; assembly: GCA_029931535.1. Classification (NCBI taxonomy): domain Eukaryota; kingdom Metazoa; phylum Mollusca; class Bivalvia; order Unionida; family Margaritiferidae; genus Margaritifera; species Margaritifera margaritifera. Next base: position 1,909,943 of record JAQPZY010001666.1, on the reverse strand, counting down.
CCCGTCATATTTAACTCTAGTTCATCCCAAACTACAACACAGCTGTTCTGTGCGACCCGTCATATTTAACTCTAGTTCATCCCAAACTACAACACAGCTGTTCTGTGCGACCCGTCATATTTAACTCTAGTTCATCCCAAACTACAACACAGCTGTTCTGTGCAACCTGTCATATTTAACTCTAGTTCATCCCAAACTACAACACAGCTGTTCTGTGCAACCCGTCATATTTAACTCTAGTTCATCCCAAACTACAACACAGCTGTTCTGTGCAACCTGTCATATTTAACTCTAGTTCATCCCAAACTACAACACAGCTGTTCTGTGCAACCTGTCATATTTAACTCTAGTTCATCCCAAACTACAACACAGCTGTTCTGTGCGACCCGTCATATTTAACTCTAGTTCATCCCAAACTACAACACAGCTGTTCTGTGCGACCCGTCATATTTAACTCTAGTTCATCCCAAACTACAACACAGCTGTTCTGTGCAACCTGTCATATTTAACTCTAGTTCATCCCAAACTACAACACAGCTGTTCTGTGCGACCTGTCATATTTAACTCTAGTTCATCCCAAACTACAACACAGCTGTTCTGTGCAACCTGTCATATTTAACTCTAGTTCATCCCAAACTACAACACAGCTGTTCTGTGCAACCTGTCATATTTAACTCTAGTTCATCCCAAACTACAACACAGCTGTTCTGTGCGACCCGTCATATTTAACTCTAGTTCATCCCAAACTACAACACAGCTGTTCTGTGCGACCCGTCATATTTAACTCTAGTTCATCCCAAACTACAACACAGCTGTTCTGTGCAACCCGTCATATTTAACTCTAGTTCATCCCAAACTACAACACAGCTGTTCTGTGCAACCTGTCATATTTAACTCTAGTTCATCCCAAACTACAACACAGCTGTTCTGTGCAACCTGTCATATTTAACTCTAGTTCATCCCAAACTACAACACAGCTGTTCTGTGCAACCCGTCATATTTAACTCTAGTTCATCCCAAACTACAACACAGCTGTTCTGTGCGACCCGTCATATTTAACTCTAGTTCATCCCAAACTACAACACAGCTGTTCTGTGCGACCCGTCATATTTAACTCTAGTTCATCCCAAACTACAACACAGCTGTTCTGTGCAACCTGTCATATTTAACTCTAGTTCATCCCAAACTACAACACAGCTGTTCTGTGCAACCCGTCATATTTAACTCTAGTTCATCCCAAACTACAACACAGCTGTTCTGTGCAACCTGTCATATTTAACTCTAGTTCATCCCAAACTACAACACAGCTGTTCTGTGCGACCTGTCATATTTAACTCTAGTTCATCCCAAACTACAACACAGCTGTTCTGTGCAACCTGTCATATTTAACTCTAGTTCATCCCAAACTACAACACAGCTGTTCTGTGCAACCTGTCATATTTAACTCTAGTTCATCCCAAACTACAACACAGCTGTTCTGTGCGACCCGTCATTGGGACTACTATAACTATTTCTACTTCCCTCGTATCATTATGAGCTGGAATATGTTTCCACATGATGTGGTACTATCTCTGTCAGTTAATGCTTTTAGAGAACACCTAACAGATATTTTAACTAAACTAGTATAATCCTAAATGACAGTAATTTTAATATTGCATGTAAATTGTGTGTTTTAAGTTTCCACATTTTTCCCACACACGCGTAATACCAAAATTGGCAGTAATCTTCAATTTCACGAAGGCTTGCCATGTTCCAAAAGAAGATGAGGAAGAAGGAGAGTATATGTTGGGTTTTGGACGAGACGAGACGCCCTGGGCATCGTCCAATATGTTGTTTACAACACAACATAGACAAATACAATAAAATTCATAATGTACACTTCGCTGTATAATTATCTTTTCAAATGAAGTGTCTATCCTTCTACTGAAGGGTATTACATGTATATGCAGTTTCTATACAGTTTTTCGTACTCTTGTAAGTCGGAGTTTCGGACCAAGAGGTTGAATATTCTTGGATAACTATTTATCTCAGCCAGTGGAATTTCTTGTAGATTTTGTTCTTTGTCTGAGACAGCTTCCATCCTACACTACAGGTTTTCTGAACGCGAAAGATCGATTTTCAGGATGTTTTCAATCTTTTGTAATTGCTTTCTTTTATCCAATCATGTGGTAGCCATTCGAAATTTTCACTGGATTTTTTTATATAGATTAATAATAATAATAATAATGTATGCTGTGAAACACAAACATCCAGTAAACTAGTATTTCTCGTGCGGAAAACTAGTATTGTACAGTCGTAAAAGAAAGCGATATTTCACGTGCGCTACACAGGTAACGGACATGGGCATCACTATTGGTGTCACAGAAGGAGTAACTTGGTAGAGAGTCATCCGGTGCTGGTTTCCAAATATCAGAAGAGTATATCAATGAATTTGTGTAAAGAACAATTCCGACAAACACCAAAACCAAATACCGGAGAGCATAAGATAGTTCTTTGGAGCTGTCCTTGGCGAAGTTAAAAAAAAAAGGTTATGAGAAATTCCACCGATTGAGACAAATAAACACCCAACAATATTCTACCTTTTATTATGAGAAAAGATGGAAATATTATCTGCATAGAGACCGCATATACTCTATCATATACAATCTATACTATATCCATAATGCAAACTTCAATGTTATAATAATCTTATAATATTTAAATGTTTTGCACGCAAGATGTCTCAATGAATAATCTGTGCCTCCAGTATTAAGAAAGAGGCATGTGTTTAAGTCCCAATTTATTTAACATCAGGATCATTTGGATTCTATTACATTCTTCATAGGATGTAATCGACCAAATTAGAGAAATTACTAATATGCAAGATGTATACATGATATAAGTTATTTTAGGATTTTCTGTCACTACATGTAGGTTTAGTGAGCTTTCTGCAATTTAAAAGTATTAATCAAACGACCTTATGTCATTTAATGTAGAATGAAGCAACAAATTGTTCACTGGATAACCATGTCAAATACTGGATGAACTGCACAGCTATTTAGAATTACAGATTCATACCCTCCCAAATGAACTGGCACCCTCCTATATGAAATCTGAGATAGCTATCACCAAGAGCGATGGCATTGATTCGTGATATTGATTGCTGATGTTTGATAGCAACTTGTGTTTCATGCTTATTGTCAACATGCTGTGAAATGCTAGATTGCTATAACAATAAACAAGAATGGGATACAATTTTAGTAGCAATCACATGCAAAATTGCGTGCTGCACAAACGGACACATAACATCCGTATGAATGTCAATACATTTTCTAGAGTTAGGCTTAGTTTAGGGTCGGAATCTTTGAGACTCCTTATGGTGAATAATGAGTTGTAATCTGTGATTGATTGGCCTCTGCAGGAGAGAACATATAGGTGAACGAACATCTATTTTACCACGCAAATAAAATGGAACAGATATGGTTGAACTATAGGTTGACAATACGGATCTATATGTTCCATTTTACCTCAACGTAAGCTTGTCTTAATAGACACGATTCAATTTCATCAACTTGTCTTGAAGCTTAAATCTAAACTTTATACCTTTAATTGGTCAAGCATTAGCAGACCTATATTTCCTCCAATCAGAACTCGGATTGAAGTTTAAGTCCAGACTTAAGATATGTCAGTGAAATCAAGGCCATGCCCCATATACAGTACTCGAAATTTTTTGACCATAAAAAGCAAGCTCAAGCTCACGGTCCCCAAACTTTTACAGTCTGTAAGTTTCAATGGAAATTACTAAGAAAATAGAACTTTAGAGATTTTCTTCACTTTACTCCCTCATCTAAACTGCTAAATGTTGGTGATCTAAATTAACTCCGAGGTACATATTGCATTTGCGGATTTGAGACTGAGCTTAAAGAGCTTGGGGAATCCATGCCCAGTCATTGCAAACGTATCTGAGCTAAACAAAAAGTTTGTGGATTATGGAGTAAGGCCCAATCATTAAAAAAGTGTCTGACCTCAAAAAGCTTGGGGAATACAGGGCAATGCATAATCATTACAAAAGTGTCTGAGCACAAAAGCTGAATTCATGCTCAGATTTTAAAAATTTGAACCTTCTACACACTAAGTGAGATTAAAATAAGGACAATTGTAGCATTATCTTATCATTAAATATCTACATTCATGCTATAATTTAATGATAATAAGAAACTTTTAGATGTGTTCATCTAGCTTGGTGCATAACGACTGTCTGATTAAATTTGTAAGAGTGAAGATTTTGCGTAATTTTCAATGAAGATTGTCGCTGGAATAAGAAAGTAGATAAATACAAGAATGTTAAATTGTTATAACCAGTATATATGATCAAAAATGCTATTTGCTAATTCACTGAGACATTTAGACCTTGAGAAATAATTTACATGTATGTTTATTTAGAACGTGCTCTTTCCTATCTGTAATAATTTATGTGCAGAAGACATTCGTGTAAAACTCCTGTCCATTTGTAAAGCAGTGAACAGTCGGATATTAAGCTACCATATGCTTTTTGTGGTCCTTTATAAAAACGTAATATTTTTCTGTTCTTCCTTTCTGTTGTTTTTAAATGTAGTTATAACAAGAAAGAAATGGACAAAGTTGTGGCAGTCTCAAACTGAAATGAATGAATGAAATGCACAGCAAAGTGTACAGTTTGTAGATAATATGGATCATACGTAGTCCAGAAGCGTTTAATGTGTCAGAAAATGCTATACATTGCCTAAAATTGTTTGAAGAAAACAGTTGCAAATGTGGATTAGAAATATAAATTGCAATGAAATAAACAAATACAAAATAAAAAGCCATTATGGTACCCATTTTAAATAATGCAACACTGATGAGAGAATTGAAACTGCACATTTCAGACAGACTGATTGAACATAAGATAAAACAAGCTCTTTTTGCCCAACGACCTAACCTCCATCAAACTAATGAGTCACTGGAAAAGAAAATGAAGTGCTGTCATAAAATGTGCAACTACAATAACCTTCAGAAGCTCTAGAGGAAAACGCATTTCTTTTAATGCATATTTTCAGAATAACTAAATCCACATAGTCCAGCCACACATTTTTAAACAAATGGACGATACATAATTTCAAAGCGAAACTAGTGGTTGTATAAGATGCTTTCATTGTCAGTGCATTAAAGTCCATCAACTATTTCAAAGAAATTAGCATTTAATGAGTCATTCTTGTGCAAAGATCTGGGTTAACAGTGTTCTTAGTATGTAAGTCCTAGGATGATATGATTTACAACGGGGCCCTTAAAAGGCAATGTCTTAGAAGTGAATGAGCAGAACGCAACTGAAAGTAAAACAAAGGCATTTAGCCTTCCGAGATGACAGTATAAAATGGAAAACAAATTAATAATTGTAAAGAAAGTGAGATATGCATGGAAAAAATTAAAAGTTTTCCATTCAACATTGCTGATACGAATGACTAAATGCCTAAACGTTTTAATTTTTCAGCAAAACAAGTAATAGCCACATCTTGTATCCACAAGGGCGTGAAGAATGAAGCTAAAGCTAATACCCTTATTAAGAGGATAATACTTTTTGGTTAAATAAGTCTATGACAGTTTTTGGTTAAATAAGTCTATGGCAGTTTTTGGTTAAATAAGTCTATGTCAGTTTTTGGTTAAATAAGTCAATGTTAGTTTTTGGTTAAATAAGTCTATGGCAGTTTTTGGTTAAATAAGTCTATGACAGTTTTGGTTAAATAAGTCTATGACAGTTTTTGGTTAAATAAGTCTATGACAGTTTTGGTTAAATAAATCTATGACAGTTTTGGGTTAAATAAGTCTATGACAGTTTTGGTCAAACAAGTCTATGACAGTTTTTGGTTAAATAAGTCTATGACAGTTTGGGTCAAATAAGTCTATGGCAGTTTTTGGTTAAATAAGTCTATGACAGTTTTGGTTAAATAAGTCTATGACAGTTTTGGTTAAATAAGTCTATGACAGTTTTTGGTTAAATAAGTCTATGTTAGTTTTTGATTAAATAAGTCTATGACAGTTTTGGTTAAATAAGTCTATGACAGTTTTTTGGTTAAATAAGTCTATGGCACTTTTTGGTATAATAAGTCTATGATAGTTTTTGGTTAAATAAGTCTATGTTAGTTTTTGGTTAAATAAGTCTATGACAGTTTTGGTTAAATAAGTCTGTGACAGTTTTTGGTTAAATAAGTCTATGGCAGTTTTTGGTTAAATAAGTCTATGGCAGTTTTTGGTTAAATAAGTCTATGGCAGTTTTTGGTTAAATAAGTTTATGGTAGTTTTTGGTTAAATAAGTCTATGGTAATTTTGGTTAAATAAGTCTATGACAGTTTTTGGTTAAATAAGTCTATGGTAGTGTTTGATTAAATAAGTCTATGACAGTTTTGGTTAAATAAGTCTATGACAGTTTTTTGGTTAAATAAGTCTATGACAGTTTTTGGTTAAATAAGTCTATGACAGTTTTGGTTAAATAAATCTATGACAGTTTTTGGTTAAATAAGTCTATGGCAGTTTTTGGTTAAATAAGTCTATGGCAGTTTTTGATTAAATAAGTCAATGTTAGTTTTTGGTTAAATAAGTCTATGGCAGTTTTTGATTAAATAAGTCTATGACAGTTTTGGTTAAATAAGTCTATGACAGTTTTTGGTTAAATAAGTCTATGACAGTTTTGGTTAAATAAATCTATGACAGTTTTTGGTTAAATAAGTCTATGACAGTTTTGGTCAAACAAGTCTATGACAGTTTTTGGTTAAATAAGTCTATGACAGTTTGGGTTAAATAAGTCTATGGCAGTTTTTGGTTAAATAAGTCTATGACAGTTTTGGTTAAATAAGTCTATGATACTTTTTGGTTAAATAAGTCTATGTTAGTTTTTGATTAAATAAGTCTATGACAGTTTTGGTTAAATAAGTCTATGACAGTTTTTTGATTAAATAAGTCTATGGCAGTTTTTGGTATAAAAAGTCTATGATACTTTTTGGTTAAATAAGTCTATGTTAGTTTTTGGTTAAATAAGTCTATGACAGTTTTTGGTTAAATAAGTCTGTGACAGTTTTTGGTTAAATAAGTCTATGGTAGTTTTTGGTTAAATAAGTCTATGGCAGTTTTTGGTTAAATAAGTTTATGGTAGTTTTTGGTTAAATAAGTCTGGTAATTTTGGTTAAATAAGTCTATGGTAGTTTTTGGTTAAATAAGTCTATGGTAGTTTTGGGTTAAATAAGTCTATGGTAGTTTTTGATTAAATAAGTCTATGGTAGTTTTTGGTTAAATAAGTCTATGGTAGTTTTTGATTAAATAAGTCTATGGTAGTTTTTGATTAAATAAGTCTATAGCAGTTTTTGATTAAATAAGTCTATGGTAGTTTTTGATTAAATAAGTCTATAGCAGTTTTTGATTAAATAAGTCTATGGTAGTTTTTGATTAAATAAGTCTATGGTAGTTTTTGGTTAAATAAGTCTATGGTAGTTTTTGGTTAAATAAGTCTATGGCAGTTTTTGATTAAATAAGTCTATAGCAGTTTTTGATTAAATAAGTCTATGGCAGTTTTTGGTTAAATAAGTCTATGGCAGTTTTTGATTAAATAAGTCTATGGTAGTTTTTGGTTAAATAAGTCTATGGCAGTTTTTGATTAAATAAGTCTATGGTAGTTTTTGGTTAAATAAGTCTATGGCAGTTTTTGGTTAAATAAGTCTATAGCAGTTTTTGGTTAAATAAGTCTATGGTAGTTTTTGGTTAAATAAGTCTATAGCAGTTTTTGGTTAAATAAGTCTGGCAGTTTTTGGTTAAATAAGTCTATGGTAGTTTTTGGTTAAATAAGTCTATAGCAGTTTTTGGTTAAATAAGTCTATAGCAGTTTTTGATTAAATAAGTCTATGGCAGTTTTTGGTTAAATAAGTCTATGGTAATTTTGGTTAAATAAGTCTATGGCAGTTTTTGGTTAAATAAGTCTATGGCAGATTTTGGTTAAATAAGTCTATGGCAGTTTATGGTTAAATAAGTCTATGGCAGTTTTTGGTTAAATAAGTCTATGATAGTTTTTGGTTAAATAAGTCTATGGCAGATTTTGGTTAAATAAGTCTATGTCAGTTTATGGTTAAATAAGTCTATGGTAGTTTTTGGTTAAATAAGTTTATGACAGTTTTTAAAAAATCCAAACATAAAAAAATGTCATATACATATCTTGATCGAAATGAAAATTAAGAGTTGATTTGCAGGAAACATTTAGGCATAGGCCTTTGGGAGCTGAAATGTCCCAAACCAAACTGCACAATGCATTATGGACCACCACCCTCCTCCTGAAACCCATTCCTCATGGACTCATGGACATAAAGGATGGGAAAAAGGATGGGTGGCATTAATTGATGATTGCAGACATATGTACAAGAGAACAAAAAAACAAAATACGGTATTTGATCTTTTGTGAGATGTTGGAATTCTAAATAGTATACCAGTTCATCATCAGATTTTCTTAGACAGTTATGGTCTTTACGTCATATGATATATTCAACAGATAGAAAGACACAATAACCCAAAAATTCATGCGTCATAGATACAAATTCTAAACCATATTTCTTGACCATTTAAAGGTATAAATCAAACAAACAGGTCTCTAGGGAACTTCTTTGGACGAAGAGCCATCACGTTACATATATAGAGACTAATTGTGGGTTTTTTTTAATAATATGTGATACGGATACTGAGAAATAGAAGAGATAATTAATGTCAGAAAGCACATCTGCAGAGGATACAGTTAGTTTATGTATACAATTTACGTCAACAAAAGAAAAGACTGAGAAAGAATTGTTGCTTGATAAAGACTCATCAGCTCTACCCCGATAACTATGCTTCTTAACATGGATTAACACACATATACTTGTAAATTGCAAGACCTGTTGCTTCAGATTGATAGGATATGGTTACATCCTTGAAGAACAGAAGTTGTGATCATAAGATGAATCTATAACACATAAGATCGTGCTGAGCGTGGAGGTTACGTCATGTACTGTAATGAGCAATCAAATAATAATAGAAAAGATGCGGAGAATGTTGTTAGAAATAATCTATGTTGCAAAACGACGAAAAGGGTATGCCTTTACAGTCTAAAAATGACAGTTTGTTGCATCTGGTACTACGATTTGTATGCAAAAGAACAAAGTACTGATACAGACAAATACTATTTTCCTATGCAGAAATGTAAAGCTTCTTGGGCAGCTAATGAATATTTTACAACAAGGTACTGGTCCACGCTAGAGTCTCTCACCTTAAGGACAGAGGGTATATTGTAGATCTACCAAAGAGATTTTTATGCCAGTTTTTTTCCATGTGAAGATGAGGTTATGTATGGTTGGAATAATGAACAACAAATGAGTGTCTCTGGACTAACTCGTTTCAGGGAAGCTCACAAAAAGACGATTTCCTAGTGACGTATATTATTATTGAAGAAAAACGAAAAATAAAACCCCAACAAATTACAAACCTTCTCGTAATGTGATTTTTTTAATATTTTACTCATCTATTGAATAAAGTTCTTTGGTTCCAATAATTGCATAAAAGAGATTCCCCACACCTTAACTGTTGAGATAGCTAAACTGTTAATACAAGGGATGGGTAAATAATTGTTGAAAATATAAAATGTGACTGATTATTAGAAAAATAAACAAATTAGAATTATTTCTACCAAGGAAAATTTTAAGACTTTTTTCCCATTTATAAAGTCTGTTGTTTCCAAATTTAACAAAATAATGCACACGTTAAACCTTTCAATAGTTATTGTGAATTTTACTGCCGAAAATCCAAAATCATGTTACATGCACTAGTGTGCTAGAATCATAATTTGACCCAAAGAACTGACTTGAAAAAGTGCCATATATCAGCAATATGATGTAAACCATCTATAGTAGAAGGTACACCATCTATATTTGATTGTAAATAATCCTATACGCGATTTTTTCGAGGTAATTTTTTTTTACGAGCTTCGAGTAGTAAACGCAACATACTTTAGCCCGGTTTCTCTAACCATCTCAAATTTTCTTTCTCAATTGAGATTGTTAAATATCTTTATTATTGCTTGATTCGGATTTATGAGTTGTTTCTTATTTTTTATTTTTTCCCCTGAACATTAAGCAGGCATTAAGTATTAACAATACAGTCATGATGTCATGCATTTTTCTGAAATTAGAATTTTTTTTAACTTTTTTTTTTTTTTTTTTTTTTAGGAAAGCTTCAGGATTTTCTCAAATGTGAGGAACTCATCAACTCGTTTTTTCAATAACAAACGAACTCCCAGGGGTACAATTTTTAAACTAAAGAGTTATTTTTCATCCTTATTATTGTATCTACCCCACACAAAAATCCCAATAGTGTCCGACATATTATAAGCAACATAATGCACAATCACAATTTGAGAAACATTTTTGAGAATTTTAGTGAAACTGGGACCTGAATAAACAGAAAATTTGCAAAGCAATAATTTGAAAAAGCTATACTTTGTAGGACTACATCATGTCCCGATAGTCGAAGAGAAAACAACGGTGATGAATTTTGTCAATATTGGGAGAATCAATAAGCAAAGTGTTTTTTTTTTTTTGTTCCAACGCGCGTGCGCGCTATAACGTGTTATTGGTCTCGATACCTACCCAGACAAACCCCTGCAATTGTAAGTTACTATCCACACTAGCCGCCATTTCTGTGCCGGAATCCATGAAAATCTTCGTTTCGCTGAATTGAATCATTTTAATTATATATATACTGACCATTATATTGTAAAATACTAAAATTAAAGGTTTGTAGAATTCATTTCTAACTAGGAATTGTGGTTTCAGATTTTTTTTAAAAAGAAGAAAGAAAAAAAAAAACTGAACAAAACAAACGCCTGTATAAGATCACCTTGAGCGTACTTTAAATATCTAATACTAAGTTTTATTTACAGGTTCTGCTGTGGAGTTGGTTCATGCACAATCTATGTGAGTTCCGGCGATCCATCACTGACTCAGAAAGATTAACCAAACTGGAGACCTATCTGGAGTGTGAATCAGACCAAGAACAAAAGCAAGAACAAAGGCTAAGTACATATCCCCATGTGACATTTAATAAGACCACTCAGGTGTCAAGTGGAGAACCAGAAAATCGTATCGCTTCTTGGCTTTTATATTGCTTAGATGATGCTTTAAAAAATGAATTGCGCATTAGTTCTAAGATCTTATTAGTTTTAAATAACAAGAAGGCCAGGACCTGCATGCCAACCCCACGATCAAAGAACTGTTGTAAAAAGTGCGACCCTGGCAACAAGGTCTAAAGGCGCGAGTGAGCGTGTCACAGAATAAATTGACTTAGCTTCATAATGTTTCATCCTAAATATGAAACAAATTCATCAATGGGCGTAGGAAATATTTTCAAATGAAATTCTATATGACTGGGACATTGACCCCGATGTCAAAGGGCAAGCATGTGTCACAGAGTGTATTGTCTGAGCCTCATAATGATTCAACCACAGTATGAAGAAAATCCATCAAGGGTTTAGGACATTTACGCAAATAAAAAACAACTTTAACAAAACCTTATAGCAAATTTTCTCTGTGACCTTGACCCCCAAGTCAAAGGTGCAAGTGAGCGTGTCACAGAAGGAACTGCCTTAACTTCATCATGATTCATCCAATGTGAAGAAAATCCATCAAGAGGTTTAGGAAATATAAGCCAATGAAAAAACTTTAACCAAAACTTTAATGCAAATTTTACATGACTGAGACTTTACCCAAGGTCAAAGGGGCAAGCGCACGTGTCATAGAATGAATTATGTTAGCTTCATAATGATTAGTCACAAGTATGAAGAAACTTTATCAAGGGGTTTAGGAAATAAAAGCAAATGAAAAAAACTTTAGCTAAAACCTGAACGTAAATTCTATCACTGTGACCTTGACCCCACTGTATAAGCGCGAGCGAGCGAGCATGTCATAGAATGAATTGCCTTAGTTTCATAATGAGTCATGCCAAGTATGATGAGAATTTATCAGGGGGTTTAGGAAATATGTGCAAATGAAAAATGTAACAAACACTTTAACAAATTGTTGATGGCGTGGCCATTGCCGCCATAAAAGTGACTGCTATGTCTCACTTGCCTTTAATGTGGTTTGAATAATATGGCTGCCAGATTATGGCCTAGAATTGCCCCAAAAGTCGAAATGAGATTTATTCATACATTATGCATAAATATTTGTCATTTGTGATCATTAGATTTTCTTTAACAAACCAAATTTTAGACTGTATACAGTCTTTCACGTGTAAGTGAGTTTTGTATTCAAATTACTGACCAGAAACATCCCAAATAGACAAGGTGCACATGAATTACAGTCACCTCTACAGTCTCATTGCACTTATCATGCAGTAACCTCTACGGTCTCATTGCATTTACCATGCAGCTTCTGGAAGAAATTTTTTATCTACCTTCTGAAGGCTATTCTAACTTATGTGTTGGTTTGTTGTCAGTCGTACGCCTGTCCGTTCGTTCATAGCACATAGATTGTTATAAACTATTCCCCCGTGGACACCTCAGGGATGGTTAACAAATGAAGCTTGATACACCTTCGTCTTTAAGTCCATTAAATGCCAACATGAAATAAATGGTGCCAATATAGAATAGAGGACGGCTGCTGCTAAATCTTTTGATCCCTACTCCACTAAAATTGTTCGTCCTAAATGAAAATAGTGCTGACCTGACATAGCATAAGGCTTCTAAGGCAGCTAACTTGAAAATCATGTCATCATTTCTTCTCGTTCACTGCTTTGAAAATAATTATGAAAGGTTTTACATGCACGTTTTTCTGCAGGTCTGTAGGTTTACAATTGAGGTGGTGCCCGCCTAAAGTTCAATGTGGCAGCCAGGTTGATACTTCTCTACCTATATAGCTGGCTGTGTTGACGGATGGGGTCATAAAAACATTGCTTAAAAATATCTAGTGTGTCCCCAATTAAAATGAATGCTGTCTGACATTTAATATGGTCGCTAAGAATAGTTCCACCGTGGTGTTGATGTCAAGTACTGACGTCGTTCCCTTTATTGGCAAAATGAATAACACTACCGGTAAAGAGTTATAACAGTATAAAATAGGGCTTATACGCGCTTTGCTAAGTTCAAACATTTACCGAAACACAAGTGAAGATTTCTGAGCTCTTGAGCGAAACCCAAAGGCTCTACTTTTACGTGATCATTGAAGGAAAATATGTTTACCAAATACTTCCAAAATGAGTTTTATAAAGAAGACGACAAAATTGTACCAAATAAGCACGTGAAAATCAGATATTTACATACAGTTGACGTTAAACATTCGGGCATATCAATCCATCTATAATTGACCCAGTCAGGTTAGAATTTCAAATATTTTGACGGTAAATAAAAAATTAAATGAGCTGAGATTAGTTTTAATGTTTTCAACTTAACTGACTGTTGTACTTATTCCTAGGTCGGAAAAACACCCCCACCCGAGTCGTGGTGAGAAACAGACTTGTAGTTCTTGCACGGCTCCCACAGGATCTCTGGTTCTACGTTGAAATTCTGAAGTAAGTTAACCGTGACATCCAGCTAATTTCTTGCAATTAATACACAAAACTACACATACGTTTATTTGTTTCCTTGCTTCCGACTTGGCGGAAAGAGCGAGTTAGATATGGCATAGGATACGCCAGTTGTCTCTCCAGACTAGGGACGATACACGAATGTGGTTTTGTAATAATTGCATACTTCTTATTACACTTTGTGAATAGTTTAGCAATTGCGTTTTATTAGAATTAAAAACAAATTAGAATTTAACGATGTTCCATCTGTTGTATCAGATATCAAGGCACGGATGTCAGTGAAAATAATGTTTTGCCTATTTTTCCAATCTGTGCGGTGTATAAATCACGCTGAGCGATCTTCCAGTGTTCATTGACAACTGTGTCACACTTCCAGTACTCAACCGTCATTGTTGACAAAAGTACCAAAATTCCATCCTTTTTACTGGTTATGCACCCAGTCCTAACTATCCACAATTAAACGGATTAACAGAAATGACTGTACAAATAAGGAATTATCAACAAGGTAGAGTGGGAATGCAACAATAAATTGGCCTATTCTTGAATGCAGAAATACGCCAGTAGATGACATTGGATCTCCTGCACAGATACTGATGAGTCGAAGACTTCGATCCACACTGCCTACGACCAACACACAGCTGCATCCCAAAGTGATCAAACAAAGCAAACCCGTGAATATAACTGAATCAGAAGGATTGGCAGAAGTCAAAATCAAAGAAACTGTATGATCTAACGGTTAATGAGTTGGCAGAGTTCAATTCTCGAGAAACTGTACGATCAAATGGTTAATGAGTTGGCAGAGTTCAATTCTCGAGAAACTGTGTGATCAAACAGTTAATGAGTTGGCAGAGTTCAATACTCGAAACAAAGTAAGAATAAGAAGACAATATGTTTTTGAACCTGCAGTTGTAATTGGAAAAGTTGCATACCAAATTCATATTATGTCACAACTCGAAGTGGAGCAATATACAGAAAGAATATCAGACATCTTCTACACGCTAAGGAGAAACTGCCAGATGTACACGACACATTTGATGACACTCCAGAACATATGATGAAAAACAAATATTGAACCACCAACTAATCAAGATAATCAAGATGCTGGAAAAGGAATTAAAACAAGAAGTGGTCGATTAGTTAAGATCCCCACTAAATTCAAGGATTATATGATGTAGATTCTAATTGTCAATGCTTCGCATTGTGCTTGGTGAAAATTCTAGGCTGTGAGCATGTTTAAGAGCATAGTAATTTATTTCATTTTAAATCTAAGATAGGTGGTTCAAATATAATATTATAAAATACGTATACAAAATGATCCATTAATCCCCATTTATAAGATTACTGCTAATTACAAATTATATTATTATTCCAAAAAGATATCTGAACACCTGATTTAAGTTCATTCCTTTCTTTATCAGGAATTATATGGTAATTTGGAGTCTTTATTTTCAGGAAACCAATTATTTTACTTAGACAGCCAAATGTGTAAATACAATTTGGAATGTGGTGAAGTGATAACATCATGATTTTTCTTGTGGACTTTAGGATTGTATATATCTTCACAAGTGAGCAAGTCAGTATATCCACATATGCAACCTCTGTCATGTGAGTAAACAAGTGTGAAACTTGATGAATTTGGAATTGCATTTAAATTCATTATATTCAACATTAGATGTAACGTTGGCCATATATTAGTGGAGTTATTCTCCAGTCATAATCATTTAGGACAATAATGCAACTTTTCAATTCAGACATTCAATATTTTTTTTTTTTTATTATTATTATTTAGTGGCAAAGATAGCTATGCTTATTGTTGGCCGGAGTTGTGGTATTCAAATGTTTTCTCATTCTGCAGCCTACACACGGCTTGACAATTATTGGTCACATCAGGCACCTCCGTCATAAAACTTTCTCGACTCCAAAACTTACTCGATCATATTCTGACCAATCAAAAGGCTGCATTTTTCAATTACGAGTAATATTTCCAAATCCGGAGTAACATTGTTACACGAACTCTTGAGTACAGTTTTATGACCGGGAAGGGCGAGGTCAACTTGAGGTTATGTTTCCTTGACAAGCACTAACTCGCCACAGCCGACAAATTCAAAATGGATAGTGACCTGAACATTTGTAACCAATCGGCATGTTTGATATCAAACAGTCCATGCTTACACTACCGAAAACATAAGCTTTTATCTAATCCAAATGTGTCATTTCTTTAAAAGCCTGAATTACAAGTGGTGTGGAAGTAAATTCTCCTGTTTGCGAATAAGAGCAGGCAATTTCTGAAACAGCGCGCTGCGCGATCTTCCAATATCAATCTTGATCTGCACAGTCGGATTATTGTTTGAGTAAAAATAAAAGTTACTCATATTACATTTGTAATATATTATAAAACTATCCATGTAAATAAGCATAAGTTCATATGGTATTTGTCTTTTCTGTAGAAAACTATCTTAACCAACAACAAGTTGCCAATATGGCCGTTATCAGAAAAGATGGTGATGGCTTCGGGCATCGCTATGGGTATATAATAGATCTAGAAGTCATTGTTGGCGGTCATTCAGTATTAGTAAAGTCTACAATGATGAGGAAGCTATATCTTGTTTTCGCTACACTCTGTGTAAACAAGGTGTAATTTTTATTTGTCTGCAAATAATGGTTTTCTTAAGGTTGCTTGTAAAGCAAACACACAAATATAACTAGGATTAAATATGGATCCCAATAAAAAATGTGAGCAGAGGGTGGGGGTGGTGGGGGGGAAGAGACAGCACTTTTTTTATTTTTTACCTTCAAAACACTGGATAGGGAGCATATTGTGTTTATATGGCATGAAATGACAGTCATCAGACTAACAAATGGCTGGTAAAAATTACTAACTCCATTTTCATAATGGATGCAAACGAAATACGACCTGGTTCCATGTGTACACTTCACCTAGTGTTTCGATTCGACATCAGTAAATTACTCACAAAATTACTCTAACTCCAGTAATAATATTTTACTATAAATTGATGAGCTTCCGTCGTTTTGTGTTCTTAATTTTTAATAGCAAACATTTGTTTTGCCAACTTTACATGTAATAACGATGAATTTACATTATTTTGTACATGCGCCGCTATTATTTGTATCCGTGAATGGTGCCCAAATGTGCAGTGTTTGATGTTACGCCAACGTTTCTGAAAATGGTCAGTGGAAGATCGTGGTGTGAGATCTTCCAGTTTGCTTCTTATATGTCAGACTTGACATGTAACAGAAAATTACATTTATTTTAAGTTGAATCTATGTAGAATTTACATTTCCTTCTTACATTTATTAATTATTAATTTTCTTATGAAAATTAGCTTGCATGTATAACAAATTTACCGGATTGGAAGAACGCTCTGTGCGATGTAAATAAATATCGCACTGCGCAATCTTTCAGCATTTTCATTTCCTTAGAAAATAGTTGAAGCAAAGGTGGAACTTATTTCATAAAGTAATTATTACTTTTAATTGCAGTATATATTTCATTAAAGATGGGTAAATTTTACTGTTCCATTTAGTTTAATTAAAAGAACACTCTGCCCGATTTGCAAATAGCTCTGGCGGTCTTCAGTTTGCTTATTACTTTAGCTAGAATTAGCAACAGATGCAAGAATTTGCATGCAAATGAAAATTAATCTTATTTTATATTGAATATATGTAGAATTTGTGTTCAACATTTTAATTTCTTCATGAAAATAAATTTTGTTGATAAATAAGTACTAGACTGGACAATTGAGCAGCTCGATTTTATCGCGCTGCGAGAACTTTGAATGTTTTTATTTTCTTATAAAAAAGTTGAATCAAAGGTATTACCTGTATCATGAAAGTAATTTATACTTTTAATTTTGATAATTGTCATTAAATAACCTTAACACCCATTTTTCTTCGTTTTATTTTGCTTTTCATTATTGGAAGAATGCGTTTTGTGATTTACAAATCATATCAAGGTATACAGAGTAGGATTAAAATTTGAAGATCACGCAGCGCGATCTTCCAGTATTGGTAAAGAGCACAAGGTTAACATTGGAAGATCCCAAAACGAGACTTGCAAATTGTTGCAGTCTTCTAATTCTCTGACAACTGCGTCACAATTCCGATGATCATGAGACCGCAGACAACTATCATCCTCCATCTTTAGTGAAAGTACAGAATCTCCGTATTTTTTATCTTTTTTTTTTATTTTTATTTTTTTCTCATGATGCACTGCGCTGATGTGAAACTACCAACCAATCACTGCAGTTCACTGGAAAGTTTCCAAACTAGCTGTTGTGGGAATAACGTCGCTGTTGTGCAAATAATGTCACTAACTAACCAGTCAGGAGACACAGATTTACTAGTTACCAACCTATGATACTGACTTGCCAATTTAAGGCCGGGTACCAGCAAAGGTCTTCCAGTGCGATTTGCAAATGGCATAGATTTTTAAAAATGTGCACAACGAAACCACTAGCTCCACACATAGATTTTCTATAATGCAATACAGGCTGTTCACCCACGGGTATCGAACATCATACATAAAAAATGTTTGAATAAATGGAAATATAATAAATAACTTTTTGAAGGTTTGATTAATTCTTGACAAGAGAAGAGCAGGGTGAATATATTTATGGAGTAAAGGGTGAATCGGATGAAGGAAAAACATTAATGACATATATGCAATAGTGGCGATACTTTACCTGTTAAAGAGTCGTTCTGAAAGTGTCAGCTTCATTCATATATTTATTTATTTTATGCCAAAGCTCTGGATGACAGAGACAGTAGTTTTGTTTTGAATACCGTTCCTCAAATGCGCAAAATATTTCAGAAAAGCAACAGGCATTACATCATTGCTACAGCTACTGTCTTTTAACCAGTTCCGCTGTTTTCTTTATCTAATTATATCATGGACATCAGAATAAAGGTGTATATGAAATATTAATAACGTTAGAGAGCCAAAAAAAGCCAGGAAAGGCTTTTTTTACACAAATTTCAATCTTTTTGTAGATACATGTCACTGGTGGACAACGTATATGCAACACAATGTGTGACTCATGAGGATGCCAATATTCTTATTGACAAAGCCAAATCTGTTATAATCTGCTATTTGAATTCAGAGTTTCCACCTAAAGTCCAGGTGAGATTTATAATTTGCTATTTGAGTTCAGAGTTTCCACCTAAAGTCCAGGTGAGATTTATAATTTGCTATTTGAATACAGAGTTTCCACCTAAAGTCCAGGTGAGATTTATAATTTGCTATTTGAATACAGAGTTTCCACCTAAAGTCCAGGTGAGATTTATAATTTGCTATTTGAATTCAGAGTTTCCACCTAAAGTCCAGGTGAGATTTATAATTTGCTATTTGAGTTCAGAGTTTCCACCTAAAGTCTAGGTGAGATTTATAATTTGCTATTTGAATACAGAGTTTCCACCTAAAGTCCAGGTGAGATTTATAATCTGCTATTTGAATTCAGAGTTTCCACCAAAAGTCCAGGTGAGATTTATATGACCTAGTCGATATTATTCGGGGTTTTATCTAGAAAAGTTGGTCAGTTGTGGACTCTTAGAATTGAACAACTATGGTTCTTCAAGACTTCGTTTGTCTGTAAAAATTAATACGCATGAAACCTGGGATATATTATGCAGGGATTAGTTTCTGCTATGTACTTGTACTGAATAACAGTGACTCAATGGTTTTGTAAGGACCTTATTTACTGACCAGATTTTACAGAAACTAGAAGTGATAGACGGTAAAATTAGGTATAATTTAAAACAGACCAAAACTGGAGATTTTTTGCAATGTGTCAATTATATTTCTAATTAAGGCCTTGTAAAAATGTACTATTTTCAGAAAAATCAGGTTCTTCGACAATTTTGTAAAACACTTTGATTTTTTTTTTTTATTATTTCATAGTGGTCTTTATCATGATGGGTAATAAGAACGAAATAATTATATTTGAAAACAAAACATATTTTTGCATGAATCATTTATTATTGCTAACTGTCATAGTTTGGGTAAACTGATACCTTTTTCCTATTTTCTTGGCATAATGGTCTTTTTCATGCTGGTTAATAAGAAATAAATCATTATATTTTTTAAAAAATATATCTTTTAATGAAACATTGCTACTTTTCGAAGTTTAGGTGAACTGATACTCTTGCAAATGAAACGTCTGGTCAAAATCAAAGAGTGGGGAGTCAATGTTCATTTTACAACAGTGTAGAGTGACTTTTCTCCTCATATTATACTCCCGGCTGAAACGAATCTTCAGGACGGCATGATACGATGTTCTCCTTTGGGGATGAGTAATTTGTTTGGAACAAGTAACTCAAGGATAATTGTTTGGTTGACTACCTTCTTACATATCCAGGACAAATACATGCAAAGGTTTGGTCTGCAAAGATAGCTAGACAAAACCATACAGTCACAATCCCGTCACCGCATCTTTGAGTCTGCACTTCTCTCTCTCTCTCGTTCTCTCTCGTTAGGATTTTCTGGCTTTGGCATGAACCAAATTACATATCTTTAGTTATATGCAGTTCTTACCCCATCTCTGACAAGTCTTTTGCGTTTTCAGAGGTCAGAGTGTGTCACGCGAATACCTGGCATGAGACCATATAGTTTACCCAGTAATTAGGAAGAATACAAAACCTCATTTTGTTAAGGTAGAATTGAGTCACCCTGTCCGCTTTGGCTGCGATCGCTATGCAATCAAAAGCCAAACCAGGGCCTGTGGGAAAATGTTTGGATGCACGTAAGCACAATAATGGCTATATGGTACTGATGCTTGGGGAAGGAAAGGAAGAGAAACAAAATTGAGGAGACCCAAATGATGAGTTTGTAAATGGCACTGTAAGCGTTGACTAAAGTAGATTACATTAATAATGAAAATAAACATACCTAGTCACATCATTAAGGAAAACAAAAATAAAATCTAAATCAGTAAAGAAAAATGTTGTAAGATAAATTCAATGAATTATGAACCTAACGTCATTTTTGACGTAGTGCATATTATGATGTCACAATCTCAATGACTTCTTCACTAACTACTGCTCCACACTTCCAGTGGTCGTGAAACCACAGATAAAAAAACTGCCCCCAAGTGGCGCTCTCACCTCTCTCGAAATGCAATTGCCATCACAGTTTGAAATCTGACAAAGCACAGCACAATGCACGAAATATTCATGGTCATGACTAGGGTGCATCTGAGGATGATTATGAACTGCACATAAAAACTGGGTTGCTGTGACCTATTTTCGTGCTTACATGTATGTTAACATTGCTTCAAATCATGTTATGGCTCTAATGTCAATACCTACTTACATATTGGTACCAAAATTGCACTGTAGGTGCATCTCTAGATAAAGATATGTTGTGCACCAAAACAGAGTTGCTTTGATCTATTTTCAGTGTTGCTTTGATCTACTTTCTATGTTGTTGTTTTTTTTCAAGGTAGCCTAAGGGCCGTATAAAGGTTATTTGAGTGTAGTGCGCTTCTTTACATATATGACAAACAGCTTTAGTTTGCTCAGGTAGCAAACGTGGGAGTAAGGTTTCACTCCACATTTTCGTATTTTGCACCATTGAGTTTCTAAATAAAAAGTAAATCCCGACATTTGACCTATGAAATCATGTGTTATTTAAAGAAGAGTACAAAAATGCTTATGTGTTCGTGTGAATCAGTTTTATTTAAGCATTCAGTTTGTACTTGGTGTATGTTGCAGGTATCTTGCTCAGTGTGATTACCACAGGGTTTGAATGGGTAAATATGCCGTCTGAGTGATTACCACAGGGTCTGAATGGGTAAATATGCCGTCTGAGTGATTACCACAGGGTTTGAATGGGTAAATATGCCGTCTGAGTGACTACCACAGGGTTTGAATGGATAAATATGCTGTCTGAGTGAAATGACCGCTTTTATGAAGCAAATGTGTGTATCAGATATTTTAGATCAAATTAAAATAAGTTTAGCCTTTCAGATTTTCTTCAAATTTTGTCTGAAGAAAGGCAAATTAAGCCACTCAAATTTCCATACGAGTGTATGTATAAGACAAGTAGTTTTTAAGAACAGGAACAGAGCAAAAGTACCGAATTTCTGCTTTTTTGTAAGCTTTTTTTACTAGTGTACAAACTAAATGTAAACAGCTGCAGAATAATTCTCTCTTACAAAAACGTTAAACCCATCAGATAGACTGACACAGACTTTTATTTTGGATTGGAAAAGATGAAAATGTTCCAGTACTTGGCAGTTCTCATTGCACCGCAAGCAGACAACATACAAGTGAGAAAGTGAAATTATTGTGTCGGCATATCAGGGTCTATGTTGTTTGCTCTACTGATTACTCCTAGCAAGCTGCATAGACCCAGATCTGCCGGCGTATTATGTGACTGCAGATCAGGGTCTATGCTGTTTACAGTTGGACCCGACTTATAAGCGAGTATATGTGGTAATACTTTTGGACTTTTGGACTTTACATCTTATCTTAACATCTACCAACAATAAGGATGAGTAACTTAGTTGTTAGAGTTGATTTTTTTTTGGCACTTTCTTTAAATTAGAAGACATGTCTCTTTCCATGCAAGACCTTCAGAATAAACGTACATAAACCTAGCAGACACTATCAGATATTCATATCTCTCAATACATAAATCATAGATATCGACCACGCTAAAATAAATCAATATGGCAATGGTATAGTAGCAAACATTATGCATGAGTGTAACCCAGTTTACAATATTTTCCGCTATGCATGAGTGTAACCCAGTTTACATTGTTTTCATTAATAGTATTACAATCGACGACAAAACTGGGATTATAGTATGAGGGGATGAGTCACTCAATACTATTGTAAAATGAGCATCGTCTCTCCACTCCCACCCTCTGGTTTTGACCAAATTTGTTCTTTTAAAAGGGTATCATTTCACCCAAACTATGAAAATGAGAACAAATAAATGTTTCATGCATAGATTGCTTTTGTTTTCAAATATAACGATTTTATTCGTATTACCCAGCTTGAAAAAAACTACTGTGCAAAAAAAAAAAAAAATGGGAACAAGTATTTTTAAAAATTCGTAAGGATCTTATTTTCCTGAAAATAATACATTTTTACAAAGCCTTAACTGGAAATATAATTGACACACTGCAATAAAATCTCCATTCATGCCGTCTTCATTCTTATCCAGTTCAGACGGTATAAAATGTTACCGTCTACTCTATGACCTGTAGTTTCTGTAAAATCGGGTCAATACTTAAGATCCTTTCACAGTCAAAATGAGTAAGTCATTGTAATTTGGTATATGTATATAGTACAGGCCTGTAGTCAGCATTTTTGAAGTGGTACGGTACTCGCGAGGCAATGCTGGGTGAGGGGAAGGAGGCATGCTCCCAGAAAATTGTTGCTAAATTATATGCAGTATGAAACATTTCAATGCATTTTAAAACTAGATATATCTATTATATTTAATGTAAAGAGTTATATATATATATATATATATATATATATATACATATATATATATATATATATATATATATATATATATATATATATATATATATATATATATATATATATATATACATATACCCCTCATTTAAGTTTCATCAGTCGGTGGTACCAAGTTTAAGATATTACTTAAATATGATACAGATATCCTCGCTTGATTTATCTTTTTTTTTTTTGTTTTTTTTATATATATATTTTTAAAAATAAAAACATATTTTTAAATGTTTTGCAATGTTCATTCACTTTCAATCAACAGTATAATATAAACAGCAAATTCATTTACACATTGAACGATTATGTGTATTTACAACTTTCCAATCACCTTTTGTTGGTAATATTGTCTATGGCAATCCGTTGACAGTCAAGGGCAATTAGCTAATTGAAGTGCTAAGAATACCACTTCATACGCATGCGTGTTTAATGCTTACATGTGTTAATGCGTGATAAAGGAACTAGGTGATAATCGTGTGGACATGTGGAACGATTTATAAAAAAAACACGCAGCTAACCCCTGCATAACGTGCCCCGGACAAAACCATAAAGGCAGGCACATCAGTATTATAGTGTGCCGTTTTGCCACAATAGTGTGGCATATCGCCACACTATACTACTCAATCTAAATAGAAACACTACTGCTGAGTCACTGTCCTACCTTATGCGCGCAACAACTGGGAGCCAAGCTTAGGGGAGTGGCTCTTCACGACTAATTATGTTATTCGCAAACCTCTATATTCCCACCAAACTTGCATGGTGGTTGCATCTTTAGATGAGATGCATCATGCACCAATCGTAGGTAGCTGTGACCTACTCCTTAGTGTCAAATGAATACTTTTAAAATTATATTGACTGATGACACAGAAGTGGGGATTATATATTGTAAACTTCCACTCATAACGTGTTTGCTTTGGGTTTTTTTGTTTGTTTGTTTGCTTTTTGTTGTTTTTTTTTTTTTTAAATAAACAAATGTACAAAATTACAAAGCCATAAATCCGTCGTTTTTGTTTTTAAATCATTGCCACCGTCCATATTTTCCACAGCAAGGAAAAATATAGTAAAATATAAATAATATGAATTATACATGAATCTAATATTACTTTACACAACAAAAAGGAGAGGAAAGTGACAATATTTAATTACTTTGAGGAGACTGAATTGTGTTTTTCCACATTTTCACGATTTTATTTTTTTATCTTACCATTTTACCCCAGAGATACAAATATATTTGATACAATCAGTGAGTTGATGTTTTTTCTTTCTCTTTGTTGCAGGTGAATATTCCTAGTGAAATGGCATACGTCATCACTTCTAATCTAGAATATGTCGGTCCTACACGAGCTCTCTTTCACGAGGCTCTCCTGTTGCTCTTTCCCCTTCTCTACCACTACTGGAAGAAGTAAGTCACAATAGATTGTTTTGGTTTAGTGTTTTCAAGTCAGAGCAACACAAGTAGATTATTTGGTACCGAAGCAGTTGGAGTAAAGTGCCTTGCCCAATGACACACCACGATAGCCGACATAGGCTGATCCGATGGTAGTATTCGAACCCGCACCATTTCGGTCAAGAGTCTGGCATGCTAACCACTGAGCCACCGCAGTTCCAAATAAAATCATTGTTCAGTTTTTTACCTACTGTACTTCTGGACCAAGTATGGAATTCATAAAACCTTTCCCAAAATAAAAAATGGGACTTTTACTCGGATCTTATGATGAAAACCATGACTACACACAGGTTTTACCTGTTCGTTCATCAGAATTCATGAAAAGTAAAATCTTATTTATCAGCTTTTGCACTAATCAGAACTTCAGTCTTCCCTTATGAGTGGAAATATAAAAGGCTGCTTGAAATAAAAATATATGAGTTAATAATTTAGATTTTGAAAATAGTACTAAATCAGGACAAAATATAGGTGTCAATTAGTCGAGACCATTTTTATGCATGCAAGAGTTTAATTGGAGTCAACATCCAATCTCCATGGAAATTACACCAAAGACATGCTTCATACATTGTTTCTCTCTAACTACTAAAGGCCGTGGGAGATTAAAGTTTGACACCACCTTTACACAGGACTCAATGTTTAATACTTTTCCACATGATGAAGAAATTCATCCATGAAGTTTATTGTTTACTGAGAAAGCACGAGAAACCAAACGAGTATGTGCATTTCAAGTCATGCATCCAAGTTTCTCGAGATCCAGCATAATTTAAAACGGGCCCTGGATGACCGAATGGTCTAAGGCATTCGCCTTTACAGATCACTCACATCTCACCTCTGTCCGCGTGGATTCAAGTTTCGGCTAGGTAAACGTGGGTGTGTGAGAAAGTATGCCAGTAGCTTCCCCTGGGTCGGTAGTTCTTCCCGGGTTCTTCCTCCACCAAAATGTACTGGCCGCCATGCATAGCCTATTATGTGCTGAAAAGTGGCATTAAACCTACAAAACTATAAACCATAATTTAAAACTTAACCTCAAAAATATCGTATTAGGTCATTTTCTTGAACGAGTAATGATGAGGTGTGGTGGGGAGGGCTTGCAAAATACCATAGTATTTTGTACCATTCCTCACATCTGTTTTTCAGATTCAGACAGGATGAGTCCGATAAATCGTTGTCTGTGGAGTATCAGCGTCGGCTGCAGAAGAAACTTGGGGCCCGATCCGCCCATTCCCCCCACCAGAACATCACTATACCCAACTATCTGAACGTGACAGTAGACAGTATACCGTCGGTGACCATGCCTTTGCTAGGTAGGACTGTATTACACAGCGAACCATTGTGATGATGCTTACTAATCCTTAATATGTATGTATATGTATGTATATATACATATATATATATATATATATATATATATATATATATATATATATATATACATATTAAGGATTAGTAATATATATATATATATATATATTGACTTAGTAGAGCGCTTTATCTTTAAAAGTTCTAAGCACTTTACAATATTAGTTAATGCTTAAGGACATATATACAAAATATATATATAAACAATATTACAAAAAAACACGACACCATGGAATTACAAAGAAAGCATGATGAAAATAACAAAGGGTAAAGAAGCATTGTTAAGTCTTGTTAAATCTCTTCTTGCAGCTTAAAGAGGCGAGTTTTTAGAGCGCCCTTAAACGAGATCATGGTGTCATTGTGTCTAAGTACAAGAAGTAATTAGTTCCAGGTAGCTGGACCCTGATATGCAAAAGAACGTCTGTAGTACTTGGTTTTAACGGTGGGAATAATATGAATATAAATGTTAGAAGAAGAGCGTAAGTTTACAGAAGCGGTGTACACATTGGTGAGGTCATATAAATATTTCTGACTGTTGGCAGTCAACGAAATGTAGCAGAGAGAAGAGATTTTCTTTTATTCTGGAGCGAACAGGTATCCAGTGGAGGGTACAGAGCAAACGGGATAAGTGCTTGGTTTTTGGTACTCTAAGAACTATCTGAGCAGCAGTGTTTTAAACTTCTTGAAGTTTCTGTAGTAGGTATTGAGATGAACAAGATAGAAGAGAATTACAATAGTCAAGTCTAGAAAATACTAAGGAACACACAAGTGTTTTTGTGGCATCAACAGAAAGAAAGGAGCCAACGTGTCTCTGCTCCAGAGATGCAGCCTTGCATGTATTCATGACATGTTGGTGCAGTGAGAGAGAACTGTAAAGAGTGACACCTAGATTTCGTACTGATTGTGTGAATGTAATGTTGGTGCTGCTGATACTTATTGTTTGAGGTAAAGGATAGGAATGAGAAAGTATTTGTGTTGTAATCAGGATGGGTTCGGTTTTATCATCATTCATCTGCTGCTTGTTACATGTCATCCATGACTTCACATCAGAAATGCACTTCTCTATGCCTCGGATGTGAGCATCAACTTCAGTTTGGTGACTAGATTTGTATATTTGAGTGTCATCAGCATACAATTGGTGAGACACCAGATGATGATTTACGACACTTGAAAGGGACTGAGTGTACAGAATGAAGAGAACTGGTCCGAGAACAGAACCCCGTGGAACGCCAAAACAAATATGAACTGGACTTTAATGTTTTCCATTTACGGACATAATTTGTGTTCTTTCGGTTAAGTATGACTTGAACCATAGAAAGGCAGTATGGTGTAAAATGACTTTAAGAAAATTTCCATATTATCAAATAGTTGAGACATTTACCTTTTTTCATTAGTATATGTATTGGCTCTATATTTAATGTTGTACGGTTATAACCAACTAAACTGGACTGAACGTCACGTTGAATGCTTTTTTTATTTTTTTATTTTTGCTGTTTGTGTGAAGTTATTTTATTATCATAAGATAATTGTGACAAACATGTAATACAATATTATACAAAGCAAGGGAATAATATTGCAGTGACTTTTCAATAAGACAAAAATGTAATCAGTAACTAAGAGGAAAGTTAAAAAAAGCAAAGAGAGAAAGAGAAGAAAAAGGAAACAATACATGATACTGTGTTCGTTTCAAGTTTTTGGATATTTATTGTCTACACACACACAAAAAAAATTTAAAACATCGCCGAGGTTATCTTGTTGGTCACTGTGCCACATATATAGTGAACATTTGACAAGAGAAATTGTTATTAGAAACTGGAGGGGAATCATTGTCGGAAATTGGAGAGGAATCGTTATCAGAAATTGGAGATGACTCGTTATCACAAATAGGAGAGGAATCATTATTAGAAATTGGCGATAAAGTGTTCTCAAAAATTAAGAGAAGCGTTATTAGAAATTGGAGAGGAATTATTAACAGAAATTATAGAAAATCGTTATTAGAGAATGGAGAGGAATTATAATCAGAAATTGGAGAGAAATCGTTATTAGTAATTGGAGAGGAATCATTATCAGAAATTGGAGAGAAATCATTATTAGAAATTGGAGAGGAATCGTTGTCAGAAATTGTAGAGAAATCGTTATCAGAAATTGGAGAGGAATTGGAGAGAAATTGTTTTTAGAAATCCGAGAGGAATCCACAAGTGTTTGAAATGTATCCTAACATTTGTAAAACTATCAAACTCACAATGTTTGTACAAAATATATATTTCAACATTGTATAAATCCTTCAAGGGCCTCTTGAACACTAACAGAGAAGACTATTTTCTCAATTTAGACATATATATATATATATATATATATATATATATATATATATATATATATATATATATATATATGTGTGTGTGTACACCATTTAGCTCTCATAATAATATTACTTAGCAGCTTATCCTTTGTTGATAAGCCTAATATAATGCCTTTTTAATTTAAATGAAATTCAAGTCAGATCTTTCCTTTTACAAAAGTGACAAGAGAATCCTAAAAGCAACGCTAACGAACAGTAGACAAAGATATGTTCAATTGTTTCGAGATTTTGGTTACAAAAGTCCCAAAGTGAGTTACTGGCCAAATTGATTCTAAACAAAAACGAATCGGTAGCTAACATTCTATTCATAATTCGATACTGAAACCATCTAATTTTGATATCTAAACCTGTACTAACAGCTTTCTGATAAACAAGAGCCATTCTTTGCTCTCAGCATTCAAGAATTCTTCGCATTTTGCTCAACTTAATTGGGTTTTTATACTGTTGTTTTACAAAATTATTTTTAAACATCTTGCACCTCTTGGTATTATAGTGTACAGCCGTTAACTGCGACGGTAATATATGATATTGCGTAACATCTCTTTAAAGGCATGAGGATTGAAAGAAACACATGACTCGATTGAATCCTAAAGACCTGGATATCAGATATGCACAATAGTAATGTTAAATTTATTTGTGAAATCATTCTACCACAAAAATTGTTTTGGCACATCAAGTAGGTTTTTGGGACTAAATTTATAGCTTTATTATACTTTGTACTGTAGAAAATTGTATTTAATTCTATCAAAATACCATCATTAAACCACACAAATTCATTAAATATATTGAGGATTCCGAATCCATATGCCTGTAGGACTTGTCCCATGATCTCAGAACATCTTTCCAAAAAGCATTTTCTATTCTCTCAGATATGTTCTTTAAACTTAAACATTTTTGGTCCAAGCTCTAATAATTGTCGTCTATTAAGATGGGTAACGGAAATTAAAAAAGATATTTTTCCCAAACAAATATTTACCTGAAAGTATCTTGATCCAGGTAGTTTTAAAAGCTTTTACAAATTCGTGAATACTCATAATTATTAATCCCCCACCTGAGTAGTTTTTGTATTCACCGACTTGGTTTGATTTGGTCTTTTTTACTGCCCAGTATAAAATTAAAAATTGTTTATTTCGTAAAAATTGGCTTGAATCGATTTGGAACAGACTGAAGCAAATATGTACGTTTTTGTAACGACACACACTTTTCCTGGTACGGTTAATAAACACATTCCTCATTGTTTTATAATTGACAATGCCTCCTTCTATTTATATCGTCCTCCTTCTATTTCTATCGTGATTATTCTTTTCTATAACAATTAAATTTACAGAAATAAGTAACACCCAAAAGATCAATGTTCCCGTCACACCATTCTAGATCTAAATGCCTATGTTCTGTACTACCTATTTTAAATTCTATCCATATTACTTTAGTTTTATCCAAATTTACTTTTAGTCCTGATTTATTTAAAAATTATTGCAGCGTGTTAAATGTTTCACGAAGAGATTTTTTTCAGACCTATATAGAATTAAGGAAGTATAATCTGTACATTCTTGGTATCTATTTTGATTCCTAATATGTTCTCGTTCTTTCAAACCATCAGAGCTAATATTTTTGCACAGAGAATAAATTCGGAGACAATGGACCATCCTGT
This sequence comes from Margaritifera margaritifera, assembly GCA_029931535.1. Lineage (NCBI taxonomy): Eukaryota > Metazoa > Mollusca > Bivalvia > Unionida > Margaritiferidae > Margaritifera > Margaritifera margaritifera. The sequence continues at coordinate 1,880,042 of JAQPZY010001666.1, read as the reverse complement.
CTACCTCTCCCTTCCACCTTAAGGAAATTGGCCCAAAAACCACTCTGCATGAAAGTGGCTGCACCGTGGTTGCTGAACGTAATTATCCATTTTAAAATTCATGATCCAAAGTTTATACATTGTAAAACTTTAAAATAAAGAACCGTGAAATAGTGCCAAAAGCCTTTCCAAAATTAATTAATACCAGACACCAAGGTATTAATTGGTTTGAATAGATTACATAATGTCATACATCAGCCGGATATTTTCTCCTATATAACTACCCTTAATGCTGTTCCGAAATTAACATTCCATTTTAGAAATGCATATGATAAAACCTAGCTTTTTAGAGATTTACATGATGTCTGATTCATAAGTGTAATGAGAAAATTCAAGAGAAAGAAATTAATATAATTAAAAATAAATAAATATATACCATATGTACTCATTTATAAGTTTAGTTCAACTGCAAACCACACATACCCAGATCTGCCATCGCATAATGCGCTGGCAGTTCTGGGTCTGTGCAGTTTGTTCACAGTAATCAGTAGAAAAAACAACATAGACTCGGACATCCAAGCGCATTATGCGACGGCAGACCAGTCTATGTTGTATGCATTTGGACTCGCCTTATAAGCAAGTTACGGACGTTAAAGAATTCAACTGTGCATCCACAAATCTCTTGTGTTTTTCATTCGGCATAGCCTTTAAAGTGCATACAGTTTCCTCTTGGCTTAGCTTTCCTTCTAATTATGAGGCAAGTGAATGAGACAGGCAAAAATGATCACCAAGATCGAAATCTTCTAACTTCATATTTCTGCTTCTTCCAAATCACAGAGTTTATTAGAATTTCTTTTTGACTTGTTACTGTTCCCCATTGGTTCTCTCACTCTTACTTATTAACCTATTTACTTAATATCATTTTTCCAAATTAATGACATATTGTGTTTTGTTTTGTTTTTCTCCACAATTTATGACCCACCTAGCTCTAGACCTGACAATAACCCCATCCATTATTCTTTTCTAAATCAATTTAATAATTCCCCGTTACCTGGCAGTCTATACCATTTTGTTAATGATTTCCCCCATCAGTACTTTAGTTTGATTTCTGATATTTCATAATCAAATTGCTATGAGTTTTTTAAAAATCTTTTTTCACTTTTTCATTGTGACGTACGTATTTGTTCCTCCACCACCACCACGAATCACAAACAGATTCTGATGGCTTCTATTTTCGAATGTTAACCTGGTACTTTTCTGCATGTTTTCTGTCATGAAACAAAACTGTTACGAAATAGACCAGAATTACATGCACTTCGCCCTCAATCGGCAACTTTTATTTATTCTAGTTACAGTTACATTTTCTGCATGTAAATGTGCTTTTGTTCCTTCAAAGCACCGCCGGTTTAGTCATTCGTTTACTTGTGGTATAGCAGCTAAATACATTTGAGGATATGATATGTTGTTGAAAAGTTTCTCTGAATAAGTGCATGAATGATGAATGACGTCACTTTATGACATGTTTTCTCACTGACATACCATTGCCACAGTGTTGGGAATCTCATGGACAGTCTAAATTATATATTGAATACAAAAAGTAACTGATTTCCAGTTTTGTTTATCTGGCATTCGCTTTTATCCAGCAAATTACCGGGAACAGTTGTTTTGGATGAAGGAGACTAGACTGTTATTTACAAAAACCTTCAACCAAAAATGAGATGATGGAGCCAACCACTTTATCTAAAAAATATCTCCATGACTCATTGTGTTTGCCTAACTACGGTGTCAAATTTACTGGAAAAATCCTTGCCCTTATTTCAAAAAATTTCATATGGTAAATTACTGAAATAATCCACTAGTGAATTACCTATCGGTCACATAACGGCTGTCACATCTACACATCCTCCGTCGGAAAGTACTTGAAATGTGCTGGGGGTGGACCTATATACGCATGCCACATGATTCCTGCGAGATGTTTTTTTCATTAGATAGCACAACATCACTTGATACAATGGAGGGGGTTGGGAGGGGTAATTGCCCCTGGGTGCCAGATGAAGGGGGCGCTGTCGTGAGCTTTTGTTTGTTTGTTTTTTGTTGTGTGTTTTTTTGCAGCGGAAATTTTCTCAGTATTTCACCTTCACCTTAGTCTAACAGGAGCAATTCTTCACAAAACTTATATTTAGAAGCTGGGGGAGGGAGGGAGGTTGGCAGCTGACATAAAAACTGCTCTCTGTAGCAAAGTGCGGGCATCACTAAAGAACATTGCCCTCTGGCGCCTCGGTATGGGCGCCATTAATGAGCATTGCCCCAGGGCGCCTCGAATCCTTGCGTTGCCACTGACTTGATATGTGATATGTCGTATCACATGGTCATGATGTTATTGACTTGTATGCGATTCCAGATTGTTGAGTTCTTTGGCTCATGCAGATGAAGTGGTATGTGTACACTTCTAAAGTAAATTAAACTGTAATTTGTTCTCAAATTCATAAAACTTTATATTCACCTCAGCAAAGGTCTATAATTGTATTTTATCACATGACTACTGTTATTTAAGTTAATATGCCCATATTGTAATTTTTAAGAAGAGTGCTGGTGAAAACCCATGTCGATACGACTTTCTTATTTAGGAGGAGTAGCAATAACAACATTTTCAAGATGGCTGCCATGGCGGTCATATTAGATGTCAAATCAGCACCAATTTCCTTTGAGACGAACTTGACATGATAAGTCTTTTAGTGAAATCCCCTTATCGACATGGCCATCCATCTAAGAGGAGCAGGAATAAACAATATTTTCAAGATGGCCACCATGTTGGTCTCACTGGATGTCTGATCAGCACCATTTTCATATAGGACCAACTAGACACCATAAGAACTTGATATGACAATAAGCATTCTGGTGAAAACCCTACGTCAACAAAACTTTCTGTTTAGGAGTAGCAATAACACGATTTTCAAAATTGCCACCGTGGTGGCCATATTGGAGGTCAGAACGGCACGATTTTTATTTAGGACCAATTAGACATCATAAGAAGGCATTTGGTGAAAACTAAATGTTTGAAAAGACCATCAATCTAGGAGAAGTAGCAATAACAAGTTTTTTTTAAATGGCTGCCATACTGGAGGTCAGAACGGCACCATTTTCATTTAGGAGCAACTAGACATCATACAAAGTCGTCTGGTGAAAAGCACATGTCAATATGTCTTGCCATTCAGGAGTAGTGATAGTTTTTTTCAAGATGGCTGCCCTGGTGGCCATATTGGCACCATTTTCAGTTAGGCCCAACTAAACATCATAAGAAGTCTTTTGGTGACAACACCATGTTGATATGACCATCCATTCAAGATAAGTAGCTCTAATAATACTTTCGAGATGGCCACTGTGGTGGCCATATTGGATGCCAAAGTGGCACCATTTTCATTTAGGGCAAACTAGACCTTGCGATAACTGTGTGTGCAAAGTTTCATGGCAATCATCTGAGTAGTTTCGGAGAAGTCACGATAACAATCTTGTGCTAACGCCCAGATGTACAACAGATATCAAAAGACGGACAACAGGCCATCCCAGCTCTCTGGTCTAGGACCAGTAGAGCTAAAACAGCCAAAACTTTAGGTCCTAATAGTGTCTGCTTGAGGGAAGTATTTTCTCGATGCAAAACATTATTAGGATGATGTGGGAAATGTACTTAAGAGAGAGGAGAGGTCAGACTATTGAAGGGGCAAGCTGATTATGCTATCCTCTTAGCACTGACGTTCTCTCATTAATTTGCCGAAAAGTCTCCAACATGCGCAAAACCTGAAGATATATCTCAAGAAATGCATTATCTTTCACAACAACATAATTCGGTAATTTAAATAAACCTCTCTTTCTATGGTACTTAAAATTTGCACTCTTCAATTGCTAAGACTTTTCTTTGGTGTTCTGGACTATTTACATCCTACTTTTTTGCCTAATAATCTGATAGCGTTGCAAAAGATGAAGTGGTTTGGTTTGTTTGTTTTTCTTTACAAAGTAAAAACCCGTACAAGATTTTAAAAATATCTGACAATTAGGGCTTTCACAACAGATGGTATCACAATGCTGCCTCAGTGGACTGCAAATAATATGGGAACTACAAAGGCCAGTGATGATTTAATCTCAATAATTCAAAAACAGAGCAAATTTTAGCATATCTTTAATAATGTCGTTAAAGAAAGAACGTTTTACAATAATTTCAATCCATTAGAGAATAGAAAAGTGCTACACATGTCTTCGACAATAATAAATCTTTTACATCAAGTCGATGTAATCCTGCCACCCAGGGTCGGATCCAAATGATGAGTCACATTACCATGCATGTTCAGCAGTGTGTCAAAGGACTAATTCACCTAAATTGCTGTACCTTCGGAACACTAAGGAATAGCTCTTCTACAAGTCTTATCATAAATCCAGGAATGGTAACCACAGGTACAACTGACACCATTTTTACAACAGGAGTAAAAAAATTAAGGTTGGATGGTTAAATCTGCAATAACATTTCAAAACTTCACCCCTCTGCGACTGGGAACAGGTGATGGGTAAACACGCTGGCAACAAAACAAGGTTCATGTGGTCACCGTGTTTTACTTTTATTTATTTTTCTGTCACAATTTTATTGATGCTAATAAAGTACACAGAAAATGAATACATGCAGACTTTCAGACAAATATTCTGATGCAAAATTAAATAATAAAAGTTTGAAGTTGTTCTTAAAGTTTTTTAGCTACTGACTTTGCATTTAAAAAATTATTTTCTCACTTAAATCAAAGGTTATAGCCTGGTCAGAAAGGTTATTGCCTGGTCAGAAAGGTTATAGCCTGATTCAAAAGGTTATGGCCTGGTCAGAAAGGTTAGGGCCTGGTCAGAAAGGTTAGGGCCTGGTCAGAAAGGTTATAGCCTGGTCAGAAAGGTTAGGGCCTGGTCAGAAAGGTTATGGCTGGGTGAGAAAGGGTAGGGCCTGGTCAGAAAGATTATAACCTGGTCAGAAAGTTATAGCCTGGTCTGACAGGTTATGGCCTGGTCAGAAACAAAATCTGAAAAATGGAAAACACAGTTGGTGTCTTGATTTAAATCAGAGATTCAGATTTGCCAATTGCCCAGTTATTTCTATTTTGGGCTTTCTTTTGACTTTATGTAAGCCAGGCATGTGCAGCTTCCTCTTATTGTGCGGGCTGGATAAGCGATTTTTAAAGCCTCACCCTATGATGTAAATAAGGGGATAAAACCAGGTCGCAGGCCAGATCAGGCCCGCAGGCCGTACATTGCACATGCCTGATGTAAGCCAAGTCAGTAACGCCTGAGGATTCTGAATGTATTTTAGTCTTATTTCACTACACTGTTCTGTGATTTCATCATGTGATAAAGAGAATCTCACATTTTGTGCCCATCACAAAAGATAGAAATTATTTGATTCTACATTCTACTCCATTAATTTCATTAAATTGGAATGGGTTGGGTTGGTGCATCACAAAAGATAGAAATTATTTGATTCTTCTCCATTAATTTCATTAAATTGGAATGGGTTGGGTTGGTGCTTCACAAAAGATAGAAATTATTTGATTCTACTCCATTAATTTCATTAAATTGGAATGGGTTGGGTTGGTGCTTCGCTTCACAACAACACTTGAAGGTTATATCTTGCTGAGGCAAGTAAAGTGCCTTGCCCAAGGACACACCATGGTAGCCTATCCGGGCTGATCTGATGGCAGGAATCAAACCTGCACCCTTCTGTTCCAATGCCTTAACCACTGAGCACTTATGCAAGATTCTCTATATATTCCATTTACTGACCTGTCAAACATGGAAATTAAGTGACAACAGTCTTATAAGAGACGAATTGAGGATGTTAATCATGGCTTTAGGGTTGCAACTTGATATTTGCAATGGCAAACCACCATCAAAGTCCCCAAATTTGCAGCTACCATTAACCTCCTCAAAACCTATTTTATGAACAAGAAGGCCCAGGCCTGCATGATGAGGCCATGATTAATAAGCATTGCTGTAAAATGTAACCTTGACCCCAAGGTCAAAAGAACAAGAGTGCATGTCACAGAATGAATTGTCTTGGCTTCATAATGATTCATCTCAAGTATGAAGAAAATCCATCAAGGGGTTTAGGAAATATAAGCAAATTAAAAAGCTTGAACAAAGGCTTGAACACATATTTTCTATGATCGTGACCTTGACCCCAAGGTCACATGGGCAAGCAAGCATGTTGCAGAATGAATTGTCTTAGCCTTATAATGATTAATGCCAAGTATGATTAGAATCTACCATGGGATTTAGGAAATATTAGCAAATGAAAAACTTTAAATAAAACAGCCTCATAATGATCCAAGCCAAGTACGATCAGAATCTATCATGGGGTTTAGGAAATCTATGCAAATGTGAAAACTTCAATCAAAACCTTAACACACTGTTGACACTGCCAATGCTGCCATCAGAAAAGTGACTGCTATATCTCACTTTACACTAATATGGACTGAACAAAAAGAGCCGAAAAAAATCTAATTCTCCATTGCACTACATCAGATAGAGGGCCAAACTGTCACAGCGGTGTCAACTCTTCCGACATTATATCATGGATTTTACTGCAGCAAATTTTTGACATTTGACCAAATAGAAAGCATGTTATATCTGCTGCCATTAAAAAAATATTGTTATTCCCATTCAAACAGATACCATATATACTTGCCTTACAAGTCGACTCCAACTGCAAACTGCACAGACCCAGATCTGCTGGCACATAATGCATCAGCAGATCTGGGTATATGCAGTTTGTTAGGAGCAATCAATAGAACAAACAATATAGATCCTGATCTGCCAGCACATTATGCAATACAGATCAGGGTCTGTGTTGTTTGTAGTTGGATTTGACTTATAAGTAAGTATACATGGCATAAAAAATGTTGAAATTGTGAAGAACATTTATCCTGTCAAGCATTACATCGCATGTAGCATCATGACATCAGAAGGACGCAAACATTTACAACAGTGTATTGTACATTTTACTACAACAAATTTAAATACTTGACCAATCAGTGTGTTACATTTACACATGTATTAGAATCTGATTTTAATTGTATTTATCTCTTAATTTACATTGGTTGACAATTTGAATGACTTCTCGTGTGTTTTTTCTGGTTACAATTTTTCAGAAACTTCAATCTCAAGAAATATGACCCTATTTATAATCTTTTTAGAGGTACCATTTTATGTATGAAGAAATTTCTTAAAACATTTCAGTACTATTTTTACAGTGCATATGTGCCGAGTGATAACCCCCTATGTCTTTTCAGAGGAAAGAATGAAAATATCTTTCTCCTTCGTGGATGGGGTAAGGTATGTATATTCCCTTTCAAGGAGTAAGCAGGGGTCGAAGGAAAGCAAACAAAATCAGAGGTCAATCACTACAATACTATCTTCGTCTGAAAGCTTTAACTTGCAGCAAGAAAGTAAGTTCCCTATTTTGGACGAGAGCAAGAAAGATTTCAAGGAACCGTATCAAAAGAAGGAGCAATCCTCAAAGGCCGATCTTCAAGTCAAGTCTTCCCAAAGTCAAGGAAGAAAATTCCAAGTCCTAGCTACACAAGCATGACAAGGCTGATTGGATAAGTCCATTGCTAGAAGAGCTTACAGAGAAGAAAGGATGGGAGATTGAACATGATTCAAAAACAATGTTTCCTGCATTGAAAATTTTGAGGCCATTGTAGCTGCGGCTTTGCTTGAGTATTCAAGTATGGTCACTTAACCAGAAGAATCTTAAAGTCGACATGTCATCTCAAGCTCAAGTCTAGCTTGTTACAGCTGAAGAAACTATAGTTCCTTACTCGTTTTAATTTCTGTTATAGGATGTAAATATCCCCCTTACCTTTTCTGACGTAACATAATGCACAACAATTTATTTTGTTTAAAATAAATGCCTTTAGTAATTATTATCATTATGTATCAGACTCTTCATGGAATCAACATTTTGCAGTTAGTGTCAGAAAAATCGATTTATATGATAATATTTGCTAATTTGAGAAAAAGGATAATTATGTAAACCTATTTTACAGACTATTTATTGTCTTTTGCATTAATGAACATTTTTTACCTTTTTTCCTCTTAAATAGCCAAGCAAATTTGATTCATCTATTCCCATTTTAGATTTATCTTGAGCACCTTAGTCAAACTATGGTAACACTACTTTAAGATCATATAGTTAATGAGCAAAGAGATATAAAGGCTGTTTAAATTTTTTTCATTAACTATTTGGCCAGTGTCGACCCTTATCTATTTGTTCCTATTAATACACTCTGGCTACAGATATTATATCTGTGGTTGTTGCCCTTTCATTGCAACCATCTGGTTCATATAAGTTTTGAAGAATATAGTTAGGAACCCTTATGACAAGTATGACCAGATGAGTAGAGGTAGATTTTTGATATGCAGCCATACATAATGGCAGAGGGGGTACAAAACTTTATGACAAGTATGACCAGATGAGTAGAGGTAGATTTTTGATATTCAGCCATACAGAATGGCAGTGGGGTACAAAACTTTATGTTCCTCTTCATATTCACATTTATTTGGAAGGATTTATCTTCCTAAAGTTCTTGTGCAATTCATCATTTTTATATTTTTCAAACTTTACCTTTAGTTGGCACCATAAAGATACTACTGTGCTCAGGTGCCATAAAATGCTACTACATACATACATACATACATACATACATACATACATACATACATACATACATACATACATATATACAAACTTCATGTAACATCAAGAAGACCTAAAGCAAAAGGTGTGTGTAACATTTCAAAACTCATCCTCCAAAAGGTGTGTGGGTAACATTTCAAAACCCATCCTCAAACTTGGCCATTTCATTCATTAATTTATCATTTCTAACCTGATTGTCGCCTGAGTGTCCCTAACACTTTCATCTTGTTCGCGTTTCAAACCAAATGGAAGTTTTCAGTGTAAACAACCAACCTGCTCACTGTCCTTTTTCTGTTCCTGGAAAAGTTCATTTTCAGTGAAGGGGTGAGGTTTCTTGGACTACACACCACACAGATGGTAACAACTGTGTCATCTACATGCAATATTTGCAATGTCTAGTTTTACTATTTCTATAAAAAAAAAATGAACAAAATAAAAGGGGCAGGCAGTATAACTTTTATATACATAGATTCAAGTGATGTAACTCCCAAAGTTACAGAAATTTATGAAATTATTCAGAGTTTATCAAAGACAATGAATGTCATCAGTCCTGTTGTCTGAAAAAATGGATTCAGCCACACAAATATGGCAGCCATGTTAGTAAAGAAACGCTTGGTTTGAAACGTGAACAAGATAATAGTGTTATAAACCCCTGGCAACAATCAGGTCAGAAATTAGTTGGTTGGTTGTTATGGGTTTAATGCCATTTTTCAGCACATGATAGGTATACATGGTAACCAGTATATTTGGTGGAGGAAAAAGCTGAGAGGACCTCAGGAAGAACCACCGACCCATGGGAAGCTACTGGCAAGCTTTCTCACATACCCATGTTGGCCGAGCCAAAGACTCGAACCCATGTCGACAGAGGTGAGATGTCAGTGATCTGTAAAGGTGAGCACCTTAAACCACTCGGCCACCTGGGGCCTCTTGGTTAGAAATTATACATTGATGAAAGAAATGACTAAGTTTTGTGTATTTTTTTTAATATTTTTTTTTATCCGTGATGCTATTTGATTTTAAAATTGGAAGGGAGTTACAAACTGCCAGAGGGGAAGACGAATACTATAACTGATGTACAGTTGAGATTATCCTAAACAACAGCTTGCTTGCATTTTGACTCAACACATGTGCAAGAAATGATGATTGTAATATGATAAAAATATGATATGGGCTTATTTACCTAAATAAGAAAGTAGCCATAATAAAAAGCATGATATAAATGTAACAATTTTACAATAAAGAATTAAGCATTTAAAAGATACAGCCCATTATTAACAGTTTCTGAGGAATAAACTGGGCTTTGCTACGAAGCCATATAATTATTTTCCCCATACTTTCCATTATTTAACTACTTCTACCATCCTCAACCCTCAAGCCATCCAAGCCTCAGGGTTGGATTCGAATTTTTAGGCTGTTGCCCACATCAGTGAACAACTACAATCATATCCCATTGTTTGAAGTCTCTATTATGAATGGTGTAGTAGGATTTGTATGACAAACAACGACACATGGGGACACAATTATTCACAGTTGAACACCCATACTTATAAAGCAGACATGACTGTACCTAAATGGACCCAACTTTATAAAGCAGACATGATTGTGTACCTAAATGGACCCATAATTATAAAGCAGACATGATTGTGTACCTAAATGGACCCATACTTATAAAGCAGACATGACTGTGTACCTAAATGGACCCAAATTTATAAAGCAGACATGATTGTGTACCTAAATGGGCCCAAATTTATAAAGCAGACATGATTGTGTACCTGAATGGACCCATACTTATAAAGCAGACATGATTGTGTACCTGAATGGACCCATACTTATAAAGCAGACATGATTGTGTACCTGAATGGACCCATACTTATAAAGCAGACATGATTGTGTACCTGAATGGAAAATTTATAAAGCAGACATGATTGTGTACCTAAATGGACCCAAACTTATAAAGCAGACATCACTGTGTACCTGAATGGACCCATACTTATAAAGCAGACATGATTGTGTACCTAAATGGACCCAAATTTATAAAGCAGACATGATTGTGTACCTGAATGGACCCATACTTATAAAGCAGACATGATTGTGTACCTAAATGGACCCATACTTATAAAGCAGACATGATTGTGTACCTGAATGAACCCATACTTATAAAGCAGACATGATTGTGTACCTGAATGGAAAATTTATAAAGCAGACATGATTGTGTACCTGAATGAAAAAGTGAATTTTGAACCTTGATACATTTACACATGCATCAACAGGCAGAATCATAGAAACTTGCATATTTTCTTTGAATAGCATTTCAGGGACAATAAAGCAAGAGTACCATCAACAGTACATTATATGCCTGCCCCATTGTTAATAGTCCTCTATGTAGGCATTAGTAGGGCATGGTCAACTCGGGAGATTATTAACCAACAGGTCTCAATATACTGTGCAGAAAACCATTATTTTCTTATTAGACTTGCCATGACTTTAACCTCTGACCTTTAGACACCAAATCTAGAGATGTTTGTTTCTTGTCCTAAGTGCAAGTCATCAACAAAGTTTGGTCAAAAAACTTACTCTAGAACAAAAATTATTGTGCAAAACCTAGTTTTCTTGAAGTCAACATGATCCTGATCTATGACCCAAAAATCAATAGACCTCTTCCATACTTGAAGTGCAAGTCCTCCACAAGGTACATGGTCTTGAACTAAAGTTATGAAGCAAAAATAATTTTCATGCTTTCAGTCACAGTGACCTTGACAATTGACCTTTTCACCCAAAAATCAATAGGTATCTTTCTTATCCAAGGTGTAAGCCATCCATAAACTTTAGTGAAGGTACATGTACATGGTTGAAAAGTTTTAGAGCAAAAAAATGTTTTCCTTTTCCAGGCACAGTGACCTTAACCTTTGACCTTTCAACCACAAAATCATTAGGCTTCTTCCTTACTCCAGGTGCAAGTCATCCACAAAGCTTAGTTCAGGTCTGTGATATAGAATTAAAGATATTGTACAAAACCATTTTTTCTCTCACTAACAGTGACATTGATATTTTACCTTTTGACCCATAAATCAACAGACTTCTTTCATACCCCAAACACAAGCCATCCAGGTTTGCAATATAGAACTAATGTTATTGTGCAGAAACCATTTTTCTTCTTTCAGTCATAGTAACCTTAACTTTTGGCGTTTTGATCCCAAAATAATCAGTTTTCTTCATTACCCCAAGTGCAAGGCATCCACAAAGTTTGGTTCCAGTCTGTGATGTAAACTTAATGTTATTGTACAGAAACCATTTTTCTTCATTCAGTCACAGTGATCTTGACCTTTGACCTTTACACCCACAAATCATAAGGTTTCTTCCTTATCCCAAGTGCAAGCCATCAACAAAGTTTGGTTAAGTTAGATGATGTAAAACTAATGCTGTTGAGCAAAAAAGATAAAAAAAAGATAAGAGACAGATGGATGGACAGGGACTGTTGTACATATTTACGCACCACCTTTTGGCAGGTGTATGAAAAAATCATATGGTCATCGATCATAATTTTTTTGTATCCACTTTACAGTTTTTAAAATGTCATAATGCCCTTCATGGTTTATACTGCCATGCAAGTTTCTCGCTATAATCATGTAAGATAATTAAATAATTATTATAGATTTTCAAAGATATCACACCGAGTAATACAATGGCATAAATCCTTTCAAATTTAAGATATTTCGTTTTTGGGGGTCTCATAAGAATCAGCTTTTTTGGCAATCCTGATCTTTTTGTGTATTGCTCGATAGGTTCTTATCCCCCAGATGCTTCACCTCTCCATGTTGTAGAGTGAAAAAACAGTCACTGGGTAGATTTCTCTCCTTGACTGCTTGCTGAAGTCTAGTCCTGGGTTCCAAATAAAACTGAAATAGATATGATTCTTACTGTATTTAATCGGATGAAACTTGCTTAAGAATCTCATAAAATTATCATACATTAGCCTTCAAAATTTGCTTTTAGATTGAATTTTTTCCTGAAATGAGTCAGGTTTATAGAATTGCCTGAAAATTAACAGTACACACTACCTTTAAATTTTACTTTTTTTCTCCTTTATATATAACAATGTAACATCATAACATATAAAACTTCAGATTTAGGTATATTCTGAATTAATGCTATAGGAAATAATTAAAGATCAGTCTTCAATTAGTCCTGAAATGACTCAGTAAAATATGCCACATTTGAAATAGTTCTTACGTTCATAATTAGTATAGTGTTTCTCCTAGGATAAACCTAGGGAGGGGAGCATATAATACATTTTCTGAAAAGTTGGGGGTGGGCTTATCTTTGGAAAGAAAGCTTTCTTAATAAAAGTTTGTTTCATTTTGAAAACACTGGGGCATATGGGCTAATCATCAAGAGTGGTTTCATCAGGGGAAAAAAACAAGACTTCTATCAAATATGTTTTAGTAATATCAAGTCACCTACAACATCAAGTTTCTCTTGCAAGATATATGGGGAAGAAACATGTAAGCAAGCACTACAGTGGACAATTATTATTGTATACCCTAGAGCATAGATGATCAACAGTTTTTTTTAAATTTCAGTTTTTGAATTAATATACTGATGAAAAAGTAGACATCATTCTGAGAAACGGTACATGTTTATCATGTTCTATTCTTCTGATGCCTCTCCGCCCCTGTGGGAGCATAGGGCCTTTACTACACCTCACCAGCGGACCTGGTTCTAGCCTGTACTCTTCAGTTCAGCCCATTTTGTTCTGGCAGCCTTGATCTCTTCCTCGACCAACATGCGCCAAGACTTCCTTGGTCTGCCTACCTTTCTCTCACCTTTGGGGTTCCATTCTAGAGCCTGCCTAATGATGTTGTTTGGCAGCTTTCTCAGTGTATGCCCAATCCACCCCCATTTCCTTTTGGAGATTTCTTGGTGGATAGGTAGTTGGCTGGTTGTTTCCCACAGGTCGTTGTTATGGATCCTCTCTGGCCATTGGATGTTGAGGAGGCAGCTGTTCACAAAGGACTGCAGCTTGCTGGAGGTCGTATTAGTCACCCTCCAGGTCTCCCAGCCATAGAGCAGGAGAGACTTCAAGTTTGTGTTGAACAGTCACATATTGTCCTTTTTAGAGAGGGATGATGAGCTCCATGCCTCTTTCAGGCCGTTAAATGCTTATGTCTTTCCCAATTCTGTTCAGGATGTCTTGGTCAGTTCCTCCATCAGTCAAGACATTGCTCTAGGAAGCCTGGCTCTATGTACTCCATCAAGTTGTATTTTGCTGTATTGTTTATTGATGATTTTCATTATTTTGTTTTCCCGGTGTGTATGTGAAGTCCAATCTTTTCTGCTTCTTTTGCCAGACAGCTGGTCTTGGCCTGCATGTGCTGGTGTTTATGGGACAGGAGGCCCTGGTCATCTGCAAAGTCCAAATCTTGTTCTCTTAGTTTGTTCCAGTGGTCATCGATGGGTTTCCTCTGTCAGGTTCCTGAGTGCTGTGTATATGTTGCTAATTTGCCAGCTGAATTCCTTGTTGATGTCTTTGTACTTCAGATTTTGCATGTTGAACTTTGTATGTGGCCTGTCACACCTGTCTCTGAAGCTCCTGAGTTTCATTCTGAATGAACCCAGTACTAGATGGTGATCGGATGCTGCATCTGCTCCTCTTTTAACACATACATCCAGGAGGCTTCTCCTCCACTTGCAGCCAATGGTCAGGTGGTCAATTTGATTTTCTACTTTCTCATCTGGTGAAATCCATGTTGCTTTGTGGATTATTTAGTTAGGAAAAACAGTGCTTCCAATGATCACGTCACTGAAGGCACAGAAGTCAGTGACAAGTTCTCCTTTTTCATTCATGGTTTCCAGTCTGTGCTTTCCCATGGTCAGTTCTTTCCCTGTGTTGTCGGGGCCCACTTTGGCATTGAAATCACCCATTATGATCTTGAGGTCTCTTTTAGGTGCCTGGTTAACAACACTCTGCAACCTTCCATAGAACTCTTCCTTTGCTTCTTCTTCTGCAACATTTGTAGATGAGTAGGATTGGATGATGGTGGTATTCCTTCCTTTCGAGTTGAACCTTGCTGTGATGATTCTTTGAGATACAAGTTTCCATTCAATCAAGGCCTTGGTTGCATCAGTTAACAACATGAAGGCAACTCCTTCCGTGTGGTCATGGTGTTCCTCTTCATGTCTGGAGCAGATGATATTCTCTCCTGTAATAAGCCTTGTTTGGCCTGTTTTATTCCATTGGGTTTCGCCGAGGCCATGTTCTCTTAAGGATACAATATAAAACTGCAGTTAAACAGCAAAATTTAATTTTAAAATGCCTTGGGCTTCAAGGCAATAGGCTCTGAAAGTTTCCTGACTTCTGGGTCATTATCTAGTTGTAACAGACTGTTATTATTGTGATACAGATCTTCCATTTGCTGTTGGAGATCATCATTTTAGAATGTATCCCAGTGTTTTCCTAAAGACTTTTTGGTCTTAACTACAGGACCACAATCTCTGTGGTACCATCATTTCTGAATGTATCCCAGTATTTTCCTAAAGACTGCTTGGTCTTAACTACAGGACCACAATCTCTGTAGTACCATCATTTCTGAATGTATCCCAGTATTTTCCTAAAGAATGTTTGGTCTTAACTACAGGACCACAATCTCTGTAGTACTATAAATTCAGAATGTATCCAAGTGTTTTCCCAACGACTGTTTGGTCTTAACTAAAGGACCACAATCTCTGTGGTACCATCAATTCTGAATATGTCCCAGTGTTTTCCTAGAGACTGTTCTGTCTTAACTACAGCACAACAATCTTAGTGGTCCAATCAATTTTGAATGTATCCCAGTGGAATCCTATAGACTGCTCTGGGTTAACTACAGGAGACACATTTTTGTGGAGATCATCTTGTTGATTGTGTTCCAGGGTATTCCTATATACTGCTCACAGTAACACAACTAATTATCCACCTCACATCTCTGTGCAATACCATCATGCTGAATGAGTTCTCCCAGTGGTTTGCTATGGACTGCTCTGGCTTATTTCCAGGACCCCACATCTCTGTGCAGACCATCATGATGAAAGTGCTGCTGTGTTTTCCTATACACTGCAGTGCCTTAACTACAAGACCCCAAATTCCTGTAACACTAGTTTAAATGTGACCCAGTGTTTTCCCACAGGACCCCACATCTCTGCAAATGCAATCATGTTGAATGGCACACACACACACATGTTTTCCTATAGATGGAAGCCATGTGATCCAAGTGTTGATGGTTCAGTACCCACCCAGGCCAGCCTGAGTTGGCTGCCTTTGTATGTATAGGCACTTAGCTCCCATTTCTTTGGCATAATATAGCCAATAATCTGTTAAAAGTGAAAAAAAAAAAAAAAAAAAAAAAAAAAGAATTTCCTATACACCCTTGTGCCTTAACTACTTGGCCACACATATCTGTGGAGACCATCATTTTGAATGTGCCCCAGTGTTTTCCAATAGACTATTCTGGCTTAATCATACTGTCATGTTAAATGTGCTCCTGTGGATTCCAACCTACTCCAATGGCTTAACTACAGGACAACACACATCTTTGGTACCTTCAGGCTGAATGTACATTAGTTAGGTTTTTTTTCCCTATTGACTGCTCTGTTCTTACTATGGGACAACTCACCTCTGTGGAAACCATCATTTTGAATGTGCCCCAGTGGATTCCTACAGACTGCTTTGCCCTCACATCTAGATGTATCTGAACTGCCTCTTCAGGACTTGCATGCTGGTATTGCAAAAACCACCTGTACAATACGATCATGTTATATTTAGTACAAATACTACTTTACATACTGTGTCAATGTTGAAATACCTGCGAATGAAAAGATCCAAAAGAAATAGGTTGTTGTAGACAACTGCATCTTCTTCATCTTCTCTTGCATTTATCAAAGATGAATATCCTCTTTAAATATCTCCTTCTTCTTCTACATTTTTGTACCAAACTAATTTACTAAGTTGGTAAAATGTTTGGAATGATGGAGGCAAAGAACAATTTTCAGATATTAAATAAAAGATATGTTGAAAAAATAAACAAATAAAAAACAGAACAAAAATAATTAAACACGGCAGATTTTGTGAGTTAAATGCTTTTAATGAAAATAGTGGTTTCATCTTATTTCATCTGATTGAAAGATTTCTAAAACAAATAGCACAATCATCTGTAATACAATATTTTGAATTTTATGTCCGTAAAGTGCAGTACCTGAATACAAAATTGTATGTTGATGGATATCTATTTGCAATATGAATACATGGGAATTCTCTTTATGTCCAGTGTGTGACAGGGGCTTTAATCACCAGAATATGTGTCTATACAATGACTGATACAATATCCACATCACAATGTGAATACATGGGATTCCTCTTTATGTCCAGTGTGTAACTGGGATTGTCTTTACAATGACTGATACAATATCCACATCACAATGTGAATACATGGGATCCTCTTTATGTAACGTGTGTAACTGGGATTGTCTTTACAATGACTGATACAATATCCACATCACAATGTGAATACATGGGATCCTCTTTATGTAACGTGTGTAACTGGGGTTATAATCACCAGAATATGTCTTTAGAATGACTGATACAATATCCACATCACAATGTGAATACATGGGAATCCTCTTTATGTCCAGTGTGTAACTGGGAATCACCAGAATATGTGTCTGTACAATAACTGATACAATATCCACATCATATAAAGGACACGTGTAAAATTTATTTCTGCTATATACTGAAGAGAAAGGAAAGGAATTAATCACAGAATTTAGTATCTGAGAAGTACATTCACACCAGTAAATCGCTTTCACAGTACCAGCCTGTGAGACCTTACAAAATATTCTGCGAGAATTTTATTTACCAAATATTAGATTGTTTTGAATATTCTGGAAGAGATTCTTATTACAATCATCTAATGGTTGACAACAGGTCAAAGAGACACATTTGGAAGAATGGCATTAAACTCATCCAAGTGCATGTTCACTAACTGGCATGACACTGTGACCAATAGTGGACCTGAAACTCACAAGTGTCAAAGAAACATGAAATATAGATCACAGTGACTTACTTTTAGTGGAAATGTGTTGAACCCACCAAGACACACTGGCATATCAATTTCCATGACTCTGTGACCAACTGTACATGAAAATCTGACTAAAATGCAAATCTTAAAGCCACAAAAGTATGAAATCTAGGTCAAATTTACCTGCTTTTGGCAAAGTCAGGGAAACATGAAATGTAATTCACACTGACCTACTTCGATAAACTCTGGTATTGTATACACCAAGTATCCACATACCAAGTAACATGATTCTGTGGCCAACTGCACTTGAAAAACTTACCATATTACTGAAGAATAAATAAAGTATACAAACATTAACATTAATGTTAACATCATGCCTAATGTGCTATCACTGTGAAAAAAGGGAAAAATCTTCACCCCATGGGATGATCCATGAACCAGGATGATAATCCTCACCCCATGGGATGAACCATGAACTACAATGATAATCCTCACCCCATGGGATGAACCAGGATGATAATCCTCACCCCATGGGATGAACCATGAACCAAGATGATAATCCTCACCCCATGGAACGAACCATGAATAAGAATGATACACAATAAATATAAGTGCATACTGAAACCATATTCCAAATCTGAAAAGGGTGGGACACAATGGAATTGAAATAAAAGGAAAAGTAAAACCTTTAACGCTGTGGTTAATCTAGGTTGTGGACAGACATACATACACACACATGGACTCCAAACTGATCACTATGTTAAGCTTCCAAGAAAGTAGACTCAACAAAAATGTGACAAGGAAAACATTTTGCATAAGAAATGTATAAATCTGTGAGAAACTGAACTCTAGGAGTAAGACTGTGAGATGGTAAAATATTATCTGTGATTTTTTTCTTATTTCTGTGAGATATCAGATGTGAACATTCAGAATCCCAGTATAATATTGAACAAACAAATCGGGTCACATTTGACAAGAAAAACATTTATAAATTACAAATTATAATCTAATTCACTGTACCTGGGTTCATAGTTTCCTATAGGAATGGCAGCAATGGAAAATGGCCCATATTTCTGTCCAATCTGTTTGAAGACCTGATTTTGATATCCTGTATCACCAGCAAAGAAGAAACTATTTTGTGGTCCTTTGATAACCCAACTACACCACAGAGCCTAAAATGTAAAATGATAAATTATTCATGCTGAAAAGAGTATGTGTTTTTCATGCTTATGATTGTGGGAGTAAATGGGGTATAGCACACGTACTGACTAATAATTTACCATACATCTATCACATGTGCCAAGCAAGAAAAATATTCCCATGCTTTTTTGCACTTTATTAATAATTAGGTATTTTTAGTTTAATTTTTCCTCCCTTAAATAACGACTGATCTCCGTTTAATATTGTAATATCCAGACTATTATCAGAGACATCTAAAACACAAAGATATGCAACACCCTTACTGCTTTGGTACTATTGTGTGACAACATTTTCATATGCATATGAGAGTGTCAAAAGGGCAAGTGTCCAGGTAAACACCCATTTATTTTTGCACAGTGGCTAATGAGTTAGAAGATGTAAACTCTTAAATTTAAAACCAACTTTATAAAAGCTTGTGCAGTTTACAGAAAATTTATTTTGGTTTTAAATTATACAAAATATGACTTGATTTAATGAAAGACAAATAAATGCATAAAATAGAGGCAACAGAAATATTACCTCCCCCCCCCCCCATTTGACTGTTCATGTCACACCTGCCCCTTGGATTCATCATACATGTGAACCTCCCAGCCTGGAGGATTTTCCACCTGAGATGAAGGGGTGTCTCATGTCCCTCCTGTCACTCACTGAAATCTCCTGTGTACGAAACTTTTATTTTTGCCATTTTTTTCACACCTTGCTTCCAGTGTAGTATATTTACAGTAACACTGCCTGTGATCACATGACTGTGAACTGGCTTAAGCAGGGCAAGACAATTTAGTTGCTAATTTCAAGCAGCATAAAACAATTAACATCCCTTTGATTCTATTGGCAGGGTTGGTTGCTTCAGCGTTTGAAGTTTGTTGACATGGATTATATTAGGTGTGATCAGAAGTAATTCCCAAAGGATTAAATAGATTAATTGATTATAGTTGAGCTACTAAAGAGCTCAATCAGCATCAAACAATTAACATTACTTTGATTCTCTGCGCAGGGTAGGTTCTGCTTCAATTTGTTTAAAGTTTGTCGAGACACCTAAGCATGCGTTATCTCCCAATACTGAAACGCCAAAATCTAAGCAACCAAAATATTACATAAAATTCAATAATGGATATAAATGAGAATTTCAGTGTTTGGAATCAAGTTCAAAGGACATGAATATGCTTTCAGCCCTTCCTATAAAGCTGATTTTAAAATCTACCATCGCAAGAATGACATTATGCATCATGCAGAAACCCCATCTCCAGAAAGCATTCTCATGAAAGCATATTAAACACGACAACAAATACACCATCACTGAAATCCATGTTCAAGGAATCTGCATCAAACGTGGATAAAGATACATGCCAAGACACTGTTTGCCAATTTTATAGCCGAACATAATCTCACATTTATGGTAGCAGATCATTTTTCAGATCTAGTCAAAATAATGTTCCCTGAACAACACTAATGTTCTCATACAAATGCATGAAAACTACTCACATTGTGACCCAAGGTTTGGGTCCTCACTGGGATAAGAAAGTCGAAGACATGTGCCACAATGAAAAATTCACCATTCTCATTGAAATTCCTCCCTCTTTTGAAGTCAAAACTCCTGACCAAAAAGTTTTGCAACTCTCCCAATTTGTCCTAAGCTGATTTCTCTGTTCTGTCACATGTATGACTCGTTACTTGCATAATGAAATCCTTTTCTTACAAAATTTTAAAGAAAACATACAAATCATAACACCATTTTTATTACCATGTTAAATATCACTGATATATCTCAGTGATATCACAGAATAATAAGATCAAAACAGCATCTTGAGATGAAATCTGAAGATGCATGTTCTTGTACCCGACTTGAAATATGGCTGCCTCCAATTTGCTCTCACTTAATCATGAACTGCCACATGATGTTACTGAGATCTTTTGATCTGGTGGTCAGTTGTAAATCTGTGTTATAGATGTCTCTGCTATAATGCAGACAGAATTACTGTCTATACTCGTGTATAAGCCGATATCAACTGCAAACTGCATATACCCAGATCTGCCATCACATAATGCACTGGCAGATCTGGGTCTATGCAGTTTGTAGGGACTAATCAGTAGAACAAACAACATAGACCCTGATCTGCTAGCGCATTATGTGACAGCAGATCAGGATCTATGTTGTTTGCATTTGGAATCGGCTTATACGCGAGTATATATGGTAGGTGCTTGGAATATTACAAATCACTTAATATATTTTATTTGTGACTGGTATTGAATCCACTCTCCCTCTTACTATGATGATAGTTCTCTGGTATTGAATCCACTCTCCCTCTTACTATGATGATAGTTCTCTCGTATTGAATCCACTCGCACTCTTACTATGATGATATTTCTCTGGTATTGAATCCACTCGCACTCTTACTATGATGATAGTTCTCTCGTATTGAATCCACTCGCACTCTTACTATGATGATAGTTCTCTGGTATTGAATCCACTTGCACTCTTACTATGATGATAGTTCTCTGGTGTGAGTTTGTTTTTCATTACCAAACTAAAATCAACTGTTAAAGTTAATTTTTCCACTAACCTTGTTGTAGTCATTGACCCCTCTTCTACACCAGTGTTGACATGGTGTACTAATAAATGTAAAGACATTTTGGTTGATATAAGCTGTGTCTTCCTGCCACCACACAAGTTCTATAACATTTTGACACCCAACATCCAGAAACCAAGACCTCATGTCCATGGGAACGTACCATCTCAGACCTGATCCAAATCGTTCATTTAGGTGTCGAACAGTCGGCAAGTCTAGGTGATCATAATGATTGTGACTAATTACCACAATGTCTATATCTGGTAGATCACTCACCCCACAAGGTGGGGGACGGTAACGCTTAGGTCCAATAGGAAGATACTCAGACACTGGACTACACCTATCGCTAAAAATGGGATCTGTCAGGATGGAAATGCCGTCAAACTGTACAAGGAGAGATGCATGGCCTATCCACATCACCAGCACCCCATCTGGACTCTTGTTCAGTAGTTTGTCAAACTCAGGAGTCAGCACAGGCAAGGTTTCACTCAACTCCTGAAATTCATTATAGTTTGTAAGAAATATAACACCTTATAAAACAGGATATGGTTGTTCTCATATCTTATCCCTTGCTAATTTTTAGACTCATAAATTACAAAATCTGCATGATAATCTTCAGGTTTGGTCTCTATGTCTACCTACAAACCAAGTCATGAATTACACTCTCTGTATTATATATGATTTTAAAAATTTGTGTGCAAAATCTGAATGCTGATGCTGCTGCTTCTGGGTGAAAAGGAAATGTGATAAATATATATCAATTACAATTAATGCAAACAAAATGACTAAAATGGTTGATTCAATAGGATTGTAATCACACAAAGAAAGTAAAAAACAATGGATGTTCATGTGTGTGTGTGTGTCATATATATTCATATATATATATATATATATATATATATATATATATATATATATATATATATATATATATATATATATATAAAGAGAGAGAGAGAGAATTACAAATATACACCAAACTGAGCAGAAAGTGCTATCCCTGGATCCTACAGGAGAATGCTTGATAACATTAACAAAAAATTTTAATACGAATAAATAACATTATCATACAGGTTAGAGGCAAGGTGATGGGTGCAGTAACCCACGGATCTGGGTTCAAATCTCTAAAGAGTACTAATTAATATATATAGGAAAAAAGAGATGAACAAGATGATAATTTTAATCCCAAAAAAGCAAGAAGTCTCAGCAGTAAATGACTGTTTCAGTTCTTGTGGCTGATATATGACAAAACATTGAATGTGATGTTTTGCAAGTTATGTTCAAGCAGAAGAAAAATGTTCTCATTCCAGCTGCTTCAAATTTGTGAAAGTCCTTGTTAACAATGTGGGATATAATAAATATATTCCTTAAAAAATGAAAATACACCCAAAAACAACACTCTTGTTACTATATTCAACAAAGTGTCAGTCCTGGCAGATGAAGCTATGACAACACTATTCTGTAATGCCTGTTCTTCTGATCAACAAGTATAAGTCCCTGAATAAGCCCAGACAGCTTCATGCTTGTTACATTTATTTATGGGAAATGCTTTGATGTCATAAATGTGGATAAAGATCTATGTGGCAAGACACACTGTTTATAGCCAAACATAATCTCCAGTTTATGGTAGCAGACCACTTTTCAGATCTAGTCAAAATAATGTTCCCTGACTTGGAAATTGCACAAAAGTTCTCATACAAACAGACAAAAACTACTCACACTGTGACCCAAGCTTTCGATCTTCATTGGGATAAGAAAGTCAAAGACACATACCACAATGAAAAATTTGCCATTCTCATTGAAAATCCTCCCTCTTTTGAAGTCAAAACTCCTGACCAAATTTTGCAAATCTCCTGATTTGTCCTAAGATGACTTTTCTGTTTTGTCACATGTATAGTTGTTGTTATTTAAAAAAGCACTACAAAAAACACATCTTTCAAATATTACAAAATTTAATTTTGAACAACACATTTTTTTCATACAATGTATCAATAAATGTGCCTTTTTCCACTAACTTTAAACAACTTTTAGTATTGTGAACCAAAAGTTTCACATTCTAGAGAGAAAATGGTTCACAAAGAGGCAGTGATCTCAGCTTTCAGTTTTTCCAATCAAAACATGTATTTATTTTTTTTTGGGGGGGGGGGGGGGGTAAAATTAATGATGAAATACACTACCTATTGCTATTGCATTGCTTACCTTTCTATGATGGAAATTACCCTCATCCATCCATCCTCCCATTACATGAAAAATTCTAGAAGTCCAAAACGAGAAAGAACACAGACCCAGTCTGTCCCCCATGTCATAGGCCCTTGCACGGTAGCCATCCTCTTTGTTAGGGATACAGACTACTTGTGGGACATGTGAGCGGGGTGGGAGGAGGGAATCTGGCAATAGCAACAGGTAAGTATTACATCATTAAAATAAACAAGTTTTACCCCACCCCCCAAAAAAACTACATTTTAGTATCAGTAATACAATATCTGTTGCAATTGCTTGCTGAATTTGTCTGTGCGGTGGGAGGTTGATGGCCTCTAAAACTGGTATAAAAAAGTATATACTCACACTTACAGTAGGAATGTCCACTAGAGAACTGTAAGTTGGTATCAGCTTTGGCCACTTTTTGTGCCACATCTATTGGCCCCAAATAAAATATGCCTTTGCTCTGGTGCACCAAAGACCAAAGGTAAAAGAAGGGGAAAGGAATGTGAGACTGCCAAAATGCGACTTTAATAACATCTTCCAATGACGAATGAGCTAGATAGACCCATGATGCAGCAATAGCTCAAACCTCATGGGCTTTAATCTTCTTGAAAGAACGGTCCCTCTTGGTAAGGGACTGATAAGCCTTCATGATTGTGAGGAAAAGCTACCTAGAAATAGTGGATGCTGAAATATCAACAGAGCCCTTAAGAGGAAGGAACAGACACTTCCTACCCTTCCTTCTCCCTTTTGAAGCAGCCAAACAGAACTGTAAAGCCCTAACTGGGCATAAGAGTTGATCTTGATCATCCCCAGCACAGATATGACAGAGACTGGGGATCTCTATAGGGAGTGGAACTACCAAAGGAAGCCGGTATTTTTTCTAAAGTACGCCGTTGATAAAGGTGATAAACAGATTCATTGTTGCAGTTTAACTGTAAACAACCTTTTTCTATAGACAGGGCATGAAGCTCACTCCTGTGTCTCATAGACACTAACAACAGCAGGAAAACAGTTTTAAGGGTAAAGTTCTCAAAAGAAGATTCACCCAACAGTTCATAGGGGGGTTTTGACAAAGACCACAACAAGCGCTAGAGATTCCTTTTGGACATTAGTGAGTGAGACACCGGTCTCTGCAGCTCAAAATACCTGAGAAGGATCATACATGTGATTCTGCCGGTGGTAGGACAAAAATACAGTTTTAGAGGCTCTCTACCATACATACCATTTTATATTTGAAATCTACTACTTTTGAAAAATAACAATTTTTTTAGAATTTTTTTTTTTTTTAAACAGAATTTTTACAGATTCTATCCCCATCTTACAGAAACCAGCGGGAATCTGTTCCCAGTCTGCTGGGGGACCGGAAATGTTATATCAGCACAGTGATGAGTGGCCGAGTAATTGGCTTAAGAAGGCTAATATGCATACACAACAAGCTGTTAATTGATTACCTTATTGTTGTTATCTGGAGGGTTTAAGGCCAGATGCAGAATGTTTTATGAGGCGTTATAAGTAATAAAGGGATCCAAGTTCATCCATGATCATGGCTTTCGAGTCTTTGAATAAAAATATGATGACCTTTGGCGGAGGTGAGATAAAAGGAGACCGACTAAAATAAGATTTCGGCAGAAACACTAGAGTAATTATTTTGAGTTTTTGTATTGTTTAATTGTTATTGCATTGTTCAAGATGTTTTAGAGGAATAATTATGGGTAGCTCATAATATTTTCTTTCAATTCATGTCAAAATGCAGAAACATGCACTTTCTCCCAATGCTAAAAACTACCAGCTAAGAAATATGAGATTCAGGAATACATCTAAAGTCCAACTAAGGAACTTCTTCCTCGGGGTGAACATAGCTTGAAGGAGTATTGGAGAGCAGTCAGCAGCCTTAAAAACCCAACCACAGGAAAACTGAAGTTTGAACTTCTTCGCAGGCTGAGCATGGTTATTTTGTCATTGCCACTTTTAATGCTGATATAGAGAGTACCTTCATTGTTTGCAAAATATAAAGTGATTCAAGGGAAATCTGGACCAGAAAACTACTGACAGCCTGTTAAGTGTGAAACTTAATAATCACAATGAATGTAATTAGTGGTCACCAGTCAGCGATCTTGTGAAGGAAACTAAAAATACTTGTGGATTTTATAAAAAAAATATTTGCAGTGAACTATGAGATAAACAACTCTTCCTTTTTCATTTAATTGACAATACACTGGTATTCATTCATTATTATTGTAACATTTTCCATTAGAATATGATTCATGTTCAAAAGATGCTGCTTTATTATAGAATGAAATGAATACATATTATGTAAAAAAAAACACTTCTTTTCTTTTCAATCCTCTTAAAACATGTAAAATTCATGTCAATAAAAATTTGACTGGTTTAGAAGCCAATCTACTGAACAAAATTTTTAAATCTACTGGTTTGATGTCCAGGTTCTGTCACATGTATGGAGGTCAGAAATATGAGAATCTGAACCAAAGACCGAGCCTTTTGAGAACTTAAGCATGTTGGAAAGGGCTGCCCTGTATCCCTTGATAGTAGAAACAGAGCATTCTCTCTCTTTGAACAGGAATAGAAGAAGGTCAGCCACTGTGTTCAGAAAGGGACAGCTAGGATTAGCATATTTCCTACTGCACCAATCGCAAAAGATTCTCCACTCTGCATAACAGACTTTGGACATGGACCATCTCCTGACCTGAATGATGCAATTGGCAACCTTGCTCAAAAACTTGTCAAGGAAGATAAATCGGTTGAGATGAGTCAAGCATGAAGGTGGTGAATCTAAGGGCTGTAGTACAGAAGAGAGACCCTGTGCTGTGACGGCAGGTCCCTCCTCTGAGGCAATGTCCTAGGCTGGTCTACCAACAAGGTTGAGAAGATCACTAAACCACAATCATTGGGGCCTTGAAGGGTTTATCAAAATGAGCTGAGCCACGGAGCTCCTGACTTTGTGGAGCACTGGCGGAATCAATCTGAATAGTGGGAAGGCATAAGCGAACAGACAATCCCACTTCAGACTGAAAGCATCCACTGCCCAGACCCTCTGGTTCGGGATTGGGGAAACATAAAAGGGGAGCTGGTTGTTTAGCCTTGTTGCTAACAAGTCTACCAAACAAGTCTACAGCCTGAACAGGGACTCTGCTGTGGATTGGTGCTGAGACTATTCTGTGAGGACTACTTTGCCTCTTCTGAACAAACTGTTTGGCAGAATATTCTTCTTGCCAGGAATATGATGAACTTTGAGGGTAATTCCCTCCAAGTTTGCCCAGAGAAGGAGGTTCCAAAACTCCATGCGAAGAGAAGGAGTATGTGTGTCTCTTTGTCGCCTGAGGTACACTACCACCAATGTATTATCAGAGGAGACCATCACTCAACGACTCCTTACTTGGTTGACACACCCCTGTAGGGCTAAAAATACCCCTTAATTTTTAAATTATGTACAGAATAGTTTCTTCAGTAACCATGAACCTTGAAGAACTAGCCCTTCCAGCTCCAAGTGAGTGCCACACCCAGAATCTGACACACCCGTGAACATGCATGGGGACTCCAGTCAAAAACCAGTCCTGATAGGCCCACCAACTCAAGTGGTGGTGAAATTCTGATCCCAGAAAGAAATCCAAACTGTCAGGGTATCCCTGTATGGTTCCAGATTTCCAGAAGGAGAACTGGAGAGGGCACAGGTGCAGTCTTCCTAGAAGAACCAAGTCCACCATGGGGTTCAAGGTCCCCAGTAGGGATAGATATAAGCAAGCCAACAACAAAGTCTTGACTTGCAATGCCTCCAAAAGGGCCAGGATTCTGTCTATTCTGTCCAGAGGGACACAAACTAATCCCGTGTTGGTGAGGAGATTCATCCACACGTATACAAAATCCTGAGATGAAACTAGTCATTATGGACCAGCATTGGGACAGATCTTGTCTAAGGGACTCCACTCCCATTACTCTGTAGACAGATCTTGTCTAAGGGACTCCACTCCCATTACTCTGTAGACAGATCTTGTCTAAGGGACTCCACTCCCATTACTCTGTAGACAGATCTTGTCTAAGGGACTCCACTCCCATTACTCTGTAGACAGATCTTGTCTAAGGGACTCCACTCCCATTACTCTGTAGACAGATCTTGTCTAAGGGACTCCACTCCCATTACTCTGTAGACAGATCTTGTCTAAGGGACTCCACTCCCATTACTCTGTAGACAGATCTTGTCTAAGGGACTCCACTCCCATTACTCTGTAGACAGATCTTGTCTAAGGGACTCCACTCCCATTACTCTGGTAAAGGCTCTGCATGTGGAGGCTAGGCCAAATGACAGAGCACAAAACTAGAAAACTTCCCAATCCAGGCAAAACCAGAGGTACTATCTCTGAGGAGGAAAAACTGGAATGTGAAGGAATGCATCCTGCAGATTGATGGAAACTGCCCAGTTGCCAGGCCTTATGACTTTCCTGACTGAAGCTGTAGTCTTCATCTTGAATGGTTCCTCCTGAAGAAACTTGTTTAAGGCAGAAAGATTGATAATCAGCCGAACGTTCCGCCCTTTTTGGATACCAGAAAAATCCAGGAGTAGAAAGCCAGAGATTGATCACTTAACACTCTCTCTAATGCACCCTTCTCAAGAAGGGTGTGCACATCTTCCCTTAACTGCACCAGATTTGACTGGTGGAAAAACATGGGGGTCCTTGGCAGAAGAGGACTAGAACTGAAGCCAGTATCCATCCTTCATTGTACAGAGGATCCATGAATCATCTGTTATGCTCGACCAGACCTCCGAAAAGAGGGCTAGCTGAGCACCCACAGGAATTCTTAGAAGAGGAATGCATGGCATGAGAGGGACCAAGTCCCTAGGGCTGTTCCTCCCTCTCCTTAGGAAAGACAGAAGGGCCTGCAAACTTCCTCTGTGAGCCTTTCAAGCAACCTCGTCTAGCAACAGACAGACAAGAGAGAGGCTTAAAATGGGGTTGCTTCCTGGACTGAAGCTGCATCCCTTTATAGAACTTCACTGAAGGCCCAATGGGGTGATAAGGATGAACACGCTTTCTGGTCAATTTTGACAGGCCAGGAGCAGATGCGAGGAACTGGTGTTTTTCGTCCTTCGGGTCCTGAGATGTCACAGAGGGAATGAGATGTCTGAAGTGGGTTTTCTCCTAGTAGCAGATTCGGCAGGAAGACAAGAATGCTTCTCAACCTTCTTTGAGCATCTGGAGGAAGACCAAGCCCCCCTCCTTCCTCTTTGTGTCCACATAAGTAAGTGATGTTGGTCCACGACTCACGACATCCACATTGTTATGAGGCCAAAGCCCTGGCATCCATGGCAGCATAAATGGGAAGGACTATTCACTTCCCTGAAATGGATGCCCCCACATCCTGTAGGGTTTAAGAGGGCTCATTGGGAAGGGGGCATGCTGATCTGATCCACTTCTCTAGTCTGGTGCATGTACACAGACTCCATGTTCCCAATGGGGTTGATCAGTAGCCTGGTTGGGGAGAGGGGGGACTCTTGACCTGATCCCTGTTGCCATATCAAAGGGGCTCTAATGACTGGTATTTGAAGACCAGTGACTGGTGCCTGAAGTTTGGTGCTGAGCCACAGGTCAATGACTAGTCAGGCAACTCTGATCTGAGCCCTCCACAGAACTTAGTGAGTGAGATCAATGCTCCTCCTTCCAGGGTGGCAAGATCTGCTAGTTGCCATCACTAGGCTAATAGCTTGGAGAAGGTGTTCGCTCCTCCCTCATGGGGGGAGGGTGGCATGACTCACTCTCTATCACCGGGCCACAGACTTTAAGAGAATGCTGCTGCTCCTTCCTCACAGGGGAAGGGGAAGGGGTGCAACTCACTCTAGGCCCTAGTATTTCCTCCCTTAGGAGGACCCTGGATCAAACCCTCACCAGCACTGACCGAGTCAAATCAACCATCAGGGGTCCAGAGGCCTTATAATTCTCCAAAGAGAAACATCCTATATCCTCCTGGGATCTAGGAGTGCTCTTCTCCAATGAAGAACTATTCTTCTTCTGGGCCCCTAAGGGCACAGAGAAGAATCCCATATCCTCCTGGAATAAAGGAGTTATCTTCTTCTTCTGAGTCCTAAAGGCCTTTCTTAGTCAGCTTATAAGTTTGCCTACATTCAGTGAGATCCCATACCTTGTCTGACCACAAACAACAGAATGGGCATCCATATATACATTCACAACTAGTGCAAAACGGTAGGTGGGATGTGTGTATCCCATGGGGCTTTCCTATGCCTGCATTTACCCACACTCGGCAACATTTCATTCCTGCAAAACAAAATGAAAAATTTCTTAAGCAGGAAACAATAAATCAAGAAAATTGATAATGATAATGAATGGTGTCAGACCTACATCTAATACAGTTTAACACCTGCAATGCAATACCGGTCAATATAGTATTGATGAAAATGAGTGGTGCGAGACCACCAAAACACACTATTTATGATAAGGATAATAACATGTGGTGTGCAACCACCAAAACTCACTATTTATGATAATGGATTATAATAGCACGTGTTGTGCAACCACCAAAACTCACTATTTAAGATAATGATTGGTGTGAGACCTCCAAAATACACTATTCATGATAAGGATAATAACACGTGTTGTGCAACCACCAAAATACACTATTTATGATAAGGATTGGTGTGAGACCACCAAAACTCACTATTTATGATAAGGATTGGTGAGAGATCACCAAAACTCACTATTTATGATAAGGATTGGTGTGAGACCTCCAAAATACACTATTTATGATAAGGATTGGTGTGAGACCTCCAAAATACACTATTTATGTTAAGGATTGGTGTGAGTCCTACAAAATACACTATTTATGATAAGGATAATAACACGTGTTGTGCAACCACCAAAACTCACTCTTTTTGATAATGACTGGTGTGGGACCTCCGAAATACACTAGTTGGTGATAATGATGGTGTGAGACCCCCTAAGAACATCTAAGATTCATCATGTAATATTAAGCACTGTACCATCAAACCAGATATAATAAAATATATATATATATATAGACAAAAAACAGAGGTCACAAAAAATTCCGGATATGAAGAGAAGGACAATACCTACCACACAAGTCCGGAATCCAAATTTTACTGAGTTAATGATAGAAATCAGAAGAGTTATGACCTACCCTATCGACAAAAGGGGAAGGGTAACATAAATGGGCACTGCCAAAACACCGGTACATATATGCCTCTAAGTTCACAAGGGAGCTTATCCTACAATAAATATACAATGGAATGAGGGTGTAAACACTCTAACCATAAGGAAACACATATTTAGATGCCTAGAACACATAACTGACATGAGAAAAGGCAAATTATCCATAGAGCATGATTGAATTCAAATGAACAAAGATGTCATCCATAAGAAAGTGGATGGATGCTAAGCATGGGCCTGTGACTTAGGGGACAGAATAGGTCTGTGTTCTTTTTAGTTTTGGACTTCTAAAACTTTCCATCTAATGACAGGATGGAATTTTCTTATATGGACGAGGGTAATTTCCATCCTGGAAAGGTAAGCTACCCAAAAGCAACAAGTATTGTATTATTGATATTAAAATAAGAGACACTGCAATAACATATTTGTTCACAGATTTATTTTTAGTAGTGTTTAAGTTTCATTATGGACTAAAATGACTAAATATATACAACTAAACTGTTTCTGGAAACTTTAATATGATCACACTAGCACCCCATACCCTACCACCCAAAGGTCAAAAATCAAATGTCCAACAACATACAACAATTTTCAGAACATCTTGTATATGTGTGTTTCGTGGATAAATTTTATATTTATCCTTGCAGATAATAACTTCCATTTACTGTATCTATAATGTTTAATGGCAGTAATTTAAATCCTTGTTATTTAGTAATTATGTGGTCTAACTAAAATGATATTTGATTTTAAAAAGTATAGAACAGTCTCCCAATAAAAAATTCCAATTTAACACATATATTTACAAACATCTTCTTTAACCAAGTATGATGTCAACTTAATGCAACATCACTTGGGGTATTTTTTTTTCAGAATTCAGTTTTTTCATGTGCAGTTCTTCATCCTGATGTTTACATCCTTTCATTAATAATAGTTAATCTTTCTATAATCGCATACAAACCTTTTCATTGTTAATTAATCTTTCTATAATCACATACAAACCTTCTCATTGTTAATTAATCTTTCTATAATCGCATTCAAACCTTTTCATTGTTAATTAATCTTTCTATAATCGCATACAAACCTTTTCATTGTTAATTAATCTTTCTATAATCACATACAAATCTTTTCATTGTTAATTAATCTTTCTATAATCACATACAAACCTTTTCATTATTCAGAGGAATGTTTTTGTTATCCTTCTCTTTGATAAGCCATCTCATGAAAGTCCTCAAACCAGGCCGTTGCCATGGTTCCCATGGATTTTCCCAGCAGCCCTTCACTTTCTTTGCCTGAAACAGCTCCCCCTCTGCTTCTGCCATTGGCTCAGATATTAGCCATTAACTTCGTTACTGTTTCGTCAACATTGTATATGTAAAGCTAGAGAATGAAATCCAAATAATAATAATAATAATAAAAATAATAATAAATTATTTTGTTTTGATTGGACTGGAAAATCAGGGGAAGGAGACTTAAGTGCTATATGACCATGGCTTGGGAGTTCACCTGCTGGGTTAACAAAATCCACCTAGAACAGTGGTTCCCAACCTTTTTGAGCATGAGGACCCCTTTTTAACCTAAAAAAATTGCACGGACGCCCACACGCTAATAGTTGTACTTTTAGGCTGTGGTGGGGATAAACATTTAGCAGCTTGGCGCGCTAAATTTGAACATGCCTTGCTTGCAGAGGCAGGGATAACAGAGGAAAGCAAGAGCTGGCTGGAGGAGCAATACTTTCTGCGAAGCTATGTGAATTCGCTAACCCCTTGGAATAACCCCGTGGCCCCCCAGGGGTCCACGGCCCACAGGTTGGGAACCACTGACCTAGAGGATTCCAACTATTGAAATCTTGTCCCTATGGTCGTTAAGTCCTTTAATTAGCTCTTTTGTGAATTATGCAACATGGCCACATGACCAGTAATTCCGATCCATCATTACATGGATGGCTGCAAATGAATAACATCAGGTCAGCATGAACAATATAAATATCTGCTTAAATTTACTTCAATCAACAAAGTTTTCTAATTCTCTAATGGACTGAAATAATATTTTAACCTTCTTATTTGACATAAAGATAATGAATATTTAACATTTTACTGTTTTTTCCAACTTTTAACTTTAATTCACCACCATCCTTTATAGTTCCTACATCTCTTGCCACCAATCATGGTAGCTGTGATGCCATCCCTTAGTTTTATTTATTTATTTATTGATTTTCTCACTATAAATCCAACCATTCCATCTCCACCAATTTCTCTCATTCCTATATATGCGTGATACCATTTGCCCATGTGATAAAGGTATATGGGATACAACTACCACATGAGTGCACTCATTGACACCATTTGCCCATGTGATAAAGGTATATGGGATACAACTACCACATTAGTGCACTCATTGACACCATTTGCCCATGTAATAAAGGTATATGGGATACAACAACCACATTAGTGCACTCATTGACACCACAGATGACATTATTATGCTTATGACATCATGGACGTCTGCAATGTTTCTTTCAGTTTTAATGAAAAGACAAATTGTGCTGGCCAGCAAACAGTAATCATGTTAGAACAAATTCTGGTAAACTAAAAATCTATGCTCTTTCTAATGATGTAAAATTTCTTAAAAAGTACTGTGATCCATCTCTATAAGGTACGTCATTATAACACTGCCCTTTTATGGATCACATTACATACTGTAATAGTAATACTATGTATAGTGTACCCCAATACAATGCACTTCAGTATAACACAGTCTCATTTATAAGACAGGTATGGTCATGGATTCCATTATATTATGTAATAGTAATATGGTGTATAGTATACCCATTATAATGCACTTCATTATAATACAGTCCCATTTATAAGACAGGTATGGTCATGGATTCCATTATATTATGTAATAGTAATATGGTGTATAGTATACCCATTATAATGCACTTCAGTATAATACAGTCCCATTTATAAGACAAGTATGATCATCACAATACATTATATAATAATAATATTGTGTATAATGTACTCCAATATATGCAATCTCACCTACAAAATGGTCCACTTTATGGCTACATAAGCAGTGTTATAGTGAGGGATCACTGTACTAAGTATGATGTACCCCAATATAAGGTGACCTCACATATAACTAAGAACACTTTTATTACCCATTTTAACAGTGTTATAGTGAGAGATCACTGTACTATGTATAATGGTATAATGTACGTCATTATAATGCAACTTCATCTATAGCATGGTATGCTTGTATGACTGAGGAATCACTGTACTATGTCTAATCTACCCCTATATAAGGTAACCTCACACAGAACACTATACACTTGCATAGCTACCTTAGGTGGTGTTATAGTGAGGGATCACTGCACTATGTATAATGTAATTTTTCTACCCCAATATAACACGACCACACATACAACATGCCACACTTCTATGGATCCTTTAAGCAGTGTTTTAGTGTGGGATCACTGTACTATGTATAATGTACCCCAATACAATATGACCTCACCTGCAACATGGTACACTTTTATGACTGCCTTCAACAGTGTTATAATGATGGTTCATTGTACCATGTATAATGTACCCCAATATAAGATTACCTCATATATATATATATAAATCTACAGGAAAATGTTGGCACACAGTAATTGTCACATGAAATACCCAATGATTACATGTATTCATGACCACTCATACTTTCATCATAAATCTGTTTATTCACTGGTAAATACAAAGCTCAAATTGAACTAAAAATATATCAGCCACATTTTTTTAAAATTTGTTTGAAAAAGAAATAAAGCATCAAATACAAAAGCAGTATGAAAACAAGAATCCCTTGAAGTGACTAATGCTCTATTGTCTGAAAAGTATTTCCAGGAATTCAAGATGAGACCATTTCATTTTTTTTAACTGCTGAGTTTTAAAGCTATTTGTAATATTCTTGAGCAATAAGATTTTCAAAAATTAGCCACTGTGCCTGCCATTGTGTGTAAGCTCTGCACCATTTTCATTTAAGACAAACCAGATATCATTAGAAGACCTTTGGTGAAAAAAATCCCAAGCCAATATGACCATACATTCAGGAGAATTAGTGACAAGATTTTCATTATGTCCATTTGTGGCAACCATATTGGATGTCTGCAGAGCACCACTTTAATTTAGGACCATCTACATATACAAAAAAAGTCTGCTGGTGAAAACCCTATGTCGATATGACCATAATTTTTGGAGGAGTAGCTATAACAAGATTTTCAAGATGGCTGCTGTGGTGACCATATTGAATATCAGATCGGCACAATATTTAAGATCAACTAGACACCATAAGAAGTCTTCCATTGAAAAACCTCATGTCGATATGACTTTCTGTTCACGGGGTGAAACAATAACAAGATTTTCAAGATAGCTGCTGTGGTGGCCATATTGGATGTCAAGTCGGCACCATTTTCATTTAAGACCAACTAGACCTTGGGATAAATGTGTGTGTAAAATTTCATGGTAATCCTCCAAGAAATTTCGAAGGAGTAGTGATAACAAACTTGTGCTAACTGACAGACGGATGTCCGACAGACAACAGGCCATCCCATAAGCTCTTTTGATCTATGATCAGTATAGAGTTAAAAAGGAACATTTTACTTGTGTCATTTTATCATTAAATACCATAATGTATATTTTTATTCCCTTCTATCAATCTGCACACTGCAAATACTTGTACTACATAACAGCTGTCAATTTCATTCCTCTCAACCCCTCTTCTACTAAACTATATCATCCTGATATCATCTGACTCAGTAACGTATCTGTGAATAACTACACATATCTCCAACAACCTGTCTTGAAAAAAACACATTAATAACATTACAACCAAGGCAAAGAACACACTAATAGTTATCAAGAGAAACATCAAAACAAACAAAACAGAGATAAAAGAAACAGTACACAAAACGTATGTAAGACTTCTTCTACATACCGTCTATACTCGTGTATAAGCCGGGTCCAAATGCAAACAACATAAACCCTGATCTGATGTCGCATAATGAGCTGGCAGATCAGGGTCTTGGTTGTTTGTTCTACTGATTAGTCCTTAAAAAATCCATAGATCCAGATCTGCCAGCGCATTATGCACCGGCAGATCTAGGTCTATACAGTTTGCAGTTGGTATTTGCTTATACATGAGTATTCCTCTACTGCTTGAGATCCATGGCAAAAGAAATATACCCACCAAACTGAAATGTTTCAACATAGGGTGTAACTGATGATACCCATGGTACTCCAGCCCAGTGTGTAACTGATGTTAATCATGGTTACTGCAGCCCAATGTGTAACCAATGCTAAATGTGGTATTGCAGCCCAATGTGTAACCAATGCTACCCGTGGTATTGCAGCCCAGTGTGTAACCAATGCTACCTGTGGTACTGCAGCCATGTGTGTAACCGATGCAACCAGTAGTACTCCAGCCAGTGTTGCCAGTTTAAAGGGCAACATGATTTTAGTGCATACAGGGCAGTTATACAGAGCTAGATGCATGTATTCAACAGAATATTGCTTTTTAAATTACTTCACTTTTTTTCTCCAAAAAATTGATTGTTAAAGAGGGTAGAAGATTCATTTACTATACAGCTGTGATTCAGATTATCAGTGGTGACTAATAAATGGGGATGAGCAATAATTAGAGCATATAAATAATTTTCAACATGAGTTTTTAAAAAAAATTTAAAATTTTTTTTTAATTCGTGCACAAATAGAGGGTTGTGCCATTACTAAAACATGGAATAAATATGATATCAGAATATAATATGCACAAGTCCAAGCCAATCCCTTTAGATTAACTCCTGGAACAAATTCCACATGCACATGGCTGCATGTATACGAGTTATCACATGGGTTGCTATGTAATAATCATTGCGATTTAAAAAGTTTCCAGGTGTAAACTTCATATTGGTTTGTTAAGTACATTGATAATGTACAAACAAGAGTTCAAGCACAAAGCCTTCACACATAATTTTGCGGTGAGCGGGTTATAGACACACTCATGTGGAGGATGGTGAAGGGTGTAAACCCACTAGACTGGTTTGATCCAGGGAGTCAACTATGGATCTTGGAACTCAGCTGGCTTGTGCCTGCATAAAACACTACCTAGTGTGCATTAGGAGGGAAGGAGTGGTGTGGAGAAAAGGCTACTTCTGTCACAAGAGGGGTCCACTCTACCTCTGATACCAGAGTGGAGTTTGCCCACCTATGTAAGTCTCAAGAACAAGTAACCGAGGATGCAAGTATTTGGACAGGCATGAGTAATCAGTTGCAGACCCTATATCAGATTCTGTCTGACCTGTGGGGAATAGGTGGACTGGTCACCTTTGTCACCAAGGGACACTGGCATGCCCAGTTACCTTGGTGTAGGCATGTCAGTTTGTCTCCCAGAATCTACAGTATTAAATTATTGGGATTCCTGGAGCTTTGGCCAAATTAATCAACTATTTGCATTTGTGTTATTTCAGAATTAATAGTGGTAGTGGGCTTGTCTTAATAACAATTATCAGATTAATGATAATTGGGTTTAAGGTACATGTAGCATAGACAAGATAGTGTTGTGTGTTCTGGGAAGTACATGTTGTTTTACAATTTGTATATTGCTGGGTTTATAAGGGAGATAACCCAGTGTACAGTGTGTATGTGTCTCTGAGGTTGTGGCCCTGTTGTGTTTGGGTTTTTGACAGGATTGGACCTGTTCCAGTATGGATGCTATGAAAGGAAAGAATTTCTCACCCATTCACCCACCCATAACAGTAGAAGTTACAATTTCTATGCTTCTGTGAACATGAGACCTGTTTTAGCTGATGGTAATGGAATACAGTTGGAAGCATTGAGACTTTATATTAAAGTTTTACATTGCTCCATACTGCTTACTTCTAGAACTTTACAGTCAGAACAGTTAGCAGCATGAACACATGTCAGTTTGATTTCAAATTTCCTGTTATTACTTGTTTTAATAAATAATTTGTTGCAGCCCATGGGGCTCGGATGGTGAAGGGTATAAACCCACTGGATTGGTTTGATCTAGGGAGAGACAACTATGGATCTTGGAACTCAACTGACATGTGCCTGCATACAACCCTACCTATTGTGCATTAGGAAGGAAAGAGTAGTGTCAAAAAACAGGGCTATTTCTG
Source organism: Margaritifera margaritifera (assembly GCA_029931535.1). Taxonomy (NCBI): domain Eukaryota; kingdom Metazoa; phylum Mollusca; class Bivalvia; order Unionida; family Margaritiferidae; genus Margaritifera; species Margaritifera margaritifera. Next base: position 1,841,949 of record JAQPZY010001666.1, on the reverse strand, counting down.
TCACCAGCGGGGAGTTTGCCTACCTATGTAAGTCTCAAGAAAGAATAACCGAGGAGGCAGGTGTTTCAGGCAGACATGAGTAATCAGTTGCAGACCCTATATCAAATTCTGTCTGACCTGTGGGGCCTACGTGGACTGGTCACCTTTGTCACCAAAGGGACACTGCTTAGAGAGCATGTAAAACTATCCTCAGAGCAGTCTATACAATAGATTATCATAGAGGCAATTAAAAGGTAAGGTGGTCACACATAAGCAACCACCATTTCACAAATTACTTAATTGGCTGAGAATAGCTTGGGTGAAGTCATGTTAAATTCTTTGAAGACTGCTGTGGGAGAGCCCATAAGGCTAATTTGCATAGGTAAAGTGGAACAATCCAATTTGTTTGAAGTTATAGGTAGATCAAAGAGATGCATGCTGAAGAACAAGTTATTATACATCATTGTCTTGAATGAGAATGTTTAAGCTATCTTTATTAAAGATTATTGGCAAGTTTGTGATAAGCGGAAATATTTCCTTGAACTCTGATTTTACTCCATATATAAAATGCAAAACATGATTATTTCGGTAGTCACAATAGTGTACAAGTCTGATTTTTTTTTTTTAAGGTAATAGGTCGAAATGTACCTGTGACTCATGAAATGATGTGCCATCTGCAAAGCGAACAAAGCCCAGCAAAACTAAATTTCAGAACTTCTTGACGGAGTTTGACTTTGTAAAGCGCAACAGCAAAAGGCAGCATTTTATTTTTGCACACAATGCAAACACCATATTGACATCAGTCATTCTGGAGTGTATGACATCTGCTGACATAGCAACATCAACCAGCATATTTGACACTCGCTCACATCAATGCTGATGCAGAAAGATCATTTTCTATGCTGAGAAAAATTCAACAAGATCTTCAGGAGTTTGAACAATAGTACCATCCAGTCTTCAATGAGTGCTAAGATGAACACAAATGACACTAGCATTATCTTCACCCCCACCCCCCACTGAACATTTGAGACCAGCAGAGACTGCATCCAAATAAGAAAATATTCCACTGTCCAATGGATTTTAAAGACAGAAACAAGGTATATTTTTATTTATTTAATGTTGTCTGTCTGGTTGTGATTATGTGAGTGTTAGCACATGTGTGTGGTGATGGTATTGGACAATGCTAAATCTACCCACTATATTTTGTTTGTAAGTGTATTAAATACTTCAAAGAAAACATGCTATTTTCTTTTTATATATATATAAAATTTGAATTTCCAGTAATCTTCTATAAGCTTATATGAAAAGATAACTTATTCTCATTTGGATGACATCACTTTCTTTGGTCATGTGCACCGACCCCCCTTGGGATCTCAAAACACACTTTTTGAGTCTTCAAAAAACCCCAACACTGTCTGGGAATTTGACAGGTATGTGTTCATCTATTTATCTATATACCAGCTTAAATCTTGTTACGACTCTATGGTCTAAGAAAAATGTAACAGAAAGAAAGTGAAACCAACAAATCAAGTAAAAATCAACAAGCAATTTATTACTAGATAATTAAAATCAAAAATCAAAAAGTCACTTACAGTGATGTGTTTTGAAATCCTAATAATCCAATAAGAATGATTGTTCTAATCACAAGTCCTAAATATAGAATGTTCCGAATTCACGGCTGTGTCCTTGAATGTTATGATGTGCTAATGGTCTCCAAAATCCTGATGTACTAGAAATCTTGATGTGCTGATGTCAAAATGAAGTATTCCAAAATCTCTGAATAAGTTCAGTTAAATTCCAAAATCATCAATTAAAAATCCAAAATCCAAAAGTTTATGAGCACTGTTATAATCCAATGAATATTTAAAATAATTCCTCTCTTAGAATTTGGAATGAATTTTCACAACTGTAATAGCTCTTTACAAGACTGATGGTAATGTCAAAACTGAATAAATGTCCACCAAACATGGTATATATAAAGATTGGTCACATGACAGAATGTTCTAGAACATGTGTCATCTTAATGGAATTTTACTTGTAAACAACAATCAACCTTGACCTTCAAATTGAGAAAACATATTGATCAAAACAACCTAATTCAAGGACACTAGTTAAACATGTTTTTCCTGATAAGAGATTTAAGCAAATATTAAAGTGAAGAAACATTTATAATTTCCTAAAATATTTATAATATTATATAAACATCATACATAACAATCTTGTTGACCATAATCGGTAATTTAGTTTTCTATACTCTACTAATTAATGAGTCTTGAGTTTCAATCTCTAACCACTTTCTTTGTATCCTTGTATTTGGTTCAAGGCAAAATCTACAAAATGTAAAAGTTTGATCTAATATTTTCCCTTTATGTTTCTTTTGTGAAAGAAAGTATGTGGAAACCCATCCACAAAACACAAATTTATATGATGAATAGATACTATTGTGTAAGATATCAATGAATAGATACTATTGTGTAAGATATCAATGAATAGATACTATTGTGTAAGATATAAATGAATAGATACTATTGTGTAAGATATCAATGAATAGATACTATTGTGTAAGATATCAATGAAACGATATAACAATGATAAGGAACAAGAGGCTTCAGGATTGTTGACAGTGAGCCATCAATTACCATGACTACGCACATTACAATGTGCAACAAACATTGTGCACGGTCTTCAATCCTACCCTGTGGTCACTTGCACCTTAAGCCACAATATGTAAATAGTCTAGATGATCACTTTCAATCTATGTATACAGTTAGTGACTCTAATAATACCAAGTTAAAAGTGTGGCTAAAATTGGCAGTGTATCTGTATCTCCGCCCTTCCCTGGGACATAGCCCAGTTCATAATTTGGAAACTGTTGCCATGGCTATCTTATTATCATATATACATGTACTAAGCATCAAAAGAAAAATGTTGAGACGGTAATAACACTGGCCATTGTGTCCAATGTAACTCTCTGGTACTTAGCCAAATTAAAGCCACTTGGAAATGATAGGAGTATCTGATATTAATGTAGATGAAAATATTGTCAGGTCTGAATGGTCTAGCCACTGGCCTCACATCTTTGTGCTCATATGTTCCATTCCAGGCTCCAGAAATAGAGAGAGTACAGTCGATGCCATCGTAAGGGGCGGGCGATATGGGCGACCTGGGTGCCAAGTCCATTTGGCAGAGTTTGCAATATTTTTTTCCAAATGGGGGGTTAAAAAGGCGACACTCGCCTGGGGCGCTGTTTCATCCAGTGGAAACTTCCAACAACCCTGAGTACAATGGTAACCCATCCATGATCTGCTAATATCTGCTGTTACCATAGTTTCTTTCCACTGAAATGACCACACTATGACAACCTAGGTGCTGTTGAAGGTACTTGATATATGCAGGGGACAACAATTACCAGGCCCAACCAGCCTGGATCCATATAAATCATTGTTGGGCACATGACATTTCATGTAATTATCATAAAGAGACATATAAACAAAAATAACTCCAGTTTCTGTTTCAATTGTTACACATCACCTTTACCATGTTAGTAGGTCAATATTTGAATTGCTGGCCCACATAGACTAGTGATCTGAAATGGAACCTTCAAATTCAAGAATTATGCAATAAAGCAAATTGTACTTTAGCCCATTTAAGACATAACCTGTCATCTTCCCCACAAAATGCAAAAGAATTAGCTTACAAAGATTTAGTTAGACCTATTTTAGAATATGCCTGACAGTTTGGGATCCCCATTCACAGGTCTGAGAAGATGAAATTTAAAAAACCAGAAGCAAGCAGCCAGGTTTGTTCCATCTGATTATGGTTATACCCCAGGAAGTATGAACTCAATATTGAATAAGTTGTCTTGGAAACCATTAAAAAAACATAAGACTGGAAAATAGATTAATACTTTTCTACAAAGGTTTGACAAACAAAGCAAAAATACCCTGCCACAACTTAATCAGACTAAAACAAACCAGTAGAAATCAACATGAATGTACTTACATGATACCGTACGCATGAACTGATAGTTACAAAGTTAGATTTTTCCCCAAAACAACCAAAGACTGGAATTCATTACCACGAATATTAACGACAACTGCCCAATCCTCAGAAAACCAAATTGAAAACTTTTCAAAATTAACATGGACACATTTTTTCTAAAATAAGTTCCTATTCTAAAGGTTGACACTGAGTGGTGCAGATATGTCAATATGATGTAGGACTGAAAAAATAAAGATCAAGATCATGACCAGCCTTATTAAGCCACCTCCTTATATCCTGCTTTCTAAAGCACCCCGTGTCTTTGCAAATGACTACATATACTGTACAATGTTAAAAACTAATTTATCCAGTGTTCAAATGTCACACAAAAAACAATATCAATAACTATTTATCACAAATATAGAAAAATGTCACTAAATCATCACTAATATGTAAATAACTAATTGTACAAATAAGTGTCAACTCTTTCCCTACATGTGGCCTATTTGACACACACTAGAATCCACTGTAGAAAAACACATGGACAGCAGAAACACATAACACAACTACAATAGTTCTCATACTTACAAGCAAATTCAATATATATCCAATTCATGCATACATATAAGGTTTATTTAGGATAATTAGCTAATGTCAAGTACTTTTAATTATCTTTAGACAGGTATTAAGAACGAAGGACTGAAAATACCCAAAGATATAAACTTTGGTGGATTAATATTTACAGAACTACATGCTGTGAAAGAAGAGCGGAAAAGAAGTAAAATGTAAACAAGCAAATGAGTCATTTCATAGTATGTATTTCAGGAATGTTTAGGACTTTTCTTTGCTATTAACACTTACCTGACCACAACTGTACTTAATATATATAAAGTTTGATAACCATCAGGTTACAGGCATGCGTGTAATATGATTGTCGGTCATGGAACTGGGTTGACTGGAAGAAGACTAATATGGCAGCCCCCATTACATGGCATCATGATGTTTGCAACATGCATTCTACACAAGGCTCAATGAATATGAAAAATGTAATACTCATTGCATCTTGCTTAGTCTTCATGCAACATGATAATTACAATGCAATAGCTCAATACTACTATCTCAATGCCATGATCTATGGCACGTAAAATGCAACATCAAATTGCCCATTTTAGCTCTTATAAATATCTTTTCCTCAAAACAGATTGAACCTGCACATTTAAATAGCAGTTTTTTAAGTTAATAATTTATAACTTTTCACTCATTATGTACTATATGTGATACCACACCCACCCTGTTAAGTCTATTTGCATTACCAATTACCCCTAATTCACAATTTGCATTGGTGTTGTCATTTCAGAATTAATACTGGTTGTGGGTTTGTCTAGGTCTGCCAAGAGCCCTTAATCCACTATTTGCATTTGTGTTCTTATTTCAGAATTAATACCGGTTGTGGGTTTGTCTAGGTCTGCCAACAGCCCTTAGTCCACTATTTGCATTTGTGTTGTTATTTCAGAATTAATACCGGTTGTGGGTTTGTCTAGGTCTGCCGTTAAGATAAGATTTATTTAAAGTCGGCATGATTTAAAACAACAGTTCAACATAAGCTCTAATGAGCTTTTTACCGACGTGACATAATAAAATAATAATGACATTAAAACAAAGATTTGCAAGACGTACAAACATAGTACATAGATACAACTGGACAAAATACACATAGTGCATAACTTAAAATATTGACAAGCTGATCATTTTAAAATCGTAGTAATTAAAAGTGAATTCAATATTTAGGTCATCTAAAAAAAAAAAAGTTATTACAAAATTACAGGTTAACAATCGAAATTTATATTAAACGCAAGAGGCAAAGGCACCAATTTTGAAGTAAAAGCAGATCATGCATTACTTAAAAGAAAGGAGCTCACAGTTGGCACCTGACAGTATACATAAGACAAGGACACATAAACACTCAATTTCATTCATCCATCTACACATTTACTCATCAATCCTGTTCTTCCGTACTACTAAAGCACGCCATATTTCGATCGCAATTTAAATGGTTTCTATCACTTCCACTGCAACTCCAACTATGACTTGTGTTTTCCATTTTCGGCAAAGATCTAACTTACCAATTATTGTTAAAAATGATACGTTACTGTGTCAGTAGGGTTAATTTGAAATAACCTGCAGATACAGATACTTATTCCTCGTTGAACATGTACGTCACATATCATTCAGACAGTGCATAATACATACAATTATCAATTTTACATGTATATTCAACTTGCATAACTCCAATCAACTAAAAATAAAATTTATAAAGGGAGATAACTATAACCGAAAACTCAGGAAACTCCTACCATTTTCCGACTATTGCACTAACTTCCACGTGGAAATGCTTATACATCTTGTCTAAATTCGGAGGCGAATACAAAGTTTAAAAGTATAATACCCACTGATCTACAATATCTGCAGAATCGCGAAACACAATATTGCTGAATTTAATTTCAAACGGTCTTTAAGATTTCCCTTTTCATAATTGGATAGCTCTCCCAAACTGGCTTTGATCTGCATTTCTTAATGTCATCATTTTCTTGCTTAAAATAATCTGACACATTTTCTGTGGACTTTTCCATAGATTTTTTTTAAATTTTGTAACGGGCGAAAAATATATCTTTTCGATCATTATCTTTTCCTTTACTCTTGTGTTCTTTTAATCTAGGTTTTATGCAATGCCTTCAAATCATTATTCCAGTAGGACTTTAAGAAGGGTTTGAATTTGAAAGTGGTGAGGGTGTTTCTGCTCGCTATAACTATTGCATGAACTATTTTGATATGCAATAAATCAATTTCCTTCTTGTTTATTGGAAGAAAAGTCTTATAGCACTCTAACAATCAGTCTAATTCTTGCGCATATTCGTATATTTTGCTGGAGTCAGCTTTTTTCCAACTGTACTTGAAATCATAGAAGTTTGAACCACACATCTTGTAAACTTGAAATTCAAAAGATCCAAATATGGGTTTGTGATTTGAAAAATGTAAAGGAATCATCATCAATTATCATTGTCCCTTAGACCATATCTATCTCTGAAGTGTCAAAAATGATGTGATGAATTAGAGACTTACTTGCACCAGAATAAGAAACATGTGAGCATCAGGGACATTTGCAAAAGTCAACAGTGTTCAAAGAAAAAATAGTGTGGCGAACCAAAAGGGAATGCAGCATTTTACTTCCCGAATCCTTCGTGTACGAACATGGATTGGAATTAAAATCACCCCCAAGGATAACAATACATATGACTTTTCAGAAATTTGGACAATGAAATTTAGTGAACGTAAATTCATTGAAACTAACGGGATAGTTGGGTTATTGCTACATTTTCCTGAACGATGACTTTTCTGAAATTCCGACAATTAAATCTAGTGAAGGTAAGTGTCATGATAAAAGTGTCATTTTTTTTTGTTTTTTTAAATATTCTGAAGTAACTGTAAACTCTGGTGTTTGAGAGCACAAATTCGAAGCTTTCTGTGGAAATAGAGCTTAATAATAATAATAATAATAATAATAATAATAATAATAATAATAATAAAGGAATACGGAAATGTTGTCGATGTCACCTTTGTTTCTTTAGTCTTTATCGGGTCAGGCACACATGTATTTAACACGCGCGTGTGTGTGTGTGTGTGTGTGTGTGTGTGTGTGTGTGTGTGTGCACAAAATTAGATACACCACACACACACACACACATATATATATATAGATATATATATATATATATATATATATATATATATATATATATATATATATATATATATACCGCCTCCATATTGACACAGATATGTATATATACACACAAATATGCCCCCTCCATATGTCAAATATACAATTTTTATAGAAAAAAGGAAACATATTTCGGTTTAGAGGAAAATTCCAGAGACTCCCCCACCCTTTCACCACCCCGATAATATAGTTGGTGCCAAACATTTTCTTCTTCAAATAATGTTTAGCCTTTCATATTGTTCATTAGAAAAAGGTGAAAACTTAAAACTAACGAGCATACATTTATATCTTTTTAATCATCAGTTGTTTCCCACAAGAGCCGGCTTATGTGAAGAAAATATTATGTCTGAGGAGGCTTTCAGAATTTAAATTAGAATTTAGATAAGGCTATATTATTTGAAGTTTTTCTTCATTTTTTAGGAAAGAAAAGAATCTGAAGTGCATTTCATCATTCTTTGAAATTTTAGCTCAGCTGGCAGTATGGCCATGTCTGTCGTCCGTCCGTCCGTCAACATTTGCTTATTACCACTACTATGTTTTTATGCGATTTCGATCAAACGTGGAATATGGGTACATATCATCAAGATCTCAGATGTTTTCGAATATGGCTAAGATCTAAGCATATTAATGAGGTGATCTTGCGTCTTATTGGCCGAGCTTGTTACCACTCTGGGGGCAATTTATTTGATCCCTTTTTTATCAAACGTGGAATATATGCTTATTATCATCAAAGTCTTGGACGAGTTGGATATCGAGTGAGATCCACGCATGTTGATTACGTGATCTTGCATCAGAGTGGCTGAGCATGTTACCAGTCTGGAAGCCGCATTGCGGATACTATTTTGATCAAACTTGGAACGTATACTTATATCACGAAGGTAATTGATGATTGGATAATAAGCTAGATCAACGCATGATAAAATGCCATATGAGAGAGAGAGAGAGAGAGAGAGAGAGAGAGAGAGAGAGAGAGACGAAACGTCGAGACTTCAGAACTACCAACTTTTTTATTGAGAATATTTTGGGTAACGGTTTAGTCTCTTCTTTTGTTTTCCTGAAAGTTTTAACTTCGTCATAGACAGACACTCAAGTATTAACAGCAGGTGTTACAACCGTGGTCAAAGGGAAAATATGCATCGATAACAAAGCATCTAATAATTTATTTGCCATTATTTCCGTGTTCTGTTTTTCGTATGTGGATTTTTAAAAATGTGTGTGTTGAATGTTATCAAGCTAGCACGCTATGCAGATAGAGGTTATCCCAATTTAAATAATAAAAAAGACCGTAAAGTAATAATATCATTTGATGTATTTTTTAACTCTGTAATTTAAATACATCATCAATGGATAGAAATCTACATGAAAGACGTTACTGCGAGGATGACAATGACTTGGATATTTTAACTGATCTCGCATTGACAAAGACCTCAGATGTTTTCTTTATTTGTTTTTCGTCCATTTTATCCAACTCTTTTTCAGTTAAAGAATTTCTAGTTATTCCTTGTATGTCCCATTCTTATACTTATTTTCAACTCTTGTTTGTATTCTTCATTTTCAGGGGAATTAAAGCCACTGCTATTTTTATCTTCTGTGAAACCTAATTCTTTTTTCAGTTCTTTTTTAAAATGCATTTAAAATAGTATAAAAATGGCAGCATGTGGTGGAAAAGATTTTGATCAATGATTTGAAAATATTCTTTATAATAAGGATGGTTACGAGGAACGAACTACGGATGCAGTAATTGAAGATTTTATCACAGCTAATAATTTATTTAATTAGGGATGTGAAATTTCTCAACAAATATCTGCAGCTTAAATGATTAAATACAAAGAATATGTTAAACACGATTTAAACTTAAATGATACACAATATCAATTAATTAGGCCTCGTGTAAAATCTTCGGGAGAGACATTGTATTACCAAGAGGTACGCAAACAACCAAAAAATTTAAGCAAAAAAAAATATAAAAATTAAAACAATAGTCCATATAAGATACTAGCACCTAAATCTATAGCGACTAAAGGTGGCAGTGACTTATTCGAGTCTTTGGTCTAGACAAAAGAAGAAGATAAATTGACACAATCAGCTGGTAAACCTACAGACTGATTATCAACCTTTAGAACATACTGTTGTACAATGACAGCTCTTAAGTGTTCCTGGCGAACAGAAATGAAAACGATTGAATATACCATCGCTGGCAAAGGTGTGAGCATCACGTGATTTACAGGTAAGCTGGCCTAATATCTGTCGCCTATCCGACTGCCACTATATATGATATACAAATTCAAATCGTCATAACTTGAGCATTTTTTTCAACCAGTTTTCATGAAATTGTCAGGATGCACTATCATGAAATTGTCAGGATGCACTAAAAAAAATGAACACCAATTAACATGGGGTAAGAGTCAACATAAAATAATTTGTTTTTATATTACACGCTATGCTAACGAGTAGGCCGTAATTGTGTCTGCTATGGTGATAGGTCAATACAGCACTGACTACTGGACGATATCAGTACCGTAATGACGGAATATCACGTGATACAAATACGGACGCGCCCTTTACAACAATAATGGATTATGGGATTTTTGGATTGCTGTTTCATCTTTCATTTTAAAATTTTTATAGCACTGTGACAAAACTTAATATTCTGCAAGACAAATCAAAACAAAGAAAAATATAATAAAAACAAGAGGTCCAAGTGGTCCTGACATCGCTGATATGGTTGGCATGTCTGCGTAATAGACAAATGCAGGAACACTTGGCCAAGAAATGTGGGATTCAGTAGGAAGCAACATGTATCTGTAGAAATTTCTTCCAATGTTGTTGTTTGCATATACTATGAAAATTGTTGTTTCAATGTTTCTCAATTTTCGATCTATACATAAATACTTAAAGGAACATCAGCATCATTTTTCCAATACAGAAATATCAGGATGCTTTTGATCAAAGGTGGTCAAATTCTGACGAACGATTTTTATTTCTCGATAAAATGTTCTAGTTTTAGTAACTGTGACCATATTTGATTGCGGATCAGCATTATTTGTGTAAATTTATTTTCTGTTAGATTTACACAAATTCTGTTGACTGGTCTTTCTTAGAAGAAGTCGTTTAGACGTTTTTGTATTATTTAGTAACGGCGCCATATCTGAGGAGGAATCAGAATAATTTGTGCAAACTCCAAAGCCCTTAATGCCAGGATGCTTTCTGTCAAACTCGGTCATATTCTGATGAGTGGTTTCTGAGAAGTCGTTTAAATGTTTTTGTATTTACAGCAGCATCTTCCATATTTGATGGAGGATCAGCATTATGTGCACAAAAGTGAAAGCGATTTATGCCAAGATGCTTTATGTCAAATTTAGTCAAATTCTCTTCAGCGGTTTCACAGAAGTCGTTTCAAGATTTGCATGAAATATTAATCTCTTTATGCCAGGATGATTTCTTTGAAAATTCGCTCAGATTCAGTTGACCCGATTTTTTAGAACAGTTCGTTTAAGGGTTGATTTTTTTTTTTTTTTTTTTTTTTTTTAGAATTAGTCGTTTACAGATTAATATTTTTTATAATTTATTTTGAGTACCGGCAGCTATATTTTTTGGTGGATTGGCATCATTTGTATCAAATTGAAAACCCTTCATGCCAGGATGCTTTCAGTTTAATTTGGTCAAATTATGTTCAAAAATTTTCAAGAAGAAATCATTTAAAGGTCTTTATAGTTTTAGTATTCGCTGCCATATTTTAAGGCGGATCGGGATTAATTGCAATGTCTTGAAAGCCCTTTATATCTTGAATATGTATATCTCATTCTCGCAGACGAAATGAGACTAATACGGCCCTTCAACCGTACTGGATTTTTATAAGAAATTCTCAATACATTTATTTTAGCAAGATTTCCCACTCTTGAAAACTCTTCTTGCAAAAGACACAAAGCGTTGTTCTTTAAAACCTCTTGCTATACATATTTTAAGTGTGTTGCCATGAAAGGAGAATCATATTCGATGTATTGAACTTTGGAAATAATGACTTTTCATTTATTTTCTTTGAAAATGAATTTCACTTCTACTGCCTTTGTTACGGTGTTGCCGGCTTTCCAGCACCGATTTATGGCAGTCGGAACATCCTCTGCCTTTTTCGTCAAGTCGAGAAATAAACATAGGATGTAATTCGTCGCTATTGAGAACTGTTTATCGCTATAATGGTTCGAATGCACTCGGAACATCACCCTACCATTTACGTCATATCGATAAATAACCTCAGATGTATTTTAGGAATACATATAAATTTGACCGGTGTGGTGAATCGTCTTCGAACAGTCTCGAAACCAGTATGTCACACGGAATCTGACAATAAAGTTTTCAAGATATACTAGGCGTTCAGTTTGAAAGAAATGCTCGCTTGCTTCTTTTAAAGGAAACCATGGTTAAGCAGTATCGACTTCTGTGATATTTAGGATAATATACACCTTAACACGTATGTCATGCAAGGTAAATGACCGATGTATCCGAATGTATTTCAGTTATTTTACTACATCATTCTGCGGTTTTTGTAAAATCAAATCAGAATATTTTTCATCATGTGATAAACGGATCTAACAGTTGTGCTCATTTAGAATGGAACTTGTAAAACATGTCAAATAAGTTGAATCTTGTGTATGTTAATCTATTTACGAGTATACAATTTTGGAGAATTCCTTTATCTTGGGTCAGATGGAGTTCGCTTATATCCTCACCGTTACAAGATTAATGAAGAAACATAGAGTCAAACGGATTCGATATGAGAAAGTCTGAGGAAAATTAACACAACAAAGTTTTCAATAGTGTTTGTTGAATTCCCATGCTTTTTTCACCTTTAAGCCCAGAGTTTTAGAAGCATCACACACACACACACACACACACACACACACACACACACTTATATCAACTGCAGTATCTCGAGATAAAGTACACGTAATTAAAGTACACAAAATGTTTCACTGAAAACTCACGAATATTTTAAAGCTGCACATTTTTCAAAAGGGGATTTATTAATATATTACAGACCAAACCAACAAAGAAAAACCTTTAACACTGTTGCATACTTTGCTACATAGATTAAGCGTCTACAATTTCATTCTTGCCAAAAGAGGTATCATTAAAAACAACATGATGAATTATGTTGGGAATTTCAACTATTTATTAGTACATACATCAGTGCCTAATGATTCCAAAGCATTTATGAGCGTGTAATTCCTGTTCAAAGCTACTTCATAAATTGCAACTTCGCAAAGAAAAAAAAACAAACAAAAAATATACAGTATGGTTCCTATACTGTGGATTTAGAAATCAATATCTCAAAGTTTGGATTTCTCTTCAAGATGGCGACCATAAACGTCCCTTTTCATCATACTCACTGTAGTACGATCGAGTGGCCCCACTTTGTATATTGACTGAATGAAGGATTTAGCTTGTGAAAGTAATTGTGACTCTTCTGCAGTGACGTCAACCAGCATGAGTTCCTTGGCTGTCTTAGCATCGAAACGTTTGCCATATACTATCACTTCCGTTTGAATTTTTCCTGGAGGGAGTTTCAACCTGCCAATCAAATAAAGGTAAATCAAAAACAAAACAGAAAGCAAGTAAAGAAGGTGAGAGGTAAAATATACCGTATTGAAGTTAAAATTTTAGATTATATATATATATATATATATATATATATATATATATATATATATATAGTTGCCATCCCCACAGACCATATTTTCTTTCAAGCACCGCAAAATACTATGACGAGAAAGCCGTCAGAAGGACCTTTCCGTTATGCATAGAATCTAGAATGGAGTTATTTAGTTGACCAGCTAAAATGTAAGGCTCTCTTTGTACGTATCGTTTCGAAAATCTAAGAATGTCATTGCATTAGTTCCTCGCTTTTCGTTTATTCTTCCTGAAAAAGAAAAAATTTGTTAAATGTCAATATTTAGTTGTGATATTTCTCGTGAAATAAGGTCATATCTGAGTGAGCAGCCTTGAGAGGTAGGAAACGTATTTATGTGACGTCCAAACTCGTGCATACTCTTAACAGATATCGCTTCAGTTCACAAGAAATATCGACATCAAATCTTCACATCTAGCAAATTGTTGAATTACATTCTTCGAGTTTTCAAACTTGAGACGTAAAAAGGGAGATGAATGTTTTAAGTGGATAAATGTTTCAAATACATTCTAGATGTCACACACGCATAACGGAAATGTCACTTTCACGGTTTTCTCGTCATAGCATTTTGCTATGCATGAGAGAATTTAGTAACCGAGGTCTCAGGTTAAATATCTATTTTTATCACACGATAGCATAATATTCACCCTCACGTGAGCTAAGTGTCTCCTTGTCCTATAATGCTTTAGGTCAAGTGTCCAAGTAATAAGAAACCTAATACATTATCACGTTCGGTCTGAGACTAAACTTAATATTTTCTGACGTTGATTTGACGATGACCAATCAAACGTTATAATTTCTGAGTTGAGCCAGATTATGAACATTAAAATATTTGTACTGTCTTGGAGCCAAGATTGTATAGTGACTGTGAGCAGACGGCTCAAAGGTTTTATTTTCTGCATATGATCTATAGGCAGTTAGAAGCACTTTCGGTCGTAACAAAAATGATCGAATAACGACATTTACTGTTACAAAATTCCAAGATAAAACAGCAATCATTTTGAACCAACAAGATAAATGCTTAGGAAAAGTACCTCTTGACAAGAAGATAAATGCTTAGGAAAAACACCTCTTGACAACAAGAAACTTATTTTTACAATACATAGGGTCCCAAATTCAAAGTTATTTCTAGAGACCACTGAACTTGGCCAGCAGAGCGATACGAGAACCGGAAGAATCTTCTTGTAATAAAATTAAGCCTTGAGCGGCCGTTCTACCTAACACAGCACTTAGGGTTTGTGGTATAATAATTGCTATATAAATAGTTAGACTTTCCAGAATACATATATAAAACTCCATCGTACATAAAAATGTTCATCATCTGCATGAAGGGGAGTTTAAAGTGCACTTCTGGCCAGCTGATGTAGCCTCGGTCTGAGCGCATGACACGGTAGTCGTGGACAAGGGCCAAAAAGGCTCCGTCAGAAAAGGCGTGACCTGGGAAGAGAATTAAATGGATGAAAAATCAAAGCATTATTCACAGCTTTCTTTTCTTTTCCTTCATGAATTTCATCTCCACTTTTGTAGAATTAGGTTTTTATCTGTATAGTTAATTTGTCATATGATCCACATGATCAAGATACCACTTTCATGTCACTTTTTCCACAAAGTTAACTAACTTTTCCTATAATTAATATCCTTCTCCGTATAATATGTATAAGTGCACATTGTGTGATCCTTCCTAATTAAGTCTGAATAACTTTATTAGAGCGTGGTTCGAAAAACGGGATGGAAGAGAAGAACTTTTAATTGGCAAACTGGAGGAACCCTCGAAATTGTGTTACATGTTTTCTATCTAAACTAAAAATTGTTTAATGGATAGATGTACAGATTATAAAATTATGAGGGTAAGGATCCTAAACTTTTGAACTTGTAAAACCGATTTATTTTCTTCCTTTAATTCCACGTGCATGAATAAGACGTAATGCGGATCAAACGGACAGACAAAAACCTAAAACCTCACACTTTTCCCCTGGTATGCATATTACTCGCTTGATGTTGCAGTTTAATTACATATATATATATATATATATATATATATATATATATATATATATATATATATATATATATATATATATATATATATATATAACATGTCCTAGCGAATAGAGAATGAAAGCGAAACGCTTATTCGAAGCATTCTAACTTTTCCAAGACCTTCTAAATTAAACCTGCTTAAACTCTCTTTGAGAGAGTCAAAGTTAATTTCGATGCTTGAAGTTTACTTTAGGTAGATGGATGTAAAATTACTAATACTGAATATATTCGGAGCTATTTATTTGCTTTTTGTCACGTTCAAGCACCAAAGGATGTACTACGAAGTCATATTTACGAAGCTAAGTAAATCGCTTATGCTAGGTAAATATTAAACGGCATCAAAGATATACAGCTTGTTAGATAGAAAACAATGTGGGTGGTCGTCGTCATAAAACAAAGGAGAACACAAGCTGATCGTTTTTGAAAGTAAATAAGAACTTGACCTGTACAAAGTGAGTCCAGAACAGTGTGGACAATTGATGTGTCCTTCTACTCTAATGCACCATTCCTAGCGCTGCCCTAAGAAAACAACAGAGGGGGAGGGTGCATACGATACGTTCTACTACATAAATGATTCAAAGATTATTTCTTTCTTTATTGAGGGCATTCGTGTGATTACATGAGCGATATTAGGTGACATGCAACATCCATGTCTCACACATCATATCCATACAAAATATTTTGTTCCCCTACCATTGATGATTGCCACGGTGGGAAGGGCAAATGTGAGGATCCGCTTGTACAGAGTCCACAGCTTGTCGTGGTAACGATTTAATGTCGCCTTGTCTTGAGACCTTATCCATCCAATGTCCAGTCCACTACTGAAAAACTTTCCCTCTCCACGTGTGATCAGGGCTTTACAATCAGGATTCCTTAAAACAATATAAAAAAACGAGAAAAAAACTTTTCTATGATATTGAGAGAGAGAGAGGGAAGGAGACTATGTATGTATGCATGTATGTGTGTATTATAGGGTTTAAGGGCACAACGTCTCCATCCTGGCTATATAGTACCGAGTAAAAGTTCGGTTTTAAAAATATAAAGGTAAAAAATGCTAATCTGTATAAAAATAAACCTCATCGTGCACAAGTTGACGACAATACTCGTTACAAAACACCAAACAGTTGCCATGTACCATAACAGTGATGAATAAACTTGCCCGGTCATGCATGGCGGTGTGTACCAACTTACTTTTCCACTTCATCCAATGTTCGCATGAAAGAATTAATAAAATCCTCTGAAAACTTATTTTCTTCATTGCACAGTGTGATTACTGCAACACTGTCACTGTCAAACTGTAAACGAATGTCTTGCCCTTGCATATCTCTTCTAATTCAATCTGGGCTGTGCTTGTTACTTCAAATATCGCTACACAGTATGCAACTGATAACACTTTGAACTAAATAAACAATGATTAGTCAAGCCGGATATAATGTTTCGTTTCTTCATATCATGATCTCTTCTTCCAAAGCGGACAGAAAGCGTTTATTCTTAATGAATCCGTATCATGATTTTCACTGTTTATATACTAGGCAGGCTGGGGCTTCTC
Source organism: Margaritifera margaritifera (assembly GCA_029931535.1). NCBI lineage: Eukaryota > Metazoa > Mollusca > Bivalvia > Unionida > Margaritiferidae > Margaritifera > Margaritifera margaritifera. The sequence continues at coordinate 1,824,936 of JAQPZY010001666.1, read as the reverse complement.
TAAATCTCTAATTTAAAAAAAATCCTGTGCACAAGTCGCAGTGTTTTGGAAAGGACGGTGTTATATATTTCTTATTATCTCTCCATACTCACGTACCTCACTACTGGAAACTGACTGACAAAAGACAAAAGTGTCACACAGAATGATCGAAAAAAAAAAAAAAGGAGAGAGAGAGAGGAACAATAAATAGACGATATCTACGTTTTATAAATCGATATAAGGAAATAGTTCACGAGTGAAGTGGAAACATTGTATTGTCACAAGTAGCGAAGCCACGAGTGACAATACAAAATGTTTCCACTACATTCGTGAAATATTTCATTATATCTACTAAAAAAAACGTGGCTTTTCTTTTTATTATATTTTTTATTCTGGCATAAATTCGATTTGCATTGGTTTTGCCAATACGACTAACGGCTGCATTACTACATCGATACGAAAAGTTCCGAAATTTTACAATAAATTTAAGAGAGTGACCTTTTACAAATTTAGCCCCCACATATAATGCTTCAAATTTTGTATTTTGTCAAATGAATGAATGTTTTCATACGAAAATGACGATATTTTTGTTTTAGTTAACACATTTATTGCGCGGATTGATACAGAAACATTGTCGCGTGGTTCTACTATAGAAACATCACGGAGCGGTCGTATCCGACATTCTTCAGAACATAACGTCTTTAAAGTGAAGATTTTAATGATTGCGAGTTTATCTATAAGGATTTTGGTTTTTATTTTGTTTCTTTCTGCATTCAAACGTGAATTGTGCGACCTTGGCAAGCTTGCAGTCTAATTCGGTAACAGACGCCGCACCCAAAATCGATAATTTCTTAATATTAGCTTGCAATCAACACTCATCTATCCCCGATTTATCCATCGTTTTCAGACATGATCATGATTGTGATGGGAGTTAAAATCGCTATTTAAACAATTTTTTTACTATATTTAATCAAGAGTTTGTCCCTACAAACTTGAACCGTTTGTCGTAGAGTTTAACAGGTACTGAATGGGTGACACTGAATATCGAATAGAAACGGGTACTGAATGGGTGACACTGAATATCGAATAGAAACGGGTACTGTATGGGTGACACTGAATATCGAATAGAAACGGGTCATGTAAGTTCATTCACTGACAATTTGCACGATTCATGTGGAAAACTCTTTGTAAAAAGTTAGTCTAATACTTGAAGCCTACTTTCTGCTGTTTAGAATTCGGTTTTAGGATTTTTTTTTATGGCACCTCATTGAGAGAGAGAGAGAGAGAGAGAGAGAGAGAGAGAGAGAGAGAGAGAGAGAGAGAGAGAGAGAGAGAGAGAGAAAACTGAAATAGCCCTGAATAACATACATAAGGGTAGATATATTTCCTAAATGGGAAAATAAAGTAGTTCCAAAAGTGGTATCGCCACTGTGGCGATAAAAGTGATATCGCCACTGTGGCGATAAAAGTGGTATCGCCACTGTGGTGAGCTCAATTTTATGGTACTGATACATATCAATATCTAATTATGAAATATATAACAAAGAACTGTTATTACTTAAATCTCTTACCACTATACTCTGGACATAACAATGAAGTCATAACTGATAGCGGAATTTCTGCCCTGAAGATCCAGTTAATTCTGTACCACTCTCAACCCTCGTCAAAGTATGGTGCGCAAGTTGTCGATAATAACCGTTACAAAACACTGATAAGTTACCATCTACCATAACATTGATGAAGTAAATATTGCTTTCCCAGTCGTGGTGGTAAATACCAACTTACTTTTCCACTTCATCCAATGTTCGCATGAATGCGTCTACAAAATCCTCTGAAAACTTGTTTTCTTCATTGCACAGTGTTATTACTGCCACACTGTCACTGTCAAACATCAAACGAACGCCTTGCCCTGCCATTTCGCTTCTAAGGCAAACTGAACTGGACTTGTCACCTCAAAGTATCACTACAACGTATGTGACTGATAACATGTAACACTTTGAACTAAATAAACTATGGTTAGTCAAGCCGGACATAATGTTTTGTTTTTTCACATCATGATCTGTTCTTCCAAAGCGGACAGAAAGTTGGGATAACCTCTATCTGTATTGAGTGCTAGCTTGATAACACTCCAACACACAAATTTAACACACACAAAAAAATCAACACAGGAAAAACAAAGCACGGAAATAATGGCAAATAAATGTGTACTAGATGCTTTGTTATCGATGCATTTTTCAATTTGACCACGATTCAAACACCTGCTGATAATACTTGAGTGTCTATCTAATACGAAGTTGAAGCTGTCAGGAAAACAAAAGAAGAGATTAAACCATGTAACCCAAAATCTCCTCAATAAAAAAGTTGTCAGTTTTAAAGTCCCAACTTTTTCTTTGTGTTTTCGTATCTCTCTTTAACATGGTATTTTATCATGTGTTGAGTTTTCTTATTATCCAATCATCAATTACCTTCATGATATAAGTATATGTTCCAAGTTTGATCAAAATAGGATCCGAAATGCGGCCTCCAGAGTGGTAACATGCTCAGCCAATCCGATGCAAGATCACATCATTAATATGCGTGGATCTCACTCGATGTTCAACTCGTCCAAGATCTTGCTGATAATAAGCATCTATTCCACGACTGATCCAAATTGGATCAGATAAATGGCCCCTGAGTGGCAACAAGCTCAGCCAATCAGACGCAAGCTCACCTCATTAATATGCTTAGATCTTGTTCGTATTAGAAAACATCTGAGATCTTGATGATATAAACCTATATTCTACGCTCGATCGAAATCGAATAAAAATAAAAAGAAAGCATGACATCCAGAGTGGTAACAGCAAATGTTGACGGATGAGCGCCAGATACGGCCTTACGGCTACGTGAGCTAAAGCATGGAACAGTCATGAAATCCACTTCAGACTCTTTTCTTTCCTAAAAAATGAAGAAAAACTCCAAATAATATAGCCTTGTCTAAATTCTAATTTAAATTCTGAGAGCATCATCAGACATCTTTTTTTACATTATCGGGCTCTTGTGGGAAACAACTGATGAATTAAAGAGATATACATGTATTCTCGTTAGTTTTAATTTTTCACCTTTTCCTAATGAACTTTATGAAAGATTAAACATTATTTTAAGAAGAAAATGGTAGGCACTGACTATTTTATCGGGGTGGGGGTAGGGGTGAGCAGGGATTTCCCTTTAAACCGGAATATTTAGCGTTTCCTATAAAAATCATATACTTGACATACTGAGATGGAAAATATATTAATATACCGATAACGGGTATTAAGTATATATGTGCCTGACCCGAGAAATAAATAAATGTGAGGCCTCCAACACTTCCGTATTCCGTCGGCATTATTACTATGCATAAGCTTTGTTTCCACATAATTTGTACTCTCAAACACCAGAGTTTACAATAATATGACAATAAAAGCAACAAAAAAAAAATCACACTTCAGTCATGACACTTAGACACTAACGTTCACTAAATTTCATTGTCCATATTTCTGACAAGTCATCGTGCCGGAAAATGTAGCAATAACCCATCTTGCTTGTTTAAATAAAACGTGAAAATCTATTTAAAAGAAGTTTTAAAATCTTTCTTACAGAGGAATTCTGAAATTTGACAAATTACCTATAAAACAAAAACGAGATCGAAATGCCCACACCATCGGATAATCACGAAGCTGAAACACTTGATAGCTGAAACACTTGATAGTTTAATTTTCTTACCACCTTGATATACAAAATATATGCTTCTAGACAGTATTACTTTAATCCTTTTCTTTATAATTGAACAATAAATGTGCTTATTATAATATATATGGTATTTGTGACAAATATTTTAAATATTGGTTTTTTGTTGTGATTTTGTCATACAAGTAATTGTTTGGGAATAAATAACATTTTTCAAGCATGCTGTTTATGATACGTAGATCATCATCTTTACAGTTACTAACTTAGTATACGGATTTGATAAACAAAACAAGAGGAAGGATCATATAGATGTTAGGGTCACAAGTGTTTTCATCATCGGCTGTCTTTTTTATTCAAATGCCTTTTAAACAGGTCGAAACATATTGCAACTCCAGTCATAAGGAAAGCATCAATTTATTGATTTTCTTGTGTAGTAAAATTTTATTCTCGCATTAACGGAAAAATATTTGTGAATAAAGTAAAACAGTTTATTGGTAAAATAATGTATATATTTTAAGCCTTCAGTTCATGTACAAATTTGATATTCACTAGTTTACTGAACAGAATTTGATTTATTGATCGATTAATTAATGGCATTATTTGTTTAATTCATTATTTATTTAACGAATTCATCTGTGTGTTTATTGATATATTCACGTATGTACCTACTTACGTGATATTTCCCCCAAAACTGCAAAAACAAAATAGTGAACGAAAAATACGTCAACGAAAGTGAAGGTACGACAATGATGGGTCATTCTAAGCTGACATGGCTGATAAGTCAAAAAGCTGTAATGCAAAATTTCCATTGTAGACAATTTGATGAAATTAGTTCAATAATTCAAAATTTTGAACTATGATATAAACACTTCACGAAAATAAAAATCAGCCATTAATTACTGCTTCGAGTTCAAAAACGAACTAATCAGATTAAATTGTACGGGAAAAAAACCCAAATTAGAACCACAATGAAACTTTAGGGTACCTAGTTCACCAGATATTGTTTCACAGCGATGCACTATTAATTACATACTAAATGTCATTTACGGTCATTGTGCGCAGATTAACGTATCGTCGTATGTCACTCAAACCCTAACACGTGCCGATAACTATGTACCCCCAGCTGATACCATCGCTGGCAAAGGTGTGAGCATTACGCGATTTACCGGCGCCTTGGCAGCTTGTCGGACATTCAGGCCTAATGTATGTCACCTATCCGACTGCCGCTATATATTATATACAAATTCAAATCGTCATAACTTAAGCATTTTTCATCCAGTTTTCATGAAATTGTCAGTATGCACTAAAAATGAACACCAATTCACATGGGGTAAGTGTCAGCATAAAATATTTTTTTTATTACACGCTATGCTAATGAGTAGACCGTAGTTATATCTGCTCTGGCGATAGGGCAATACAGCACCGAGCGCTGGACGATATCGTAAGATACGAATATGGACCCGCCCTTAAAAACCATAATGGATTATGGATTTATTTTATTGCTCTATACGGGAGTTTTTATTTTTGTATTTTTGTATTTTTTTTTTTTTTTTTTATTTTTTTTTTTTTTTTTTGCATTCGGGTAAGTTGAAGTTATCTTTCAATCGACTGGGGTGAAAACTTGGTTTTTATCCTTCATACAGCCATTAAGTGTATGCCTCTCTTTTGCAGTATCAATCGTATTATCAACTTAAATAATGGACGTTGTAAAGGTATTCTTGAAGATCTTGTCTTTAAATAGTTCAACATGCTCACGGAGTTTAATTAAATAAAGTGACTGAATTTTCTGTCAAAATCGTGGTGCATATACCGTTAAAGATTGAGTCATTCAAGGTATCGAATGAGACCGTCTTCGTAAGGGAGACAATAAACAATAGCTCTTGATGTCACGAAAAACCCAATGCTCTGATAACTATTTTCCTTTTTGTGTTTTCTTGAAACAGACTGAGACATATTGGCATAACATGATTCTGTGTAATTAAAAATATTTTGCAAAAATGTACACCAAAGTCATAAAAAATGGGGCAATGGAGGGGGGGGGGGGGAAGGAACATACTCTTCGTGTAAACGAGATAACAAAAATAAGCTTGAGTGATTTAGAGTACGTTCCTCGTCACGCATGCGCAACCAAACTTTTTGAAAGCATTCGAAACTTCTCGGTCAAACCAATAAATCATACCCCGAATGTATGTCGATAGCTGCCACTCCAAAGCATTCCGACTAATCATCGAACCATTCACCTAGGCGTAGGATTGACCGAGAAGTTGCGATATATTTTTGATCACATGACAGAAATAGCCCGGAAAGGGGGGGGGGGTGAGTTAGGCAAGTAATTTCCGGCGAAAAAAATGTATGATTTTTCTGCAAATTATTATGCCGACATATATCCGAGGTATATTTCTGTTTCGCAGATACATCTGAGATGGTCCTAATTTGATAATAAAGGTTATTGTGGCATATGTAATTGCAACTTCGAGGTAAATCTGAGGTATATTTTTGTCTCACAGAAATAGCCGTGGTGGTCCGAACGATGCAACTCTACAGAGCAGTATGGTGTGCCAAAAGGATAAAAACTGCCATACCGTTGGAATGGTATTCAGATATCTTTGACACGGTATAAACGTATTGCTGCAGCGCTAATTTTGCTGGTGTAAACGGTAATTTTTACTATTGGAATGATACAATTTACCGTTGAAATGTTGTTTTTTTTATCAATGGTGTCGTTGAAAGAGTATTCATATTTGTTGCAATGATATCCATTTACCGTTGCAACGATATTCACCGGTGCAATTATATTTTTTGTTGTTGCAACGGTAATGTTAGACTTGCGACGATAACAATTACCGCTATATCAGGAACATTACCGTTGCAACAGTAAATATATTCTTAGCGTTGCGATGCTAAAAACTATCAGTAACATTACCGTTGCAACAGTAAAAGATAATCTTAGCGCTGCGACGCTAAAAATTACGGTTACATCGGTGATATTAAATTTGCAACTATAAAATCTACTGTTACCGATATATAACTCTAGGGTGGAATATGGTGTTACAAAAGGCTAAAAACACCCGGTACAGTTGCAACTGTATCCAATTATTGTTGCAGTGCTACATTTTGTTGCATTTATTGGCAAGAGCACGTGCTCTCACTGTGCCAGTGTCATCACAAGATGATCTGTGCCCAACCTGTTCTATCTCATAAAGTGCATATATACGAAAACTGTTGTTTCAAGGTTTCTCAATTTTTAGCATCTTCATACATACTTAAAGGCACATCACATAATTTTTCCAATACTGAAAGACCTTTATGCCGGGATGCTTTTGTCCAAAATATTGTTATTTCTCGATAAAGTTGGTTGTATTTTAAATATTCTATTTTTAGTAACTGTGGCCATATTTGACTGCGGATCAGCATCATCTGTGTAAATTTGCTTCCTGTTAGATTTACACAAATTCTGTTGAGTAGTCTTTCTTAGAAGAAGTCGTTTAGACGTTTTTATATTATTTTAGTAACGGCGGTCATATCTGAGGACGAATCGGAATCATTTGTGCAAACCCAAAAGCCCTTTATGCTTTCTGTCACATTTAGTCATATTCTGATGAGTGGTTTCTGAGAAGTCGTTTAAATGTTTTTGCATTTTTAGCAGCAGCAGCCATATTTGATGGAATATCAGCATTATTTGCACAAAATTGAAAGCCCTTTGTGCCAGGACGCTTTATGTCAAATTTAGTCAAATTCTCTTGAGCGGTTTCACAGAAGTCTTTTCAAGACTTGCATGAAAATTTAAATCTCTTTGTGCCAGGATGATTCTTTGAAATTTGCTCAGATTCAGTTGAGCTGTTTTTGATAAAAATTTGTTGATGGCAGATCGGAATCATTTGTATAAATCTGAAAGCCCTGCATGTCAGGATACTTTCTATCAAAATTGATCAAATTCATTTGTTTTTGATTTTTTAGTTTATAGAATTAGTCGTTTACAGAATATTTTGTTTAAAGTGTATTTTGAGTACCGGCGGTTATATTTTATGGTTAATCGGCATAAATTGTATAAAACTGAAAACCCTTCATGTCAGGTTGCTTTCAGTTTAATTTGGTCAAATTATGTTGAGCAATTTTCAAGAAGAAATTATTTAAAGATCTTTATATTTTTAGTATTCGCTGCCATATTTTATGGCAGATCGGAATTGTTTGCAATGTCTTGAAAGCCCTTGATATCTAGACTATGCATAACTCATTCTCGCAGACGAGATGAGACTAACACAGTCCTTCAACCATACTGGATATATATTAGAAATTCTATATACATTTATTTCAGCTATCAATGTTTTAAGTTGACTGTCATGAAAAGAGAATCTTATTCGCTGTATTGAACTTTGGAAATAACGACTTTTCATTTATTTTCTTTGAAATTTCACATCTACTGCCGTTGCTACGTTGCTATCTGTTGTCGGCTTTCCCGCACCTATTGATGAGTCGGAACATCCTCTGACTTTTCTGTCAAGTCGAGAAAGAAACCTCGGATGTAATTCATCGCCATTGAGAACTATTTATCGCTATTTATGGTTCAAATGCAATCTGAACATCGCTCTGCCATTTCCGTCAAGTCGATAAATAACCTCGGATGTAATTCTAGGAATACACATCAATTTGATGGGTTTGGTGATTCTCCTCCGACAGAGTACACCACATATGTTGCCACAGAAAAGGCCGCTGATGTTGCGATTGTGACTTGCTCTCCTTCTGCCACCAAATTGTGCCACGTGATCAAAAGTAGTTTCGAATTTAACTTCTCAATAGCGGCGAATTACATCCGAGATTTCTTTCTCGACTCGATGGAATAGGTTGAGGATGTCTCGACTGAGTTCAACTGATGACGTAAATATACAAAACTTTGACGTCGACCAATAAAACGTTTCTTACGTACGTCCAATCAATGCGACGTTTATATAGATACATAATAGATTTACTGGGTCTGCCCAGCAATCGAAACATCACTCTGCCATTTCCATCAAGTCGAGACATAACCTCAGATGTAGTTTGAGGAGTACACATACATTTGATGGGTTTGGTGATTCACCTCCAACTGATTGCATCACATATGTTGCGGCAGAAAAGGCCGACAATGTTCCGGTTGTGACTTTGCCTCCTTCCGCCGTCATATTGTGCAATGTGAAAAAAAGTAGTTCTGAATATAGTTTGCAATGGCGGTGAATTACATTCGAGGTTTCTTTCTCGACTTGACGGAAAAGGTCGAGGATGTTCTGATTGGTCTGCCCAGTTGTACGTTTACATACTTGATATCGGGATGCAATATTTCAAATTTGGTTAAATTATCTTGAGCAGTTTTGCGAAGAAGTCGTTTAGAATTATTTTTATTTTTATTAAAGGCAGCAGCTATATTTTATGGCGGACTGGCATTACTTATTACAGTTTGAAAGGTCTTCATGTCATGATGCTTTTTCTCAAACTTCTGTTAAGCGGTTAATAAGGAGTCGTTTCTCTATTTTTAGTAACGGCAGTCATATCTGATGGCGGATCAGCATCATTTGTTCAAGGCCTTTATACCAGGGTGCGCACTGACAAATTTTTTTGAAATCTGTCCAGTGGTTTTTGAGAAGAATTTTAAAATAGAAAATGTTGACGGGCACGGATGAAGCACAATTCACTTGGCCTTACGGACAGGTGAGCTAATAAAAACATCGTGGAGCATAAAACGTTATGGTTATACTGTTGAGTAAATATGAATTAAATTTTGAAAGGTTTCCTCGTGCTTTATTGTATTTATATATTTATTTATTTTCATTTCTTACTTACTAACTTATCTACTTCTCATTAATTTTCAGAATGGTAAGATAAAGCATTTCCAGCATACCATAATACCCTCATGTATATCACGTGACCAACAGCAAATTTCAGATCCAGATCTGTTTTCAAGCGAACATTCTTGAAACCAGCATGTTACACAGCATCTAACAATAAATTTTCAAGATATACTAGGTGTTCAGTTTGAAAGAAATGCTCGCTTGCTTCTGTTAAAGGAAACCATGGTTAAGCAGTATCGACTTCTGTGATACTTAGGGTAATATACACCTTAACACGTATGCCATGCAAGGTAAACGACCGAGGTATCCGAATATATTTTTGTCATTTTACTACATCATTCTGCGGTTTTTGTAAAAATCAAATCAGAATATTTTTTATCATGTGATAAAAAGGACCTGACAGTTGTGCTCATTTCGAATGGAACTTGTGAAACATATCAAATAAGTAGAATCTCATGTAAATTAATCTATTTACGAGTATACAATTTTGGGGAACTCCCTTACCTTGAGTCAGACGGAGTCCGCTTAGATCCTCAGCAGAAAGAGAACGCTAGATGACGCCACCGTTACAAGATTAACGAAGAAACAGGGAGTAAAACAGATTCGATATGAGAAAGTCTGAGGAAAATGAACAAAACTCATTGTTCAATAGTGTTTGATTTATTGCCATGCTTGTTTCATCTGGAAAATAAATAATATAAAGCATCTAACCTTTAAGCCCGCAGTTCTAGAAACCTCTCTTTCTCTCTCTCTCTCTCTCTCTCTCTCTCTCTCTCTCTCTCTCTCTCTCTCTCTCTCTCTCTCTCACACACACACACACACACAAACACACACACACACACACACACAATTATATCAACTGCAGTATCTCGAGATAAAGTATACGTGTTCAAAGTCGACACGAAACGTAAACAGAAGTGCACATGACGTCACAGCTTGGTAGGAGTGTTGCCTACTAACCCAGAACAATCCGATTTCATGGTGTGCTAACGAATTGTACGTATTATGGAATTTTTATTGTTTGAGATTTTTAAAGCATGTTTTGGCATCCATGATGCGTCTTGGACCACGTATTTATTGAATGTTTCACTGAAAACTAACGAAGATTTTGAAGCTGCACATTTTACAAAATGGGATTCATTGATACATTACAGAAAAAACACAGAAAGAAAAACAACTTTAACACAATTGCATATTTTACTGCAGAAATTAAGTGTCTACAATTTCATTCTTGCCTTGCCAAAAGAGGTATAAATAAAAACAACATGATGAATTCTGTTGGGAATTTCAACTATTTATTAGTACATTCATCAATGCCTAATGATTCCTAAGCATTTATGAGCGTGTATTTCCTGTTCAAAACTTCTTCAGAAATTGCAACTTCGGAAGAGAAAAAAACATACAGTATCGTTTCTACACAGTGGACTTGGAAAATATCATCTCAAAGTTTGGATTTCTCTTCAAGATGGCGACCATAAACGTCCCTTTTCATCATACTCACTGTAGTACAATCGAGTGGCACAACTTTGTATATTGATTGAATGAAGGATTTAGTTTGTGAAAGTAATTGTGACTCTTCTGCAGTGACGTCAACCAGCATGAGTTCCTTGGCTGTCTTAGCATCGAAACGTTTGCCATATACTATCACTTCCGTTTGAATTTTTCCTGGAGGGAGTTTCAACCTGCCAATCAAAAAAAGGTAAATATAGAAACAGGAGGTAAAGAAGGCGGAAGATAAAAAATATCAATAAACCGTATTGAAGTTAAAATTTGAAACAATAAACACACACACACACACACATATATATATATATATATATATATATATATATATATATATATATATATATATATATATATATATATATATATGAGTATATGTACTTATATACAAAAGTTATCATCCACACAGACCATATTTTCTTTCAAGCACCGCAAAATACTATGACGAGAAAGCCGTCAGAAGGACCTTTCCATTATGCATAGAATCTAGAATGGAGTTATATAGTTGACCAACTTAAATGTAAGGCTCTCTTTGTACGTATCGTTTCGAAAATCTAAGAATGTCATTACACTAGTTCATCACTTTTCGTTTATTCTTCCTGAAAATAAAAATGCTAAATGTCAATATTTAGTTGTGATATTTCTCGTGAAATAAGGTCATATCTAATTGAGCAGCCTTGAGAGGTAGGAAACGTATTTATGTGACCTCCAAACTCGTGCATACTCTTAACAGATATCGCTTCAGTTCACGAGAAATATCGACATCAAATCTTCACATCTAGCAAATTGTTGAATTACATTCTTCGAGTTTTCAAACTTGATACGTAAAAAGGTAGATGCATGTTTTAAGTGGATAAATGTTTCAATTACATTCTAGATCTCACAAAGAAAAGGCGTGACCTGGGGAAGAGAAAATTAACTGGATGAAAAATCAAAGCATTATTAACATCTTTATTTTCTTTTTCTTCGTGAATTTCATCTCCTCCTGTGAAAAATTAGGTTTTTATCTGTATAGTTAGTTTGTCATATGATCCACAAGATCAAGATACCACTTTCATGTCACTTTTCTCCTCAAAGTTAACTAACTTTTCCTATAATCAATATTCTTCTCCGTATAATATGTATAAGTGCACATTGTATGATGCTCCCTAATTAAGTCTGAATAACTTTATTAGAGCGTGGTTCAAAAAACGGGATGGAAGAGAAGAACTTTTAATTGGCAAACTGGAGGAATCCTCGAAATTGTGTTAATTATTTTCTATTCGAACTAAAAAATGTTTAAGGGATAGAGGAGCAAATTATAAAATTATGAAGGTAGGGTGCCTAAACTTTTGAACTTTCTTTCTTCAATTCCACGTGCATGAATAAGACGTAATGCGGGTCAAACGGACAGACAAAAACCTAAAACCTCACACTTTTCCCCTGGTATGCATATTACTCGGTTGATGTTGCAGTTTAATTACATATAACATGTCCTAGCGAATAGAGAATGAAAGCGAAACGCTTATTCGAAGCATTCTAACTTTTCCAAGACCTTCTAAATTAAACCTGCTTAAACTCTCTTTGAGAGAGTCAAAGTTAATTTCGATGCTTGAAGTTTACTTTAGGTAGATGGATGTAAAATTACTAATACTGAATATATTCGGAGCTATTTATTTGCTTTTTGTCACGTTCAAGCACCAAAGGATGTACTACGAAGTCATATTTACGAAGCTAAATAAACTGTTTATGCTAGGTAATTATTAAATGGCAGCAAAGATATACAACTTGTTAGATTGAAAACAGTGCGGGCGGTCGCCGTCATAAAACAAAAGAGAACACAAGCTGATCGTTTTTGAAAGTAAATAAGAACTTGACCTGTACAAAGTGAGTCCAGAACAGTGTGGACAGTTGATGTATCCTTCTACTCTGATGTACCATTCCTATCGGTGCCCCCCCCCCCCCAAAAAAAAAAAAAAAAAACAGAGGGGGAGAGTACTTACGATTCATTCTACTGAATAAACGAATAAGATATTATTTATTTCTTTGTTGAGGGCATTCATGTGATTACATGAGCGATATAACATGACATCCAACATCCATGACTCAAGCCTCATGTCCATACAAAATATCTCCTTGGATTACCATTGATGACTGCCACGGTGGGAAGGCCAAACGTGAGGATCCGATTGTAGAGAGGCCACAGTTTTTCGTGGTAACGGTTTAAAGTCGCCTTGTCTTAAGACCTTATTCATCCAATGTCCAGTCCGCTGCTGAAAAACTTTCCCTCTCCACGTATGCGGTGGCTGCGCGAGGGTTTGAGGCGCCCGGGTGCAATGATCTTTAGTGGCGCCGAGGCGCCCGGGGCCAATGTACTTTGGTGGTGCCCCTACTTTGCCACAGAGAACGGTTTTATGTCAGTTGCCAACCTCCAACACCCCCCCCCCCCCCATCTACGGCCTGTTATTGCTGCAAAAATAAAGCTACCGACGGCGCCCCCCCCCCTCGCCTGGCGGCCTGGGGGCAATTGCCGCCGACCCACCCACCCCACCCCCAAACGCGCCGCCACTGCACATGTGATCAGGGCTTTTACAATCAGGATTCCTTAAAAAAATACTTTTCTATGTGAGAGAGAGAGAGAGAGAGAAAGAGAGAGACTATGTACGTATGTATTGTTACAAGCAAGGGGGTTCACTACCGAGCGAATCAAACAACTTCTGCGTGACCCTAGCTTGAAGTCGATGTTTTCACTATTTCCGAGTACCGAAAGACAACAGTCATTGCCAACTGAAGGGTTCTTAGAAGCACAAATACTACAATAATTTTCCTCTAATCACCTAATAACTACACATAAAAAAACTCTAATAATTTCACACTTGCAATATTTTGTCTTGTTTCACATTTGTATGACTCATCAGTAAGCCTATCCAAGCCGAATATTAGTACTTAACTCCATGCACCACAAGACACGACCCAAACACCTAACACAAATAATTATTCCTATCTCAAATTACTAAACACGTATAACTAAAAATATCCAGAGAATTCCCTTCGTCCATTTTACAAAACTAATCCATATTATCATAAAGTCTCGTAAATACTGTACATTATGACGTTTGTTCCTAAAATTTGGCTAATTACTCTGTTTGAGAAATATTTTCCAAACACCGACTCCATATAATCAACAAATAATCTCTAAAATCTAGCAAAGCTATAAACGGAGACGTAATTACAAATAGCACATAGCCAAGGTTTATTACAGTATTATGGTCGAGTTCTACACCTAGATTCCTACTTACTGTTCATTGCAGTTTTATTACAGTATGTATCTATGTATAGGGTTTAAGGGCACATAGTCACAATCCTGGCTGTATAGTACCGAGTAAAAGTTCGGTTGTAAAAATATAAAGGTACAAAAATGCTAATCTGTATAAAATAAACCTTATCGTGCACAAGTTGACGACAATACTCGTTACAAAATACCAAACAGTTCCCATGTACAAAAACATTGATGAAGTAAACTTGCCTGGTCTTGGTGGTGTGTATCAACTTACTTTTGCACTTCATCCAATGTTCGCATGAAAGAATGAATAAAATTATCTGATACCTTATTTTCTCCATTGTACATTGTGATTACTGCCACACTGTCACTGCCAAACATAAAACGAACGCCTTCCTCTGGCATATCACGTCTAATTCAAGCCGAGCTGTACTTGTTACCTCAAAGTATCACTACACCTCATCCTGCAAGAGTTGCTCTAAATCTCTAATTTAAAAAAATAAAAATAAATAAATCCTGTGTACATGTTGTTGTGTTTTGGAAAGGACGGTGTTATATATTTCTTATTATCTCTCCATACTCACGTACCTCACTACTGGAAACTGACTGACAAAAGACAAAAGTGTCATACAGAATGCTCGAAAAAAAAGTTGAAAAAGAGGATATCTACGTTTTATGAATAGATATATGGAAATATTTCACTCGTGAAGTGGAAACATTGTATTGTCACTAGTGGAGAAGTCACGAGTGACAATACAAAATGTTATCACTTCACTAGTGAAATATTTCTTTATATCTACTAAAAATAAATGTAGATTTTCTTTTTATTATATTTTTTTACAGGCAAAAACTGTCGATTTGCATGGATTTTTGTTCTCTCCATTCTGTGCCAATACGATTAACGGCTGCATTGCTACATCAATACGAAAAAAGTTCCGAAATTTTACAATATATTTAGGAGAGATACCTTTTGCAAATGTAGCTCCCACATATAATGCTTCAAATTGTGTATTTTGTTAAATGAATGACTGTTTTCATACTAAAATGAAGAGGTTTCTGTTTTAGTTAATATATTTCTTGCGCGAATTGACACAGTGAACATTGTTGGTGTGGATTCCTATAGAAACATCCCCGAGCGGTCGTGTCCGACAGACTTAGGGTGGCCACTGACGGAACTCAAGAATACCGGACACTCGTTTGCATGTACGCAAAATAATCACGTTAAGAAGGGTACAGCCTAGCTGAAAAGCGGACTGTCTTGTATAACACCAGACAAATGGCCACCCTAGACAGACTTTAGAGCGTAAGGTCTTTAAACAAAAGATTTTAATGATTGTGAGAGCTACCTTTAAGGATTCTGGTTCTTTATTTTCTTTCTTCTGCATTCAACATGAATTGTGTGTCCTTGGCAAGCATGCAGTCGAATTCGGTAACAGACGCTGCATCCAAATTCAACTGTTACTTAATTTCGGTTTGCAATCAACACTCATCTATCCCCAATTTCTCCATCGTTTTCAAACAGGATTATGATTTTCATGGGAGTTAAAATAGCTACTTAAATAATTTTACCGTTTGTCGTAGAGTGTAACAGGCAGTAAAGGCGCGAGGGGGGCAGGGAGGGAAACTGCCCTCGGGCGCCGGGCGAGGGGGGGCGCCATCGGAAGCATTTTTTTTTCTTTGCCAAACCCTCTTCCCCATCTAAACCCCCAGTTTCAGAGCTTAGATGGGGGGTTGGAGGTTGGCAACTGACATAAAAACTGTTCTCTGTGGCAAAGTAGGGACACCACTAAATAACATTGCTCCCGGGCGCCTCAAAACCACGCGCCGCCACTGCAACGTTCCTTAGTACTTCCTAAATGTATGGAAATGTTCAACTGTCATTATAACAATACATGGTTACTTTTTCACATTGACTTGCTCACATACATTTTAAAATCAACAGGAACTTATAACAGCTTTATATGGTGTTCTACTTTTAAAAAGTCAGTTATGCAAAAATGAGCTACCTTCGAAATACAATGTAATTGCAAGGTATCACTGACGTAATTTGAACTTTACTTTTAGTGCCATGACTGTTTTACTGCTAGTGAGAAATTTATGCATGCATGGAATTAATAAAATAGTAATGACTGAGACATGTAATGTAAAAAAACGGCGTCCCACATGTGGTACAACAGCTATTAATTTTCATCCCTTTTCATACGTTCACCTCACTTTCATTGGCTGATCATATAAATATCTGCGACTTTAGACAACGGTATGATTATGATGACCTTATCTCTTGACATTTTGTTAATTATTTTACTCTCTCTGACCACAAAGCAAGTCCGATTCAGATCACAGGGGCTCGTATTGTTGCTTACAATTTACCTATCAGTCATACATGTACTATATAAAAGTAGTTTTATATAGTACATTTATGACTGATAGGTAAACTTTAGCAACCATAGGAGCTCCGGTGATTCAGATATGCATCACAGATGGTTTATCATTGTTGTGAAGGTGATAAGGGGAAATAATTTCGTACAGACGCGAACGGTGTCGAGTCAAATTTCTTCAGCAAAAATAATTTCCATGTCTGAAAGGTAATGCAGTTTCCATTTATTTGTTCTAGCTCACAAAGTGCTCGTTTTCTTTGTGCAGGTATAACTTCTGTAGGCACAAACAATCAAGCGTCGCATGGCATGATGGGAAATGTTGTGTTTTCACACGTGAAAATATAAGTACATATTTTTCACATGTGACAATATAGGAATGAAAAAATACGAAATTACTTCACGAATAATTTTCTATATTTCATACTTATGTATATAATAAAGTCGGTAATTTTGTACAATCTAACTCTACATTAATTACAGTGCTAAATTCAGGGAATTCGACGGTATTATATATTACCGGAGAAGGGAATTTATAATTTATATAAATATTGTTCAATAAAAAAGGCACGAAAAACTGACTTATTGGAGATTTTCTCCATATCTGACCTTTAACTGCAATGTAGGTCAGAGTTGCAACTTTGGCTTGACAAGCTTGACAATCACACTTCCGTTCAAACTGCCAGCATCAGTAGATAAAATTGATCTCGCCACTGTGTCGATACCACTTTCATTGCCACAGTGGCGATACCACTCTTATTGCCACAGTGGCGATACCACTCTTATTGCCACAGTGACGATACCACTTTTGGAACTACTTTCTTTTCCCATTTAGTAAATATAACTGCCCACATGTATCTTATTAAAACTTGTATTTCCATATTCAGTGGCGGCGCGAGGGTTCGAGGCGCCTGGGGGCAATGACCTTTCAGTGGCGCCCCTACCGAGGCGCCCGGGGGCAATATTCTTTAGTGGCGCCCTACTTTGCCACAGAGAACAGTTTTTATGTCAGCTGCCAACCTCTACCCCCCCCCCAACCCCCATCTACTCCCCGGTTACAGCTAAAAATGATAAGGCTCCCGAAGGCGCCCCTCAGCCCTGCGCCAAGGGACAATTGCCCCACCCCTACCCCACCCCCTTCCAGTCGCGCTGCCACTGGAACCTTGCCTTTCAAACGCCTTGAAATTCCTGTTTTCAAGGTAACAGTGTGAGCTTGATACGAGGTCGTCTTGTTTCAGGGTTTCTTGGATTGCACATAATAGTAATAGTTATATTTCCGTCCGAGGACGAGACACCTCACGAAATTCTCGTTTTGATTATTAAATGCCTTAATTTAAAACCGGTTATGAATGTCCTGCACTGTTGCAGCACTGTAGTCAGTTATGTATTTGTCACAACATTCATTTTCACTATTCAAGGCCCAGTAAAAACTCATAGACCCGTGTTTCAACCATACTGCCCCCCCCCCCCTTTCCCGAGAAACAACAACCTTGAAATGCCGATTCACGTTTTATCTACAAACATGGATTAAGGTTCATGTTACACGATTAATGACCAACAACATTAGTCAAGAACCATAGGATTAAGTTTCTTAAAAGTCATCTAGATGGAGCTCTTTCAGGATCACATTAGCATTTTATTCGTCATGTATTGACTAATCACTAAAATAAATCCATTAAGACATAAAGAATAATAGGTCTTATAAAGTTCTTTAAGTTTTAAAACTCGTCATATTTTACTACACACCAATATTGTAGAAGATTTTATGTAACTGCATATAATCTCTGTCGCAGATACCTCTGTGAGTTCTGGTTTTGTATGAACTCGTGAGCATATTTAGAGAGAGAGAGAGAGAGAGAGAGAGAGAGAGAGAGAGAGAGAGAGAGAGAGAGAGAGAGAGAGAGAGAGAGATTGTGTGTATTAAAAAGTGAATGGTCGAGCATCTATGACCAGTTATTTTTCGGAGGGGGGGGGGGGATTTCCTCGTCATTGAAAACCACCTTTGGTCATCATCTACGCTGCGTGGACTACTTACTATACGCTACGAGAATAATTGCTACAGTTGACGCAATTTAAATAGCTAGTATGACTTTTATTGGTACTATAAGTTTGTAAGCGCAGACGGATAGAGCGTATGCAGAAACATTGAATACACAAAAAGAAATGCGACTGCTTGAGCATTCCAATAATTGTGGGAACAAGATTTTTTTCTTCTTCTTCTCAGTGATAAGCTTTAGTTCTTATTGACAAATCTAATAGATTGCGTCAACCATTGTCTATATTCCTACAAAGATGGCGATCAATATGCCCTAGAGTAACAGTTGGAGGTCGTACTCACTGCCTTACAAAATAGACACGAACAAATGACATGACAAATTAAGGATTAGAAAGATTGCAAGCAATGTACGCAAGGTTGTTGCCCGAAATCCTATAAGATTATCCGTAGCTCTATCCCCGGTACACAAAAGAAGCTGTATTTTCAATGGTATTGCCACGATATTATCATACGCTTTGAACACCTCGCAATCTAAATATGAATTTTGTGAAACCTGATAGAAAAAATATTAGAATTATACAAAATGTAAATTATCGATCGGAAAAATCCTGAAAATCCTTGTCTCTGCATCATCCATCGCATGTGTACAAATGTATCCAAAGAATAAAAGAACTCTTGACTACGAAAGAAAGTTTGCTAGCTCGAGAACAACGTCAACAAAAAGCAACTATACAGAAATATACGTGAATTAATAGTTTTTTTCTTCTTTTTTTGTTTTTTTGTTTTTGTTCTTGCTAAGCAGGTGTGCAAACCCACTGGTCAGACAAGAAACGAGTAGATGATTTGAAAGGTCTGAAATTGTCAGTGACACATTAGATTAGTCATCCGTGAAACCATCTGTATCATCACTTCTATTGGAATATAAGTGAAATCGTACGGTAGATTTCCCGTCTCCTTATCATTCTGCCAAGATAAATAATGCAAATGTCGCCATCTTGAAATTGCTTGAAAAAGTGGAGACCAGGGCCGAGTTTCCCGCCAATCTTTGGGAAAGAATTCTAAAACTCCAGCGTGTTGAGGGAGGAACAGCGCATGTGTCAACCCCGCCCCGTGCATGCCTATGAGAATATCAGTGTCTTGAATAATTCTCAGCTGTGTTTCAAACGGCATTGTTTCTAAAAGATAACCCCGAACACAATGTTCAGTAAAATTACTTGAGATCGCACTAAATATTTCCTTCTCGTTCAAGATTTTTCTCTCCACTCTTACTCCATGTTGTCTCGGATTCAAAAACTTCCTCGGAGAGTATGGTTTATCTCTGCGCCATATTATTGTTATTTTCAAAGACGGACAACTGTCACTTCTATTTTGCTGGATTCCGTATTGCTGTAAAATAAATTCTCTAAATTCATTGACATACGGAATCATGGGTGTGTTGTACTGGTTGAGAATACTTCTTCTGTCGGTCATCATCCAAACTAGGTTGGGGAAGACCATTGGGGTTGCAAGGTGACCCAGCCTCATGATGGGTCCATACAATATCTCAAAAACAAGGTCAAGGTCGGAGGCAGGGTGTCCGTCTAGGAATAGTATACAGACATTGCTGGGCTGCTGATGGAATGTCAGCATCAGAAGGAAGATGCTAAACATATAGTTCATACTACTGTACATATTGTCATAATCAACTCTTTCAAGTGCAACTGTGAATTTTGTAACAACAAGAGGACTTTTATCTTTGAGGTGATGCATTATTATTTCTTGATGTGCTCTTAAATCCCCTGCCTCCCCAATACGATTATGGATTTTATCCTCGTTCCCATCAAGAATTTTCAGCCTTAAAAAGTCAAGCCAGGGGATATCAGGACTTGTCTTGGGAATGTTGAAAAATTCGTTACAGTAAATTTCCCAGAATCCTAGAAGAAATTCGTACACTTCTTTTTCGTTTGTATTTAATCTTACGTGTTGAAAAGACTCTCCTCCTTTTGCCACGGGAATGGCAAGGTTCCTACGATATGGAAACATCACAACATTAGACAACTTGGCGAAACGATTGTTGATAATTTCCAAAGAGCCATCACAAAAGATTTGTCTATTCGACATCTCCGTCCATGACAATAATGGGGATTTCAAGGAAAAGTTAGGCATGAAAAAAGTAAACTCCTTCAAAGTCTTGTTCTTGTAAATTGCGGAGTAGCACTCCAAGTTGCAGTCTTGAAATTTCGTTTCCTTCAAGTTCTTTTGCACAAATACCGCAGTATGTGATGTATTGTGCTCTGATGTTGACTGCAATAATTGAGACTGTTGGACCAACACATAAGCTGTTGTCCAGGCTATACTTGATTTTGTTGATAAAATCCCTGTCTTTGCTATCTGTTTGCGATAGCCTTCACTATACAGCAAGTAAGCACCTACGTTAAGACAAAATATCACGATGACGAAGGTCGCAATTTTCAAGTTCTTTCTCAGAACGTGACATCTTGTGGGAAAACTCAATGTTGAAAATGACATTATGCGTATAATTCATACTAGGATATGCTCCTTGAATTTATACAAATGCCATTAAGAAAAGTACATCTGATCGTGCAGTTTGAAATTGGGTCAAATCTTGTAAATCCCGGTGAACAGGAAAATACACCGACTAACGATTACTACTCTACACTACAGCATTGAGTTGCACAATATAGTTTGCATGTCCGGCGAACTTACCATAGTTATGCCTTCCAGTCATAGACAATTGTATACATAGCATCAGTTACCGAAATAATCACGAGTAAGAATTTTATTCTTGTTAGATCAGAGAGCGCCGATAGTTCCTACCTTTATACGGTCTAATTGGCGTTCTCGAATAGAACGTTAACAAATGATTTGTATATAACAGTCTACGCTTTGTTTTCGGTCTAATGCATGTATGTAAGTAAAGTTAATACAATTTGGACGGACGGAAATTTGATATTATTCAGCAAAGACACAATACATGCTAAGTGAAAGCGTCGATCATGTCGGATCTTTTGTTTTACAATAAAGGACGGGTATAATTTTATCTCGATCTTTCACTCTAGATACGGGTGTAATTCGTACCGAAGACTGGTCACATTGACTCTTGGCATTGTTAATTGGTCCACGCTCAACAAGGATAGTTTTACGTGAAGGGTTCGTTTGTAGCTAGTGTGATGAATAGTCGAGAGCGGTAGCTCGCAGCGAGGAAATTATGCTAAAAATTTTAAAACTGACATAAAAAAAATTACAAAATAAAGACGACCTAGAATTTCCATTACTGTAAACAATTTTACGTTTTATTTAAAATTGTTTACTCCAGTACACTGATCAAATGTAGTATTAAGGTAAGTAATTAAAAACATATAGTTTCAAATCTCGAAACATTAGTGCAATGCCAACAATATCCGCTATTGCGTAGAACCTGCTGAAAACTCCTTTACAGCGCAAGCCGTTCACTAGAAGATTTGTTTAGCATTTTTCTCGATGAGCTCAGCCCCCGGGCAGCTTCGACATTAAAGAGGGGCGACAATAACCGTCATAAAAAGACACAAATTAAACCTGTTATAGGGAAGATGTTTTTCTTTCAATATATTTTACATAAACATTCAAACATACATTTGTGTGAAATACCAAAGTTACACTCTATACAAAATATTAGCGAATTCATTTGAACTGAAGGAGAACGGCGAAAATCTATGATATCAGTTACAAGTACTATATATATATAAACTTCCACAAGGGCCATGTTTTATATTATATTTAGCAACCGCATTAATGGCAATACAAATCATTCGTCATTCTAGTGTACATTTGATCGCAAGAACATAACAAAGATTTTTCACTATTCCTTCATAAAAAAACAATATCCGTGTAACATACTGTTATATAAACTCTCTCCGATGCGCTCATTTCTCTTCACACATACACACACACACGCATCCAGAAGTAAACAAAAACTGTATTCCGATCAGTTATACATTTTTACAGATGTGCATCAAAACTAATGTATTTTCCATACACATCTCGTTTCATTGATGCTAACGTAGTTCTGTCCAGTCCTTCCCTTCCAAGTGCGTTTTTCGCTAGCCTTTTTGCGTGGTCCAAAAGCTCATTTTCACTCCCAACAACGTCTACAAGACCAAGATCAAGTGCATCTTGGCCTTTCAAACGCTTTGCATATATAATGGCTTCCCTTTGCTGTTTTCCAGCTTGGATTTTTGCACTGAAGAGAAATGAAATATAGTAGTCAATCTTGCATGAGTGCTCATTGCACATGAAATTTACGAAATGGGCTGAATGAAATCTTTTCCAGCCAATGCATACTGGTAATTTCTTCTTTAAAGTGTCATGAATTTCTTATAAAATGGGCACAAATGTAAGATTCTATTTATTATACGACAAACATCGCTGTTCTTGATCTAATACACCGAAAAAACTGTGTAGTGAAATCACTCCGAAATGTACATATATTTTGGTGTCCCGTGACATTACGCTGTTACCATGCATGACATTATTGAACTATGACGTGCTATTAAACACGTCTGACTGTCAATCTATGAAGTGTTGCTATAAGATTTTCAAGATGGCAGCTGTGGCGACCATATTGATATCAGATTGGCACAATTTGTATTTAGGACCAACTAGACACTGTATGAAGTCATCAGGTGAAAAACCAAAATGAGTAGCAATAACAAGATTTTCAAGATGGCTCTTGTGGTGACCATATTGGATGTCAGATTGGCATTATTTTCATTTAGATCTAACGAGACATCATAAGAAGTCTTTGAATGAAAACTCCATTCAGGTGGAGTAGCGATAACAAGATTTTCAAAATGGCCGTTGTGGTGGCTATATTGGATATCAGGACAGCACCATTTTCATTTAGGACCAACTAGACATTTTAAGAAGTCTTCTGGTGAAAATCCCATGTCGACATGACTTTTCCGTTCAGAAGAAGAAGCGATAACAAGATTTTCAAGATGGATGCCGTGGTGGCCATATTGTACGTCAGATCCGCACCATTTTCATTTAGGACTAACTAGATATGATAAGAAGTCTTTCCGTGAAAATCCTATATTGATATGAGCATCCATTCAGGAGAAGATGAGATAAGAAGATTGTCAAGAGGGCTGTTGTGGTGGCCCAATTGGAAGTCTCAGAAGCGCCAGTTTCATTTACGACCAACTAGACCTTGCGATGAATGTGTGTGTAAAGTTTCATGGCAAACCTCCAAGCAGTTTAGGAGAAGTAGAGACAAAAAACTTGTTTTAACGGTCGGACTGACGTCGGAAGACGGACATCAGACGGAGGACGACAGACCATCCCATAAACTCTTCTGTAGTAGTAGAGGAAACGTAGAGCTAACTAGTAAAGCTAGAAAAATAAAAAATTTTAAAAAAATATTGAGGGCAAACACTCATTCCCGATACTCAAATTAAATTGAAACTTATAGAATGCTTTTAATATCCAAATATATTCAGCTTCAGACCCTCGCTTGATCAACAACAGAGAAGACTTTTCTGGGACCTAAAAATTTTTCTTCAAATGATATTGAAAACAAAGAAGATATACCTTATGATGTCTAGCATGATGGGACGGAATTTCATATTGAGCTTCGTTTCCGGCCAGCAGAGCCAGCCTCGATCTGACCTCATCACTCTGTAATCATGCGCAATGGCCAAAAACGCACCCGCTCCAAATGCGTGGCCTGTGTGGAAAAAAAAAAACAAAAACAAACAAACAAACTTTTACCGACTATTTTGGTAATTTTGCAAAGTCATAAAAAAAACATCCATGCTAAATTGGGTAAAAATTTAAAAAATTAAGCTGCAGAAACAGCTCCACATAGGGCAAACAAGAGATTGTTTTAGATACTTCTGCTTGATTTCGTTTACCAGGATCTTTACTTTGTCGAACACACCTATTTTAGCAGGAATAATTTTATCTTGCCGGTGCAATATGAAAGAATATATATCTTTTGCGACAGAATGAAGCATACTTATTTTAAGACAGCAGCAAAACTTCGTTACGCACCTATAATTCGCAAAAATGCAAACGCTGCAAGAAATTTAAAGTTTGCGTTGAAAGCTAACAAGTTCCCGTATCCTTGACATGCATGCTATAAACTGATTTGATTTTTATTAACTTTTATATGCATTAATTTGTGCAGTACATACTTATCCAGATCCTGCATTTCAAAATGTGGTTTGAATATCACTGTACTAATAAAGATGCCCATAGTGATACAAAGTCATAAAAAAGATATACTCGTGATCGAGACCAAGAACTTAAGAATCTACAGTTGCCACTGACCGTTCACTATGGCAACAGTGGGTAAGGGATACACTATCAGTCTCAGCATTAGGCTGTTCAGGGCGTTGACATACTTCGTGGACCCTTCTGTAGACTGGGTGGCCAGCCATTCTAGGTCAATACCATTACTGTAAAATTTTCCCGAGCCAATCGTTATCAAAATCTTTATGTCTGGCTTGCTGAAATTGAAATATTACAGGAACATTTAACCAGAATAAATGCATCGATCATGCCCATAATTGTGTCTGTGTACATGTGTGTACGAAAGGTATTCTTGAATAAGTTTGACTTGTATTGACTACACTTTGATAGTGTACCAGGTGTAAAATTCTAAACTGATTACCTTTCAAGGGTATGGATCGTGACGTCGATTTATCTTTTGTCCTTTTTGGGCGAAGGACAAGGTATAACTTGCAGAAAACTACATACATGGTAACATTGAATACTATATACAACCACATGACTAGGACTTTCCATTAAAAATGACATTATTGTCATATATAATATCAGTTAATAACTTCATTTCACTTTTTACTTGGCTAGGAGGAGAGAGGGCTCCGCTCATCGCCATTTTGCTTTAGCCCGACGCCCGAAACGGGGTAATTTTAACGGGCGTTATTTTCAACGTTTTCAAATTATTGACCTTAAGGTCATGGAAAAGCTCTTTAAAGAAAGCCTTAAGCTTGTTAAAATGGAGATATCTAGCACTAAAACATATGTAACAGTCAAAAAAGTTTTGGAAGGTTTTTTTTTGTGTTTTGTTTTGTTTGTTTTTGTTTCCTAAAAAAATACATGTGTCACTTGGAACCAAGATGGTGACTTGTTCTTATCATCATTCTGACAAAGTGAAAGCTCATGGCTTCCTAAGGCATTTAACAGTACGTCAGACGTTCCCATACAATGGTAGAAAATAGTAGCAAACACATTGGTAAATAAATAAATAAATAAATAAATAACTAAATAAACAGGCCATTTAATACCATCAGTAAAATCATGTGTTGCATGTCACCAGATACAATTATCCAAATCATGTGACTCCCAAAACAGGTTACAGTGATCCAAATTCTTATTGTTTGATTTACATAATATCCTGCAATTATAAAATTCTAGTGTCAGATATGTCTCTTGTTTAGCCTGTAAAAGTTAATGATAAAATACGAGTGTATCCTCTAGGAGTCAACGAACTGATGAAGGGATATATGCCTGCACACTCAATTGCTTTGTCTCACATTATACGCTGGCAGAATTTACAACTTACACCTTAATCCGAGTTTCCTCTCACCTTTCCCATCCCATTTTCGATATTTTGACATAAATGTCATAAATGTCAAAATTGATAAAATGGGGTGGGAAAGGTCAGAAGGAAATTCGGACTACTTAAACCTATACTCGTAGCAAAATAGTTTTTGGCGTAAACACTAATCTGGTAACAAGAGTCCCTCGAAGGGATTGACGCTCTAGTGGGCAAAAAGAATTTTCAGGAATTCAAGATAAGACCATTTCTTCCTTTTAACTGCTGAGTGTTGAAACCATCTCTGATATTCTTCAGCGATAACAAGATTTTCAAATTAGCTGCTGTGGTGGACATAGTGGATGTGAGATTGGCAACTTTTTCATTTAGGACCAACTGGGCAACATAAGAAATCTATTGGTGAAAACCCCATGCTGATATAACCATCCATTTGGGAGGAGTAGTTATTTTCATTTAGAATTAACTAGACACCATAAGAATTCTTCTGATGAAAACCCCATGTCAAAATGACTTTCCATTTAAGAGGAGTAGCGAAAAAAAGAATTTCAAGATGGTCACATACTGGACGTCAGAACAGCACCATTTTAATACAGGATCAAGAAAACATTATAGGAAGTCTTTTAGTGAAAACCCCATGCTGATATGACTTTCCATTCAGGAGGAAAAGTGACAAGAAATTTTTCAAGATAGCCGCCTTATTGGCGATGTTGGACATCAGATTATCACCATTTTCATCTAGGACCAATTGGACATCATAAGAAGTCTTTTGGTGAAAAACACCATGTCAATATGACTTTCCGTTCAGGAGAAGTAGCAATATGAAGATTTTCATAAGAAGTCTTTAAAAAAACCTCATGTTGATACGACCATTTATTCAGGAGGAGTAGCGATAACAAGATTTTCAAGATGGCCGCTGTATGAAGGCCATATTGGATATCAGATCGGCACCATTTTCATTTAAAACCAATTGGACATCATAAAAAGTATTTGGGTGAACACCCAACGTCAATACAAGTTTTTGTTCAGGAGGAGTTGCAATGACAAGATTTTCAAGATGGCTGCTGTGGCGAAAATATTTTACGTCAGAATGGCATAATTTTTTTTAGAGGGGGCGCTCTACAGATAATACATGCTTCTGAGAGAGTGACAGGTCTAAGATGAAGTTGTTTGCATTTGCAACATGCACAATGGAGAGAATGTTGGCATACCTCTATGTTACTTTCATGTACTGTGGCTGAAATTTCTTTACAAATTGTACTTGTGGAAACTGGACATGATCTAAGCACACAGCAGATAGAAATGGCCGCTCCAAAGTACTCGAAAAATCAGCCTGAATTAGTCAGAAGTGCACTATTTTCAGCAGTTATTAAAATAGGGAAACAAATTTTGCCAGAGCAGACAATACCAGCCTCTGAAAGTACTATGAATGAATTACAAAATATCTAAAAAGTAAAAAAAAGTTATCGGCTCTTTTTTTTTATTTACCTTTGAAGTCCAGGAAGTGAAAATGACCATGCGGAGCTAGCATTTTTTTGAGAGGTGCACATCTTAAGTAAGACCAAGCTGTATACTTTATAACCCAAATTACACCCATCAATCATACACCAAAATAAAGGGAATTCAAAGTTCTTTTAACAATACCTAAGATATACAAGGTCTTTTTTAAATAGTCAGGACAGCCAGTGAGGAAAGCCTGGGTTATTCTTTTTCTTTAAAAATCTAACCCTGTGCAAAGTACGAAACTGGAGAGTGCCACCTAGAACCAACTAGACATCATAAAAAGTCATTTGGTGAAAATCTCATGTTGATGTGACCATATATTCAGTAGGAGTAGCGATACCAATATTTTCAACATGGCTGCCGTGGTGGCCATATTGGATGACAGATCGGCACCTATTTCATATAGGACCAACTAGACACTATAAGAAGTCTTTCAGTGAAAACCCCATGTTGATATGACCATCCATTCAGGAGAAGTAGGGATAATAAAATTTTCAAGATGGCCGCTATGGCGGCCATATTGGATGTCTGAGCAGCACCATTTTCACTTAGGACCAACTAGACCATGAGAGGAATGTGTATGTATATAGTTTCATGCAATCCTCCAAGTAGTTTAGGAGGAATAGCGATAACAAACTTGTGCTAACGGACGGACGACGGACAGAAAACGGACGACAGAACATCCCATAAGCTCATCGCGTCTATAACCATTAGAGCTAAAAATCTGAACATGCGCTGTTACCTCAAAACGTCATCGAGGATTTTATTCCAGGCGTTGATCGTAGACAACCGAAATCTGTTTTCTTTCAAATTCCACGTGATAATGGCAAACCCCTCGTCTGTATACTCCACGGACAGTCCTTCCATCGTGGATAGTTTTCTAATGCGTCACCAGTTCCAGGATTGTGTCAGTCACAAACACATCTCTGCTTGTTTCTTCATCAGGTTTTTGAGACAGACTGAAGACCTGATATGTCAGTTAATGTACATAACAGTTTACTTAGGTTGGCTAAAATCGTGTTGTCTTTAAACTGCATCGATATAGAGCGTCCTATATTGCGACCTTATCATAGTCCAGAGTCTACGCACGGTTCGGAAAGCTGGCAGTGAAATATTCGAAATCTATACAGTGGTGCGGATTTGACGGCAAGATGAAATATCACCTTTTTTATCACATGGGATCGACCATTGTGTATGAAGGGTATTTTATGTACCCACAAGACCATATCATGATTTACTTTATTATTCATTGCATTTTCTCACTCCTATATATATATATATATATATATATATATATATATATATATATATATATATATATATATATATATATATATATATATATATATATATATATATATATATATATTTAATTTAAAGCATTATTAGCGTGTTATTGCAATGGCAAGACAAATCTTTTTCGTTGAAGATAATTAGGATGTTGAGAAACATTGAAATCAGCACCGAATTTGGAAGCGATAACGGCATACTTTTCTTTCCGAAACCATTACAGTATTGTTGTTATATTTATCAATATGCACATAACGCATCAAAAGTATAAAGACAAGACTTCATTACACTCAAGTTGTAAAGTTTACAACGTATAAGGTATATATAAAAAAAAGAACATGAATATAGCGTGATATCATAACATAATGCTAAACAGGGATTTAAAAATTCGGAAAACATAATCTCAGAACCTGCAAATATTTTTCAACAGTCGTGTGTTACCATTAATTTGCTGTATTTATAAACGTTAGTCCTGGAAATGCAAAAATGAAGTATAATTTTTTTTTTCATCATAAAAATAAGAACACGACAAAAGATAATGATATTCATCACCTATTTCTTGCGATTGACAGAGTGTACAACATCTCTCGTTATAGGAAACATTATCCCATCTACCAGTTTCAACAGGAAACCTATGATTTGCAGTTCTAAACTTATTTAAGTTAGATATATTTTTTTGGTAATGAGAAATAGATCTTTTCTAAATCCAAACTAGTTTTAAACAACCTGTAATTAAGACTTTTAGATGATGTATTGAATTTGGCTGCATAAACTTGTCTGTATCTTATCTTAAATTTGTATGTTTGATCTTTTTTTAAACCAAATACAATACTTTTTGTTTTCTCTGTATTGATTGTAAGTTTCCAGTTATCGCAATATTTACTAAATATATCAATGATATATTGCATGTCAGTATGATTATTTGCGACAAGTATAATGTCATCAGTGTATAAAAGCAACATAACATTTAACATATTTATAAAATCAGCATGTTTGGAGGGTACAGAGCAACCTCTACACCCATTTACTAATAAAAATTATTCTAGGTCATTTAGGAATAAGGAGAACAATAATGGAGATAAATTTTCACCTTGTCTTACACCTTTTTCACAGGAGAAAAAATCGGAAAAATTCATTATTTAAACAGACACATGATTTTTTATCATTATAAATACTTAATATAACATTAAAACACTTTCCCCTGGTGCCTATCGAATACAACGTATGCCATAGTCCCGCTCTCCATACATTATCAAAGGCACTTTTAAAATCAACAAAAGTACAACAAAAATTCTTTTAATAAATTCAATACGGCTGTACAAAAGAAAGATATAGTACAATGCGCAATAGCCATTCCTGAATCCAACTTGAGTCTCAGAAAGTAATTTATTATCAACAAGGAATTTAGACAATCTTTAATATAATATAGCGGTAAAAACTTTACCAAGACAGCTAACTAAAGTAACAGGTCTATAATTGGATATATCGGTTTGTCACATTTATTTTTTTAAATTGGCACAATAACACCTTTAGTCAAAACATCTAGTACGAAGGCAGTATTCAAGATTATATTAAAACATTTTACATACACATTTAGCATTTCAGCAATTACATTTTTTTTTATTCATTCAATATACATGTATTATCAATGAACTTGCTTTCTTATTTTTTAGATTATTAACAACGTTTAATATTTCTTCAGCTGTAATTGGGTCATTCAGAAAAGAGCTATCGAAAACATTACTGCTTGCACCGTTTCGGGGATTATTTGCTCGTCATGATCTGTGTCCACTGACTTTATTTCTTTAAAATATTCAAAACATTCTTGCAATGCGATACTTTGAATACGTCCTTTCTTGTCAATATTTATCGTATTCCAGTATCTCTTTGGATCTTTTGATTGTAAGGTGCGTATTTTCCTTTGCAATGATTTTTATAACTAGAGTAATGATTTGCAAGAGTTTTATTATACTGTCTACTAGCGTATTAGCTTTACTCACTGCATCTTTTCTACTATCATGAACTTTCCTATACAAATGGTAATGTTTTCTAGCTTTCATACACTCATTGCCAAACTATGGGTTAGAGTCAGCTTTTTTCTTGCGTGCATTTGCAGAACTTTCACCTTTAGGTCCTGTATGAGAAAATGTCAGTTCAACAGACCTAAAAAAAATGTTACTTACATCGTTGATGATTCTGTTCACATCATCTCGTGTTATATTATCTTTATTTATAAGTTCTTGCAATTCAAAGTCGATATAATTCGGATTTTGAACATTTATATTCTCCAGTAATTAATTATTTCGTCTCGAATCGCAAAATCTTCTAGTTATATTTTCTGTGATAGAATCATGAAGTACATGTAGCTCATCACTTCAAATTTTGGTATGCTAAGGCACAGTGAATATCTAAAAACAAAGGATTAAAATCAAAGCACTTCAAAATTTGTAACAAATCGGATGCCACTAAAAGTCGTTACTAAATAATCAATTAGGCTCATGTCACCGTATGTGCATTTTCCAACTCCCCTGTCTTCATCCGCCCTTCTGTTACAAATATACATATTATTATTTATACAAACATTCAATAAATGCACCCACCCTTCCGTTACAGATATACATATTATTATTTATACAAACATTAAATAAATGCATACCATACCTATTTCTATCCTGTCTTGTGAGTATCGGACCTGGAGTATATCATATTTGTCTGGATGCTCGGTCACCTCTGTGTAATTCATTGTATCATTATGGAGACTGAATAAGCTTGGTTTGTATCAAGAAAGTTATTACAAACATCTGACAAATTAGCAGTTCTGGCATTAAAGTCGCCAACCATAAAAATATAAATAGAGCTGTTAGACATTTGTAGCATTTCATTTTCTATTTCAGTAAGTGCTTCATCAGAGCTATACTCCGAATCTTTGAAATATATATAGCCATCCCAACATAACCCATATTTGTTAGCGGTGAACTGTCTAGACGAATAGCTTTTAATCTAAATTGAGTGAAGCTTGCCAAGCGAGTGAGTTCTCGTGCACCTCGATTCCCTAACCTTTGACTTTATTCCTTTCTTTTTAGGGGTAAGCGCATGGCCGTGTGGATTAGGGTGCCGGTGCATAACTCGCGGCACTGGTTCGATTCCTGCTTGTAACTTTCTAACCGTTTGATTATATTTGTATCATTCTGTACATATTTATTTCATATAATCATGTATACGGCCATATAATGTCGGACCCATGAAAAAAGCGCAAATAAAGTGTTATAAATTTCCACATGGCTGCTTCCATGTGCTTGAGACATGAACTTGAACTAGTCCGAAATACACTAACTTTAGCAGTTAGACAGTACTAGCTTGGGAAAGTGCAATAAATGAATTATGAAATATAAAATACTAAAAACAGTTATCGCCTAGTTTGTTTTAATCCCAATTTACCTATGAAGTCCAGGAAGTGAAAATGACCAAGCGGAGCCAACAGTCTTTTGAGAGATGCACATCTTAAGTAAGGCCAAGATGTGTGCTCTCCAACCCAAATTACATAAATCAATCATTGACCAAAATAAACATTCCTTGACCAATACTTAACAGGGGTGGAATCAGAAATATCGTTGTGTGTGTGTGTCTGTCTGTCTCTCTCTCTCTCTCTCTCTCTCTCTCTCTGTGTTGGAGGGGGTCTAAACAAGTAGGCAAGGAATCTGTGGGATGAAACCCCTGGTGACGGCACAGGGAACGAATTCCCTGGAAGCTCCTGCATATTGTAACCGTTTCCAGTGCATGATTTTAAGCATGTAACTGTAAAGAAACTTACTATAGGAAACGTACCTGTTGTTTTGCGCTCATTATTATGGGTAGGGGCGCGCCGACTCCGTCACCCCCACCTAACCCCCCAATCCTCCTCTGCCTAAGATGTTCAGGTCTTTCTAAAATAACCAGGATTGCAAATGGAGAAAATCTAGCAATTGTTTTTTTTTCTTTCTTTAAATAATCGAACCCTGTGCAAAGTACGAAACTGTAGAGCGAAACCATAACAGAAGTGTTGGCACAATCAAACAGCCATTGTAATATATCTTACCCAAGTTTTAAGTCTCAAGCTTAAACATGCAAAGAGGGTAGAATGATATCACACACGTACGTACAGACCAACGGAATGTATCGAGTCATTCCCGATCTTCTACAAAGGTGCGGAAATAACAATAATTAGCACAACAACTATTTACATCACCAACTACAGGACATGATGATGGCGTGATGCTTACTGTAGCTCCCGGAGAAGTATATGTTTTAATTTTTAAAAAGGCGAAAAGGTCCATCGGTGAGATTTCGTGTAACTAGGCACTATACTGGAAGGCAATACACGATTATGCGTGTGTATGTGTGTGTGTGTGTGTGTGAGAGAGAGAGAGAGATAGGAGGGGAGCGCTCCATAACAAAGGGAGACTAGTCCTACATGCATAAAGCATCGTGCATGATGCATCCGCTTACCAGTAATTAGCAGGAAATAATAATAATAATAAAAAAACGCTTCCTCTCTACATCTTACACAAGTAGATATGAATATGGCTGTAAGTAAATAATTTCGAGGTCGTAACAGAGTTGGGATTACAACTGAAGGACACAAAATACATTCGATATCTGACAACTTTATTTTAAAAGCATTTCTATGCTTGAGATATTCATCGTTATACCAGTACGAAGCCACAGTACATTATGGCTGCTTTTGTACAGAATGACTTCATTAGTGTATATTCTAAAATCACAATCTATCAAAAATACATTGATATAGGAGGATCAGTTATTTAAATCAGTATACCCTTATATTTAATAAATAATATGCAATATACCATGCACCTTTAAACATAATTAACAAAACTTTCTTTCACTTCATCATTTGAAAACTAAACGTCTGCAAATTGTATGTATGAATGTACGTACGTCAGCGAATGAACACATCGATGACAACTACAGGAGACTAATTCAGGCAATGACAGTTAGTGTCTCAAGATTACCGCACAGATCGCCTTGGGGAAAATCATATGATTGTCAAATAGTATATGACAAGCACAGGAGACTAATCCAGGCAAAGAATGTTAATTTTGTCTCAAGATTACCACACATACCGCCTTGGGGAAAATCATATGATTGTCAAATAGTATATGACAAGCACAGGAGACTAATCCAGGCAATGACAGTTGGTGTCTCAAGATTACCGCACATACCGCCTTGGGGAAAATCACATGATTGTCAAATAGGATAATGGTAAGCCTTTGGAAAATGGTTATTTACACTGTTATATAGGAATTCTCTTTAATTAAAATGGAAGATTTTACAGAGAAAGAAAGCACCTGTTTCAGGAAGCAAATAAAGCTATATCTGGCTCTGGCGAGTATAGAACAATTCGAAATTTATCACTTTATTGTCAGCTGAAGCCTTTCATCAATTAATATTACAAATTATTATTTCATCAATTAATATTACAAATTATTATTTCATCAATTAATATTACAAATTATTATTTCATCAATTAATATTACAAATTATGTCCAATGGATGCGAAATATGGTGTTTTGAAAGTGTAGAGTTATTGGAAAATATTACATTTCAAATTTTGCAAAAAAGTTTTTGGCTGCCGAGGCCGAGCACCCAAGGACACACCACAGTAGCCAACCTGGGCTGATTGGGCGGTAGGATTCGAACCCGCGCCGTTTCGGTCGCGAGTCTAGCACGCTAATCACTGAGCTCCTAGGACGAAAATCTTTGCAAGGAACAATAGTAAACTGACCAAGATTTTGTATAGACTGTTCGTTGAGCTGCATTCTTCTGACAATCAAAAATGTTGCAACAAATGGATACAAGTATTTTAAAACATGCTTGAAGGCACAGGTATTTTTATATTTCATCATGGTTAGTTTAGGAAGTTGAGAGACAATTAAAGGATCAATTCATTTAAAACTGGTATATTCCGCTGAATAATTCATCTTGAGGTTTAGATTATATACTATTTAAAACTGAATTTTTTATTAGAACATTAGCCTCTCTCTTTGCGTGACAAATATAGAAAAATCCTTACCAAATGTATGACATGTAATCATAGCTTACCAGTTGAATCAGGCCACTGACAAAACATTCCTCGAAATGAACGACTATATTTTATCCCAACGGCTGCAATTAGAGGACGATTCCCACTTATTATTTGAATGTCATATTTTCAGAGAAGACCACTCGAGTAGAAAATAAATAGAAAATACACAATTAGACCTAATACGCTCGAATACAAAGACCGATTTTAGTCTAAATAGTAAAAGGAAATGCTTAACCTAAGTACTTTAATAAATAATTGTTATTTTTTGCTGAAGGTAGACTCAACTATTTATGCTGAAATCTGCCATATGTATTAGTCTGATATATCTATCAGATGTTTTTCCTTTTATATCATAAAGGGATACTTGTTGCTTATGAAAATAATACACAGTGTGTGTGTGTGTGTGTGTGTGTGTGTGTGTGTTTTTTGGTTGTTGCGGTTGTTCTGTATTTTTCCGTGAAAGTATGTATCACTTGAAATTATGTTGAATTGATCTTTTGCATACTAATCCGAATATTGTAGTGATGTAGTTTACTTTGTATACGTGTTATTGTCCCTCCCAACATGTATTGTTTGCCTAATGTACCACGTAAGTGGATTTTAGTGAAACAAAATATTGTTTCTTGCTTCTCGTTTACTGAAAATCATCTGTTTGTGGAATATTTTTTTTATTTTGTTAAAACCGTACCAGACTCTTGTTAATTAAATTAAATATGTGACACGATTTCTAACCTTGTCTTCGTTGACATAAAAGAAGAAAGATACAGACAGGACCCAATATTTATTTTTTTTTTTTTGCCTATAATAATTTTATTTTCAACTTTACACACTTACTTTTTACAATGAATATCTCTAGGTCGATTTTTGTAACATTAAAAAAAAAAAACAAAGGTGGGTGGGGATACGATCTGCTGGTGTATTGGACTTTCTGATGAATCAGACGGCAATAATAGTGGTTTGATCTGGTTTGGTTTGGTGTTTGACGGCACAGCACCAAGGACCCAGGATGATCAGATGGTAGGATGGTTGGATTCGAACCCGCGCCATTTTTTCGGCACAGCAATACAAGTTGGTTATTTAGTGCCGGTTCAATTGGAGTAAAGTGCATTTCCCAAGGACCCAGGATGATTCAATGGTAGGATGGATGGATTCGAACCCTCGCCATTATATATATATATATATATATATATATATATATATATATATATATATATATATATATATATATATATATATATATATATATATATATATATATATATATATCGTTGCCCCAGATAAATACAGATAAATACATTACAAAATATGTTCTGCTAAAACAGTTTCCAGTAATATATCAAGGGAAACATACCATGAATATAATTGAATCCCAGATTTTAGTTTTCCCTGGGGTTGTCATGTACCGAATGGGTAATCACAGTGCTGTCTCTGGAGGGGAGTTTTATTACAAGTATGTTATCATTGATCGAATGCCTCCGCAACGGGAATCCCTGGAGATCTGGCTAGTGAATAACGCAAAGGAAGCATCAGTTCCCGAGGGACGTTGTAATATTGATCGGTGTCTTCGTTGAAAGTGCGTAATTTGAATGATCATCTGTTGTCTGTAGTCCTGGTTTATCCTTGTTATTACAGGAAATAGGACGAGTATGAAACATTGCAGAATGTCTATGCGACAAGTTGATAGAGTAGACTCTAACCAGCCACTTCACTCACGAAATGCAGATTAGGGTTTCTCTTCCTAGGTCTGTATCGAGAGTCAAAATTTGGAACTATGCATATTAGCCTTTATTTAATTTCGCCTAGGATTGAAAGTTAAGGGAACATTATAAGGAGATTTAACTCCGGACCCATTGAGTCATTTTGACATTACAACGTGGTTAGGATTCATTTTGACCTGGCCGCCGATGACTATCGAATACAGCGGAACATTGATGCCGCATTTGCGTACATTTGAATGAAAACTAAGGCTCCCATTTATGATAATAGATCTTCATTCAATTTTCTCTTTAAATATGTTGATGGGCCAACGGTATAAGAGATCAATAATACATGGGGTGCGGCTGGGTGAAGGAGGGTAGCACTTTGTCGCAAGCTAGGCCATATTTTGGGCGATCGTGTGTGCTTGTGTGCGCGCACGTGTATGTGTATGTATGTGTGTATGATCAAGGTAAACTTTGAACTCTCAGTCTCCACCTTAAGGTTCAAAGTCTGGCCTCGTGTTCCGACAAACATTTTAACTTAGCAAAGCTTATATGATCCCTACGTTTCTAAATACCACTACTACTTGATGTAGCGGCCATATGTTAGCACAATCCATTGTGGTAACCATATATGTCATCAAATTCATGACACATAACCTGATGGGTATTTTATAACCATGTCAATGTGTTATAATCGTGGTCTGCGCATATTCTCAGTAAGTTAACTTCTGCACCTCCACTGTACTGCTTATGCTTAAGAATACATCATCACTGTTAACCACTGTACTGCTTATGCTTAAGAATACATCATCTAGTCCATATTTCGTCATCTCACAGACAGAACGAAAGACAAAAATGACAATACATCCACAGGCAAAAGTACGTCGTGTTGGAGAGAGCTACACATGCCATTGGACAAAAGTTACATTTGTCCGTAACAAACCATGCAATTGTTAAAGTAATAATAATAGGAAATATAATAAACAAGTAAGATATGGCAATCACTTGCCATATAATAAACAAGTAAGATATGACAATCACTTGCCATATAAAAGTACCGAAACCTCGATTTATGTAGCAAGTTGATATCTGAACAGAGGAGAGCGACTAAAATTTATTTTTATTTTATTTATTTCATACATACCATTTTTTAAAACGCTACATCACTTTTTCTTAATTAAGAAATAGATGGCGCTCTTGTTTCTGCTTTTGTAGGTCAATATAAACTAGGTTGGCATTTTATTATCTGGGTTCAAACCAGTAAGGTGAGATATTCAGAATTTTGAAATAAACTTCAATTAGATCTACAATTATGCAAAGTTGTGTAAATTCAACATTTTCGTTTGTGTTTATTGTTTGTCTTGTTTGTCTCTGATTAGTAATTTTGGCTCTGACACAGACTCAGTGAAAGTCTAAAGCGCTAAGGCTTGTTAAAAACAAGTTTGGCGCTGCTCATTGTCAGTTTTTACACACACACACACACACACACACACACACACACACACACACACACACACACACACATATAGTTATATATGATGTTTATATAATATATAATCAACAAGCAATTTATTTCTAGACAATCAAAGTGAAAATTCAAAAGGCACTTACAATAACGTGAATTAAAAAAATAATCTAATAATCCTAAGTCTCCTAATCACAAGTCTTAATTATAGAATGTTCCGAATGAATGACCGTAGCCCTTGAATGTGTTGATGTGCAAATAGTCTTTAATGTCCTGATGTGTCAGTAGTCTTTAACGTGATGGTGTGCCAAAATGAAGTACTCCAGAATATTTTTGAATAAGTTCACATAAATTCCAAAATCATCAGTTAAAAATCCAAAATCCAAAAGTCTGTGAGCACTTTTATAATCCAATGAATATTTTAAATAATTCCACTCTCTGAATTTGGAATGAGTTTTCACAACTGTAATGGCTCAACTGAAAAACTGTCCACTAAACATGGTATATATAAAGATAGGTCACATGACAGAATGTCCTAGAATACTATATGGTATATGTGATTCTCAACACATAACTCTATGGAAATTCTAGTTTTATCTGTAAACAAAATAACCCTGACTTCAGATGGAATAAACAACTTGTTTACCACTACCGTCCTTGAACTCAAATATTAAGTAAACAACCTAATTTAAGGACAATAGCTAAACATGTCAACATTATACTTAACATTAAGGTTTAAGCAAATAATAAAGTCAAGAAACATTTATAATTTACTAAAATATTTATAATATATAAATATATATAAAGTAGAGAGTTTAGAAAGCAGCATCACAGGTAAGTTTCTAGCCTAAGGTAGATTTTATATCTGCTGTTTTTGAAAAAATCCGGTGCTAGGTACTGATGAACTGACAACAATGATATTAATTTGTATATTCAAAGGGAACAGTTGAACAAACAGAATTCGAGTTACATGAAAAGAAGAGTTGCATGACAAGATCAAGGCAGTGAAGTAACATTATGCTCGAAAATATAATGGAAACGAAGGGATTCGACTCCCCCCCCCCCCCCCCCCCCCCCCCCCCCGTCTTTCGCACGAGAGGCCGATGTATTACCCATTTCGTTATGGCCTCTGGAAGAAGCCAAAGGTCAAAAATGATAATCTTTCCAGCCAAGCCAAAGTATAACCCTTATTCATCCCACTCTTTTTTTGTTTGAAAAGTTGCTATGATGTTTCGATAAGTTTTGAACGATTATTGAAGTTGTTATGCACCATATTTTTAACTGATATTGCGGCAATTAAGCAATAAAACTTGGGCAGTGCGCTAGACAATAAAAGTGCTAACAGATTACTGTATTGAAAAATCCTGTATATCACCCCGCATCTGACCTAAATATCAGCAAAACATTACACAAGCGGTTCCATTACAGACGCAGTGAGTAACAAAAATTCACTCAAAATTTGCATATTAGCAATTAACTGAAACATACGAACTTTACACTGACGGAAACAAATACAAAATTTAGCTGATAGCTAAATGATTGGAGAATTTCCTTCTGCGTTGCTCTTGCACTACTTCTTTTCGCGCATGGACATCATATACCGCTTTGTTTTCGATTTTAATACAACTATAGTACTCTCAAGAGTAGCTAATACGGGTGTTTCTCCATACGGTAATGTGTGAGTAATAAATATATAATA